>JARHVA010002274.1:437500-497500 GCA_037957365.1 Torreya grandis
AAGGCAAACATATAAAATAATCCCCAATCATAACATAATATAAAAGTGTCAAAGTCATATGGTATAGATGATAATGTGGAAGGGACCATAAGTGAATAAATCCTAAGAATAATGATGATTATTTACATGTGGAAATCCACAAGTACCACATTGAATAAAACTCATTAGTATAAATATATAATAACAAATGCACATTGAGAAAAGGCCTATCATGTGTCATATTAAATGCAATATCTATAATTTGAATAAACAAAGTAGACCCATATGTGAAATGGGTATAGTAGACTATATATGAAATATAAGTTGATAATAAACATGGATGGCTATGGTGCCAACCTCTAGATGAATGTTATATGATATAGAACCAATGGGTACCATGCCCCTATTGGGTGAAAATAAGATATATAGATACGATCACTTAGGAAAGAGTGTGGATATAATTCCCCCATAGTTAAATATATGATCAATAAGAACAAATGTGGATACAATTCCCCCATAATAAAAATATGTAATTATGTATGAATCCATATTTTTTATTTGTTAGTAATATATCTAAGAATTAAAAAGTAACAAATAAATAAAGGATCAAGGCTCACAAATGAGAAGAATGAAATGAGGAGGGTTATAAGATACATATGGCTTCCCTCAAAATTTAATGCATTTTATGAGTAAATATACTAATATAAAATCATCATCATTGGGAAAATAGTATAAGATTATAGGAATAAGAGAAATAACTAAGTGGAAAAGGCCAGTGAAATAAAATAAACAACATGACACAAGTTCCTAAAATAATATCAAAATAAATAGAAAGCGATCACTAATGTGAAATCAAAAATATAGTTTAATGTAAAAAATATCTATGAGGATTACACATGAAATGTATAACACATAAAATAATAAATTTATGTCAAATTTTATGGTACAATAATGATCTATTAGTGAAACCCAAATATTAGTCATAAAATTATAGATGGTATGGCAACAAGGTGTAATGTATATAGACACATATCAATCACACAAAACATTATAGATAATGTATCCATATAATGTAATAGTGATATTAAAATAAGTACATGTAGATATCAACATACCTAGTTAAGATACGTATACTTTAGGTGAAGGAAAATGTAAGATGTGTGATCTATGTAAATTATCTCAATATAATAACTAGAGAAATATCTATTAAAAAAAACCAATTCTATAATAATAGATAGTGAATATAAATAACCCCATAAGTGAGGAAATAAATGAGTCCAAAACCATATATAAGTTTAATATCCCATATATTACATAGTATTGTATACCATGAGAATTAATTGTAAAAATATGGATGTACAAAATTTTCTAAGATAGGGAGAATAGGCATGATCGGCATAGTATGGGTTAAGAGACATGAATAATAAGATTAATATTTTTGTATTTTCAGATTTTGTCTTAATAAAATGTTATGTTCACAAATAATTCATGTATATTGATGTAACAATGAATCACCCGATGTATGGATGATTAGTGTAAATGTATATAATAATGTATGTTAATTGTAAACCATCGTACTAAACAATATATAGTTAATACCTCCCAAGTATCAAAGGAAGCATGCAATAAGGGAAAAAAAACTATATCATGAATAAGAAGATCAACATAAATTATGAGGCATATAACCAATTAATAATTCAAATAAGTAAGAGTTGAAAGCATAGATATGTCATATATAGTGGATATAAACATATGGTAAAACTATCAATTACATGACTATGTATATAAAAACTAAATGAAATAAAATAAAGCACATAAAAGTATAGAATAATAAATTTTGAAATATGTATTTATTAAATCTTATGATTTTAGTTAGCAATGTTACATGATAATATGGCCTATAATATTAGGATCCATACTATAAGAGTTTGATGAATCATTTGATGTGTCTGGTAAATTGTCTTTTGTTGTGTGATAATTATCATCATTTGTATGGTTATTATGTGTATAATGAAATGAATGGGATATGGAATACTATGTTGAAATAGATCATGAAAAATTATTAGTCTAGGATTTAGATCAACCTTATTATGTGTACATTGTGGTATTTTTTGTCTTTGAGGTAAAATATAGGAATTAGAGATTGATGATCTTGTAAAATAGATGATGTATCTTTAGGTTCAAATATGGTAGACATAAATAATGATTATGATAATGTATAAATAGGTAAAACCCTAGGGTAAGTATTATTTACCTTTTAGGTGCATCAAGTAATCAATTAAAAGTTCTCTCATATTGTGAGTGACCAATAGTGTAGACCCCACCATTGTGCAAAAAATCAACACAATTTTTCAATTTTTGATGATATTCCTTTCACTTGATCAAGGCAAGTATGTCTAAAAAATATTTTATATGATCCTAAATCTTGCATAACATATAACCAAACAAGGGATGTATTAGGACCTATTTTGAGTGTAATCATAATAAAAACTAAGGTGTATGTTAGTGTCCATCATAATTGTGTAATGTTGCGGCTATACCATATAATTATTTGTGAGTACAGTCTCTACTAGATAAGAATGAGATAGAAATAATATTGTCATTATAGCCATTATGGAAATGATTTCATGTGTGATTGGATAGCTATAGTAAAAAAAACCCATGTATATATATTGGATAATTATTTTAGTCAACGATGGGAATTCCATGATCATAAAAGTAATATAAGGAAACTTAATTTCATATATCCACACATGCCAATGATATTATCAATTGCATTCTCATGTTGTATTGTATAATTATTTATAGATGTTTTTATATTCACATTGATGGTTATTTAAATAGTTTATTTTATAATGGGTAATTAAAGATTTGAAAGCATTGATTAGGTATTACTACAAATTTATTGAGTTTAAAGCTATGGGCATATACTTAAATAGTGTTACTATAAATTTGGTCTCAAATCTTATGATGTAGTTTGTAACATTTGGGTTTATAGCCTTTAGTTAGTGGTTGATTTATATTTCATTGAAATAGTTTGGCAAAGTGATGATATTGCATTTGAGTGACATATTTAATATTTGATGAATCATATCAAGTAATTATGTAAATTATCTTATTTTATTAGGAGGCATAAATGTTATTCTATATTATGCTTCAGAAACTATATTGATTATCTTGACCTTAATTTTATCTTTAAAAATAGGTGTATCATTACTCTTAGGTTTGAATTTTACATTCTTTGATATTTGGGATCATTTTATATTGATGATAAATATGTATAACTTAAAAATTATCATACATAATATTAATCTCAATGTTGCATAATTTTTGGTAGAGGGCGTCAAATGAATGGTATTCACTACATATGACTTTGTCCTTAAGAGGATTGAGCAAATTATTTCATAAAATGCTTTGAATCTCACTATCAAGAAGATCATGTGACATCTTGGTAAGCATGGATTTGAATTTAAGTATATAGTATGCAATGTGTTCATTAGGTCCTTGTTTGAATTGATATATTTGTAAAAAGGTGATGTTTTAACTAATGTTTATTGAAAAATGGAATAAGAAGAGGCCAATTAGATTAAGAGATATATGTATATATCCTTTACGTAAATAATATAACAAATCTAAAACATATGCAATGAGACTTATAGGAAACATTTTTTTCACCAGAATCTCATCATCATGATATTCTATACAAGATGTAAAGTAGTGTTTTATGTGATGAGATGGATTCCCATGTCCACTAAACTTTTTAATATTTGGTATACAAAATGATGGAGGTAAAGAATAAATAAGCATTTATTCAACCAAAGAATTATGTGATATTTACAAAGATGACAACATGGGGCTAGGTTTGTGTAGTAACCTAAATTTGGTCATGAATACTTGATCATGCCTATTTTATCCCTTTTTACCATTATTTGACATGTGAACTTAATTGACACCATATTTTATTATTTGACCTATCCTAACAATAAAGTGAGACCATATTTCACTACAAGGCCGTTTATTATTAGCTACATAAATGATATTACTACTAGAAACACCTTTACACATCTATATGCTCTATCTCAAAATGAAAGTTTAGTACCTTTTTTGAATGGATAGGGATGTCCAATGTTCTTGTCCCTATCTATCAATGTTGTCCTTCCACCCAAACAATCAAATTTTTAGAAAGGAAAATATCCTTAGGGTTAGTCTTTGGATTCTTAATGTTGGAGAGTTGTCAATGATGTCATGGTGATGTCATAAAAGTGTCTTACTAAGTGGATTAAGTGACCTAATATTCTAAGTGACAATGATAAAGTGTGCAATGTGCATGTTCTAGTATGCTTGAATGAGGCTTGGTTGATCTTAAGTTTTGACATGGCCAGAGATGTTCATTGATTAATACAGTCATTTGATCATGTGAAAGGGGTCATATTAGAAGTCAATAATATTTTGAGAACCTATGTACATGAGTTAAATTCATCTAGTATGCCATAGTTTTCATCTAGACCTTTTTGATCGAGTAGAAAAAAATCTAAGTAGGTAGTTTGTTGACGTCACCATTGCCACATATGGATGAGTCAGGGGGAATTGGTCATATGATTATGATTACATTAGTCCTTAGTTTCTATGTGTAAAATATCAATTCTGGTGATGATGAATGATAAAACATATGTAAGTGAAAATTTGGACTCTCAGACATTTTGACAATATTTTTCAATATTTTTCCATAGCCAAATTTGAAATGTGGTAGGAAAAGTTAAGTAGGCATTTTGATGGTGGCATATCTAAGATGTGTGGATGTTTCAAGATAATGTGATCATAGGGGTTTATTCAATTTTTTTCTCAGTTGATTTTCACTAACTTTCAAGTCAAGCACTGAAGCATGACAAAATATATATATGTTCAAATTTGGCCTCCCAAACAAATTTTTTACATAGTTGGCTCTGTGAATAGATAAATATAAGTGAGTATTTTTATGTCATTATATATCACACATGTGAGGGTTTCAAGATAATATTGACACATGGTTGGATTTTCATTGTGAAGAGATCGTAAGGTCTAAATTTTAGAACATACACTTGAGTGAAGCAAAAGATATGGAGGTGCAAAGTTGGCCTTCTAGGCAGATAAGCAATTATCCCCATAGTCATTTTTGAATGATGTTAAAGATTAAGACCAGATGGAAATATAATCGATCATGGGTGATCATACAGTGAATATCTACAGTGCATAAAAATTCAAAGAGGTCAATATTTTTGGTTAACAAAGATAAATCTCAAGCTTCTTCGAAGACCCAACAGTGTGTAAGTGATAAAATTATTTTTAGCTAATGGTGCATGTTAAGTGAGATGGTAATAAGTGCATGATGTTTAATAGTATAAATGATTATAAGACACACAAGGGTGCTAAGTGTCATGATCATGGGGTTTGTATGTAAAATTTAATGGTGAGTGCTATAAAATAAAGACATAACTAATCCACAAAGATTGATGATATGTGTTGAGTCAATATTCCAAGAGACCATGAGATGAGGTCAAAATGTTCAAGGTTTAAAATTTGGCATTGGAAAACTATGTGTTAATGGTCAAGTTTCATATAATGAGATTGATGTTGCATGTTTAATTTGAGTATTGAGGACTCAAGATGATAGCATGGTGTTCGAGTTTTAACTGTGACTATTTGAATTCAACAAAGGAAAAACCAATGCCTAATTTTTAGGCCATAAATTTTGATCTATGTATAATTTGACCATGGTGTAAAAATAAAATTTGTAGAGGACTCCAAAGCACATCTTTAAATATGAATTTTAAGGTATAATTATGTGTACAATCAAATATATTGAGGTTTAAATTTTATTTTGTGTTCATGCTTATTCTGTACATGACCTAAGAAGGGTAATTGAGCTTAAGTTAATGCTATTTCAATGTTTCATAGTGATGTAGCTATTGGAAAGTGTTTTAGACTCCATAAAGATCATATGTATGTATTTTTTAGGTGTGATCAATCAATATTGAGTATAAAAAAGTTTAATAAGTTGATTGTATGCTTGTTCATAAAGTCCTTATGAATAAAGCTAATGTTTGAGTTGATTGAGCTTGCATGAAAGAGTGAAATGATGACTATAATAATTTAAGGATGACTAAGGGGTCATGTATAATGGAACTATCCATTTTTAAGTGGTCCTATGTTTCTGTTTTTCTTGATGTTATTTTAAATAGGTGAATGAGTCTTCATAGGACCTATAAAGTGTCTTAGGCTTATTGAGTGAGAGTTGTGATTAAGTGTGACCCATGTTATATGACTTAACGGTGAAGGCATGTTTTGTGGATAACATGGAAAGATTGTGAACTTGTCTATTCATGACTGTTTTATAAATAGTGAAACTAAATGTGATGGTTTCTTGATGTGAGAAATATTTTTGGGAAGAGTTGTAAATGGTGTGCATTTGAGAATTGTGGAGTAAATGAGAAGTAGATATGCCCAATGGATGGGTTGAGAAGTATAGTAGATTTTTAATAATGTGTATGACCTATAAGATATATTTATAATGTCAGATAATGGTCTTATAATTTGAATATATGTGAAGAGGTATGAGTGTGCATATAGGAAATTTTGAATGAAGAAGTAGAGAGAATGTGGCATGCCTATGTGAGAGGCCTGTATGAGATAGAAAGAGTTTGTATAGGGGTTAGATAATCAGAGATATATCATCATTTATTGAATACATTAGTTCTAAATTGGAGGTGTTCACATCAAATGAGGGTCTAAACAAGTTGATATTCCTTAGGGGTAGTTGCTCATTGTGAAACATGGGTTTCACTAAAGGCCTTTGGTCTAAAGGATTTGATCTTGGTTTTTTGGTATAAATGAGTTGACCAGTATCTTGTTTATAATTTATTATAGGATAATTAGTCCATGTGTTATAGGCTTGAGAGTGGGTTTTATTCCCCATGAGGGTTTCCCACAGAAAATATGTGGTATGTGTTTCACCTTGTGTATGCATTGAATGAATGAGCTCTCTTGTTAATGTTACTTGATCAAGTTGATATATGTTTATTACCTAATAATTTGAAATGATTGGAATTGTAATTAAAATATTTAGGATCATTGATTTAACTCCCCCCCCTCTTAGTGATTGTACATACAAAAATTGGTATCAAAGTAGGCCCTTTAGAGGAAGCTTAATAACTTGAAGGAGATCCTGAGTTGGTACAAAGATGGATAAATAGTTGAATAAATAGAATCAATAATAGAAGTCTATGATAAATTATATTTAAGTGAAATCATATAGATTGAAAGACATGGCCAATAAGGCCAAAGAGGATGAAGAGAATATCAATATTCTTGAGGATCATTTAAGGACTCTAAATGCAAATATGAAAGTAAGAGAAGATGAGTATTCTCAACAAAATATTGAGATGGGGTCCTTGAAGAGTGAGCATGAGCTTGTTATAGTCAATTCGGATAATATAGAAGATAAGCATGAGAAACATGAGTATGCCAATGTGAATGCAAGCTTTGAAAGTAATACAATTAGGTATATTAGAAAACCAAATTCTTTAAGGTATGCTAGATTATTTCATGGTCATAGAGCTAAGGACTATAGAAGGAAGTCATTCAAGTACAAACATTCATAGATATATGATAGGAGTTTTTAATGAAAGATTGATCATAGTTCAAATCTATCAAAAGGTACAAATGATGTTACTTGTTTCATTTGTCATAAGATTGGTCATATTACAAGTTTCTACCCAAGTGGAGTCATCAGGTCCTCAATGTATCTCAAATGACATGAAACTTCCATTGTACATAAGAAAGGTCATTCTTGGTTATGGAGACCAAATATTATCAATGTTAATCACACTAGTCAAAAGTTTGATAATAGAGTTTCTTTACAAGAATGTGTTGTAGATAAGTCTAAATTGAAAAAACAAGTAGGTGAGATGGCTATGGAAGATGAGAAGAGTCAAATGATGGTATGGAGACCTGACGTAGTAAAGACTAAGGAGACTAACCCTATTGTGTCCAAGAGTATTGATGAATTATTTACCAAGGTGGAAAAAGGATTAAAAGTGAAGGAAAGTCAAGAGTTTCTATTTTCATCATTTGTTGACAAGTCTGAAGCAGAGAATGTGTCAAATATCAAGATAAAAAGGGAAAATCAAAAGTCAGTTTAATTCAATCTCAAGGAGAAGACCAAGGGGTTGATTGAGGCTAGTTATAAGCCTAATAAGAAGAATAACTATCAGTATCAGATGATGAAGGAGGAAAATGAATATAAGAAGTTGTGGGTAACTCTTAGTTTCACATTATTCTTGGACATTGTGGGTCAAGGTGTCTCTACTAGGCTTCAAGGAGACACTTGTCATCAAGATGAAGCATGATGGATGCTAATTGGGTTATAATTGATGTTATTTGACAAAGAGGTATGAAAAAAAGGCATTTTTATGCATTCATATTTATATATCTATTTGTTAGAAGAAGGAAGCTTGTAAAGAATCTCCGTGATCCTATCTTGAGAAAGAGTTAGCTTGTTGCTCATGGTTTGGATGCTTTAGTATAAAGGTGAGTTTTATATATATTTCTATATATCTATTTTTGGTAGATGCTAGGTGAGATTCTAAGTTGAAGGCCTCTCTTCTAGGCCTAAGTCCTAGATCTTGCTAAGACTATTAAAGTCTTGTTGAATAGTTGTGTATGTCATGGAAGTTCACATTGTTCTGAAGATGAGATGTCTCTATATAATTATTGATTGTGATTTGATAGTATTTGAAGATTTGTTTAACATGTCATGATCTAGGTGAAGTGTGGAGTTAGAGGGAACATATGTGAGATGTTCCTATCATGATAAAATATTGAAAATGTCTGCTATAGTTATGAATTCAAGAAGATGGATATGATGACTTCACTAAACCAAGTCATGTGTTTTGACAAGGTACTAAATATTCATGCATGAGTAAAGAGAGCTTATGATCTCTATAGGAATATTGGTTCAAGGATCAAGAAAGATTAAGAGTAAAGGATTTTGATGTAGGTTCATATCTTTCAGTTATGTGGTGTTTTTCAAGAGTTTGAGCAAGTATGTCTAGGTGGAAGATATGATTTGGTGATATCAAAGTAATGTCATGGTATGTTGTTAGCTATGTATGCTCAGTTTGTAAGATTCAATTAAAGTTTTTTAGTGAAAAAAGAAGATTTTTAAAGTTTTCAAGAATATTTTGATGATTATAAAGGTTCTTTGACCTTATTATAGCTTGTTTTAGGTGGTTTTATGGTTTGAAGGATTGTTAAAGTCAAATTGGATATTTTTGTTTGCTCTTAGGTTTCCCATTTTGTGTTTAAGAGTATGTAGGTCCTAAAATGGGTTATAGGATGTATGGGTTCCCAAAGATGTGGAATCTCAAATTTTGGTCTAGAAGTGTGTAATGGTTATTTTTAGGTGTAAAAGAATTTTTAGAGGTGGATGTTGATCAGAAGGAGGTTTGTTGACTCTATTTGTTTTGAGATTACAGGGTTTTCAGCTATGCTAGAAAAGTGGTCTAAATTATGAGTTGAGCTATAAGTATTATTAATATGTTTAATGGGCCAAATTGGTTGTCAAATCAATATTTATAGATATTTGAAGGTTTGTGGTTTTCAAATTATTCATTTTTTTGTCAAGATGGAGGCCTCATTCATTAGTAGATTTGTGAAGGAAGTATGTTATAGATGATGATATAAGTGATGAAAATTAGTGTGATTAAGGGGGCATATGAGAGTGATCTAGATATGAATTATTAGGTCTTAAACATGTGTCTATTGAAATTTGTGGGCTCTAAAATTTCTAGGTAGGGCTACAAGGAGTCTAGATAAGCCTATTCTTAAAGATGTGCATTTTGTTTATTTTATCCAAAATAGAAAGGAATGAGTATTTCAATGTAATTTTTCAAGTTGATTTAGAGCATGTTTCCTATTTGGTGTGTGTTATGAAGTTTTGTTGGTGATCCTTGAGTATGTTTGAGAGAGAAGGCTACTAAGACTATATGGTGGTTCCTCATGGTGTGTGGAGATATGAAGATGATCAAGTGGTGAAATGCCTTATAAATATTAGTGGGAGTCCCTCTCAAATGTTTTTTGTTAAGTTATATCAGATTTTAGTTCTTTTATGTGTTCTATATTCATTGGTTGTAGTGCTTGATTGAAGAGAGTATTGGCATAGAGCAATAGGAAGGTATCAAGACAAGAAGGGGTAGGGTAAAGGTAAGGGGGAGTTTGTATCATAGTTATAGTCACCTTACCATATTTGTAGTATTTTTAGGTCCTTAGGATCAGTTGGTACCCACTTTGTCATTGTGTCAAAGGGCAAGTTTGTATTGTGAGAGTGATTGAAGAGAGAATAAAGGTGAGGTGTATAATGATGTTGTTGACATAAATGACAAAGGGAGAGATTTTAGAGAGTTTAAAATGATGTCATGGTGATTTAATATAAGTTTAAAAGTGAATGGATGAAGTGCCTTGATATTCTAAGTAACAATGATAAAGTATGTAATGTGTTTGTCCTGGTATACTTGAATGAGGCTTGGTTGATATTTAGTTTTGACATGGAAATATATGTTTAGGGATTAATATGGTGATTTAATAATTTGAAATGGGTGTTATTAGAATTTAATAATTATTTTAGTACTTGTGTACATGAGTGGAATTCATCTGGTATTCCATAGTTTTCATCTAGATCTTTTGGGTCCAGTAGCAAAAAATCTGAGTAGGCAGTTTGATGACATCATGATTGTCATGTGTGGATGAGTTACAGGGAGTTAGACATATAGTTGTGATCACAATATTCCCTAGTTTATATGTGAAATGTCTCAAGTCTGGTGATGAAATGTGACAAAATATATACAAGTGTAATGTTGGGCTCTCAGGCATTTTGACAATATTTTTTCATACTTAGCCAAATTTGCAATGTGGCAAGAGAAGCTAAGTAGGCATTTTGATGGTGGTATATTTCATAGTGTGGAAGTTTTAGGATAATTTGATCATATGGGTTTGTTTATTTTTGTGCCTATTTTATTTTTGCTAACTTTCAAGTCAATCATTGGAACACAATAAAAGATATGCATGTTCAGAGTTGGCCTCCCACACAAGTTTTTGACATAATTGGCTCTATGAATAGATAAATCTGAGTGAGAATTTTTATGTCATTATATCTCACACATATGAGGGTCCAAAGAGTATATTGACACATGTTTATATTCTCCTATGTGAAGAGATCATATGGTCCAAATTTTAGAACATGCACTTAAGTGATATAAAAGATATGGAGGTGCACATTTGGCCTTCCAGGGAGATGAGCAATGGTCCCCATACTTAGTCATTATTGAATGATGTTAAAGATCATGACTAGATTTAAATATAATGGATCATGGGTGATATAATATTGAAGATCTATGGTGTGTACCAAGTAAAAGAAGTCAAATTGTTTGTTGGTTAATAGAGATAAAGATCAAGTTTCTTCAAAGATCTAATGGTACGCATGCAATCATACAATTTTGATCTAATGGTGTGTGTTGAGTGAGATGGTAGGAAGTGCATGATGTTCAATAGTTTATTTTATCAAAATGCATGTGAGGTTTCTAATTATCATGATCTTGGGGGTTCTAATAGGGTATTTTTTAAGGATTGAGATTTTTTAGAAGTGTATAGTTATAGGCAAATATTTTTATATAGAAAATTATGAAATATATGTATGTTAGGTGAATTATAAGGAGTGATATGTAATTTAAAACTAATATACGTATATTTTGGTGAATTTAACAACTTTGTGGACATTCTTAAAGAAAATTGGGCAAATAAGTTTTCAAAAATTTGTTCATTAATGAATCTAAAATGTTGGAAATTTGTCAAAAATTAGCCAATTAGAAAAAAATAGACCATAAAAAATACCATGTGTTTTGATCAAAATCAAATGGTCAGCACTATAAGATAAAGACCTAACTAATTTACAAGGATCAACGGTATGCATTGAGTCAATATTGTAAGATTGAATGAGATGTGGTCAACATGTTCAAGGTTTAACATTTTGCATTGGCACACTATGTGTAAAAGGTTGATATTATTACAATAATATTTATGGTGCATGTTTAATTTGAGTAGTGATGACTCGAGATGATATCATGGTGTTCAAGGTTTATCTCTGACCATTTGAATTTAATAAAGGAGAAACTAGTGCCTAGTTTTTGGGCCATAACATTCGATCTATGTAGAATTTGACCATGGTGTAAAGCCAATTTGTAGAGGACTCTAAGGCACATACGAAAATATAAAATTGAAGGTATAATTATGTGTAAAATCAGAGATATTGATGTTCAAAGTTGACTATGTGTTTGTGCTTGTTCTACAAGTGACCCGAGAAGGGTAATTGATCTTATGTAGATGTTTTTTCAATGTTTAAAAGTGACTTAGCTATTGGAGAGTGTTATAGATTCCATAAGATTAAAATGTATGGATTTTAAAGGTGTGATAAATCTATCTTGAGTATAAAAAAATATTAATAAATTGATTGTATGTTTATTCATGGTGTCCTTATGAATAAGGCTAATGTTTGAGTTGATTGAACTTGCACAGAAGAATGTAAAGATGACTATAAGCATTTGAGGATGAATAAGGGGTCATGTAGAATAGACTTATGAATTTGGAAGTGGTATTATGTTTCTTTTTTTCTTGATTTTATGCTAAATAGGTGAATGGGTCTTCATAGGACCTAAATGGCGGCTTAGGCCTATTAAATGAGAGTTGTGCTTTAGTGTGATCCATGTTAGATGTCTTAAAGGTGAAGGAATGTTCTTTGGATGACATGAAAATATTTTAAACTTGTTAATTCATGAATTTTATATAAATAATGAAACCAAATGTGATGGTTTCCTAATGTGAGAAATATTTTTTATAAGGCTTGTGCAAGGTATGCATGTGAGAGTTATGGAGTGAAGGAGAAGTAGATGTGCCCAGTGGATGGGCTGTGAAGCAGAGCATATTGTTGACTATGTGTATAAACTAAAGGTCATATTTATGATTCTATAATAGTTCTCTTGTAGTTTGAGTATATGCAAAGAGGTCTTAGTATACATATGAGGATAATTTGATTGAAGAAGGATAGAGATTGTGGCAAGCCTATGTGAGAGGCCTTTATGAGATAGAAAGAGTTTACGAAGGGGTTAGATATTCATAGATCCATCATCAGGTATATGTGTTCACATCAAAGGAGGGTCTAAAGGAGTTGATATTCCTTAGGTGTTGTTATTCCTTGTGAAATAGGTGTTTCACTAAAGGCCTTTGGTCTAATGGATTTGATCAAGGTTTTCTAGTCTAAAGGAGATGACCAGTATAATTTTTGTAATTTATTATAAGATAATTAGTCCATGCGTTACAAGATTGAGAATGGGTTTTATTCCCCATGAGGGTTTCTCATAGGAACTATGTGGTATGTGTTTGATCTTGTGTATGTATTGAATGACTGAGCTCTCATGTTAATTTTATTTTATCAAGTTTATATATGTTTATTACCTACTAGTTTGAAAAGATTGGAATTGTAATTGAAATATCTAAGCTCACTAATTCAACCCCCCCCCCTCAGTGATTGCACCTACAATACTTAAAATCTCCATGGATTTTTTGTCCATATTTAACCACTATAAAATCACATTCAATTGATTCATTTCACACATCTTGGAAAGATTATCAATTATATTACAAGAGATTATATACATAGGCACACATTAAAAAATTTCCTTATTCTTCCCAAATTAGTTTCCAATCACTTCAAGTAGTCATCATCATGTTTAAGTTTAGTCTTATGTAGACCTATCTAAGCATGATCAAGTATTCAATCCAATTCTAGATGCATCATATAGTCAAAGGAGAACAATTTCACAAATCACTTGAGTGAGAGAACTACATGGAGTTTTGATCCTTCTTTAGAGTATTTTTATGTAGGAATAATGAGTATAGTGGGGTTTTGAGGTATAAGACAACTTAAACTACTAACCCCTTTTTACTCCTTCACAATTTTTTTATCTCCTTGTGACACAAAGCTGGGTTTTTTAACTTCAATAAGGCATATACATCTCTCCTCACATATTTTGAAGATAAAATAAGTTAAAATACCTAACTATCACTATCACATCCAAATCTCTTAGAATTTCCATTTTAATTCAAGAATAAAAGATAAACCAATAGGGGCAATAATGATTATAACTCATGTCCTATATTAGGAGTTCCTATCCTTGAGGATACTCAGGCTTAACTTTTAGGATTTCTTTTGGTTTTATACATTATAATTATTCCTACATTCTATTTTATTATTCAATCTCTTGTTGACTCATAAAATTAAGTTCATCTCTCTTTTTCATAGTTTGGCCTTGTTTCTTTATATTTTTCTTTGTCTATTTCAATAATTTATCTTCACTTTATTATTTAAGATTGTATTCATATCACCCTAATTTATTCTATTCAATTATATAATTAAGGATTAATCACCACATTAATTTAAATTCAAATAAAATATTTGTTAAACCCATTTATTTTTTAAACATTATCTAATCCTCGGTTTTTCTTAGGGTTCCAACCTTTTAGGGCTTCTATAATATGGATTTTGTTTTCACTTTTGTCACTTTCTTCCTTGTTCACACTTTTCCTTATTTTATTATATATGTTTTTTATGGATCCTAACTCAACTAATTTACACCCTCATATTGGAGTTAGTATGGCCATATAAAGTGATAAAACTAACAATTTTAAAGTTACTAAAGAAATTAGTTTTGATAATATAGATGCCAAAGATTTTAGTCAATACCTTGATGCTCATTTGAAGGACATTGAGTCTCTACTATTTTTATCATGGTAATAAAAAAATAAACATGAAAATTCACTTTAATCTCAAAAATGAAATAATTTTTTTGAGCAAATAATTTTAAAACATACCACAAGTATGGCCACTATGATGGTTGAAATTGTTATTCCATCCACATCTTTAGGTTTGGGGAAATCCATGGTTTACCTCAAATATATATGCCTATGCCTAACCAAGTGAGTCATTTCAATCCTTTTATATATATTCATACTACATCACATACATCATCTAATGTATAATCCTTTAGGGAAGAACTTATTTATTTTCAAGCTAAGATTTTTCAATTAGAGCAAGGTATACCAAATGCTAGTCAATCATTGGATTCTAATGCTTTCCCTCATAATACTTTAGGACAATATATTGCATATTATAATTTACCCATTATATTTTATCTCCTAGGATTAATTTATATGAGGTTAAAGGATATCCTAAACAACATATATGATATTTTCACAAATCATATTTAGATTATGCATTTAATGATAAATTGTTAACTAAACTCTTTCCAAGGACCTTAAAAGACTATGTTTTCATTTGGTTTTATTATTTACCTACTCAATATATGGAAGCATTCAATCCTTTAGTGGATTTATTTATCAAACACTTTTCTATCAAAATTGATTACAAACTTTCATATGTACAAATTTATAAGCTAAAACAAGGAACTAATGAACTTATCAATATGTTGGCTAAAATGACTTATGTACTAATATACAATGAATTAAAAGACATATTTAAATAAATTTTTATTTCACCCTTACACAAGTTAATAATATTTAATAATTTAAATAATTTGATAAGCTTTGTCCTACTATAAGTGATAGAGATTTTAAATTTATTATTTTTAATAATAATTACACATGCACTTAATGAAATTTATACAAACAAATTTCAAAGTAAACCACATTACAAATCCAAGGCATAATATACTGAGGTAGAAGTAAAGATACAATTCAATGGCATTTCTCAACCTGCTAAATTTTTTTATCAAATTAACCACAAAGGCACTTTTATAGATTACCACAACCACCTTAAAAATTTATACATAATTTTATTGAATGTCACTTAATCACTTTGCTTCCTCCATATGAAATTGAAATGAATAAAATAAAAATCAAATTCTTTGATAAAAATACATATCAGGACTATCATCAATGTAGTGGTCATTTTACAAAAATGTTTTATAAAATCAATCATCTCATTTAGGATCTTATTGACAAAAATGTCATTTAGGTAGACACCACTATATAGGAAACAAATATTTAATAAAATGACAATTCTAAGATTAATATTTATAGTGATCCATTTCATAATCATGATACCAACAATGAGACTTAAATTTTTCATCATACTTACAATGCTTATCCAAATCCTACATCATATGTTCACCCTTTGGATGGTATTATTGGTACAATTACTCCAAATGTTACATCACATCCTATGATTATTTTTGATGATAGTGAAATAGTTGGCGATGATTCTAATTTTTATGATTTATGTATAAGATCTCATATTGATAAACAACCTATTCATAGTGTGATAATTGATAATGGATTGAGTGAAAATTCATGTGCAATTACCTTGATTCATTCATGAGATTACACATAAAGACGTAAAATCACCTAATAAAGGTGTTAGGACTTTCAATTGTAATAAACAAGCCACTTTGGGCCATATTATATTACTTCTTAAACTAGGCCCTATTATACTATCCACTCCCTTTAATTTTTTACCATAAAATGGAATTTTAGTTATGATATTATGATGCTTGTGGTTTCAAAAAAAATTGTTTTAAATTCTAAAATTTATAGATGCTTGAAATATAATCATTGAAAACAAGTTGTTACTATTTCACGAATAAAGTATAAGCATCCTATACATTCCATTCTACCTCCTCCTTCCCACCCACCACAAAAATTTAATGATGCATATAATCACAAAAAGGCATGATTTTGGAATCTAAGAAAAATATTATTAATAAATAGGTGTAAAAGTGTCAATTTCAAATGAAGAAGGAATAAGTTTATAAAAAAAAAATATCTCTTTTTCAATAATCACACACACTTACGATATCTCCTAAACATCTATCTCAAGAGGTCCAAAAATTTACATAATCTTATACATCATCTCATGAGATATTAGGTGATCTTACATATCATATATCCATGTATCGTACTCAGAATCACATGAATGGTCATTCAAATATTTTTATCATTGAATATCATACATGTTCTAATTTTAATATTGGTAAAATAGATGATTTTATCTTAATTAAGGTAAGATGTTCATAATTAATTACCGATTGGGTTGATTCCAATATTGATGGAATCATTAGATAGTTTTTACCTTGATAAAATATAATTTTTTTTAAATAATATTCAAAAACATAAAAATTTGATTATATATAGTTTTTGATTGTTGCATCTCATTCTTCCTTCTTTCTAAAAATGTGATCCTTTTATACATTATTCTATGTCATAGGATTTCATTGGATTATTGGCCTCTTGGCCCTTATATTTTGTCTTCTAAGTCTTAATAGTCTCAAAATATTTTTAAATCTCATTAACAATGACATTAATCTATCTACATGCACATTATTTTCCATAATATTGATCAATTCTATCCTATTTGGTTGATCTTGTCATTTTCCTATATCTACTCATAACCTATATTTATAAAACACATAGATTTAATATTGTCAATTTATAGATTATTCATGTAATATCAATATGTGATTTCTAGTTTTTCATTCAAAATACCTTTGTTTTCAATCTCTATTGTTCATATATATGGAATTTTCTCTATAAGTGTACATTTGAATAAATGATAATTTAAAATAAATTACTTACATACGTATTTTAATATCCTATATATTTTTAGAAGTTTCAATTCAAATTCCATAGGAGGCAAGTTTCTTATATTTGGCCATGGGAATCCTTTCTAGTGCAAACATTTCAAAGACACTTGTTGAGAAACATCTATATTAGTCTCTTTCCTTATATTTTTGACACCTTGGTTTCATTTCAGTATCTATTGTTGATAGATTCATATATTCCAAAAAAATGGAAACACATTCAAGTAATTTAAGAAAAATAAAACCAAGACATGAGCATGATTGTTAATCTAGTTTACATCTTTGAAATATATTATTTATCTCATGATTTTTAAAAAGAATATTAATTATATATCACACATGTATTTCATAAGTATCTATGAATTTTTTTGTAGTACATACAACTATTTTCATAGATTAAGATGTTGGACTCTCCTTTACCCACTGGCCTTGCTAAGTTGAGGGCATCTTACTCACAAGTGATAGTATGTGGATGGTATTATTATAAAACCACTATATTGTTAAGTTTTATATAATCAGCGTCTCTTGTTAACATTTATTTCTTACATAGTGTACATTAATATGATATTTTATATTCTCTTAGATGACATATGCACTGGTTTATAATACATTTCTATCTCTATGTTCTACTGATGATTTTTAACTATACATAGTAGACTACATGGAGTTTTTATATATTATTAGAACTTTGCCATTATGTGAAAAACTTGATTGATTCATCTCTATGAGATCTTTAGTTTTATGTGTGACATTTGAACATGTCCTTTGTTTATACCTTGGCCCTATGTGTGGTTTGTGACATTTGAACATGTCCTTTTTTTAGCCCTTGGCCCTATGTGTGTTAGTGTGTGACATTTGAATATGTCCATTGATTGATACTTGTTTAATGTTTGTGTTTTCTTTATGACATTTTAACATGTCCATGATTTTGGCCTTTGACAGATCTATGTCAATTTTATATAGTTTTTTCTTGTTGTGTGTGTGTTTTTATTGAGCTTGATGAGTTTGATAAGTGTCATGATCCATATCATAAACCTCTAACATACTAACATACTAAATCCATAAGATTCAATGATACATTATATAGACCTTGCCTCTTTAAATTTTATACAAAATTCTAATCTTACTATGCTAACACTTTTCCATATACTATAATTTTTAATGATTACATCTTACCATGCATGTTTCGTGATAACGTTTTTGTTGAGATTGGTGAATTTTCAAGAGAAAATTCCCTCACCTAGAAAGGGGGGAATTTCAATGACATTTTCATGCATGAGATATCCATTTTCAAGATCAATCATAGTTTCAAAGTTTCAAGTTAAAAATTTAGTTATTGGCACATATTATCAGGCCATGTGCGATTGCATATGCACTCTTATTTCTAGTTTTAAGGACCATTCAGATATAGTTTAAAATTATACAATTACAATGGGTGAATGATATAGTTTTATTCAACATTTTTTATATATGTACATGGTAGGATCATTGGTGTAATCCATTTTCTTGTGATCATTATTTCAAATCATAGGATATACTAGGACATACCGAGATTTTGTTGATTCAGTTTAGTTGCATAGTGCATGACTTGGAGTCACTAAGAAATCCAACATTATGTGTGTGAATCCATTAGAATTATAACCCATTTACATCTTGGGGTTACAAATATTGACAAAAATAATCAAGTTTCAATATTATTCAATGAGTAATATTTTCACTTCAAAAGAGAAAATTCAAGTTGGGGATTGGTCACCCCAAATTTTCTCCAATGGTTTGGCTAAGAAACCATCTTTTCCAAGTATTTCATGTGAGACACTAATTATCCAATGCTTTAAGGAAGTATCATCACCAATCAAAGTCATAAATAGTAGTATTAATGTCACACATACATGTGTATTCATTTTATATTCTCATTTAAATTTTAAAATTATGTAAATACAATCAATTTTTAATTTATCAAATTACAATTGTCAAATTTCAAACAAAGTTTCAAATGTTCAAATACATGGTTTCAAATTTCAATTTTCAAAGGAACAAAATAACAACTTCATGTTTTTTTTAAGGTTTGCCAAATAGTACAGTTCCTTGCATGATTAAAGTATGCAACTCAAAGACATAGTGTGACTTACACACTAAGGTATAGATTTCCTTTAATTTAGAAATTATATTTCTAGACTAAAGGAGGGGAAAATGTAGTAACTTAAATTTTATCACAAATACTTGATCATACCCATTTTATCAATGTTTACCATTAACAAACATGTACACTTAATTGAAAAATATTTTTATAATTTGAATTATCCTAAGAATAATAGTATACCTTATTTCACTAAAATTGATATAAAGGACTTCACACAAATTTTGAATAAAAAATCAACATAAGAAGACCTAACTATCACTATCACACTTGACTATCCTGGAAGTTCCATTTTTTAAAAAAAGACAAAATTAACTAATAGGGAAAATAGTGATTATATCTCTTATCCTCTATTGTATCCTTGAGGTCACTTTGTATACAAATAATATTTTAAAAATTTATCAATTACTAATGTTTTATCTCTTATAGGAACCCATCAAGTCTCAAACTCTCTAAGTGCACACCTTAAGGGGTACAATAGGAAATGGTTGGGTAGACCATTATTACTTTGAATGATTGTTTTACCTTTAATACCACTTAATATCTATAAAACCATCTCCTAAAAACATTATAATAAACTTTGCCCCCACTTTTTCACCCTCCTCTAGTCATTTTCCACCTTCATTATCCCTTCCCTAGCCCAAACTCCTTTTTGATGGTTTATAATAAACTTTCAACCCCATTGACTCTATACTCTAATTAAAAAAACTTATTTAGAATCTAGGTCAGCCTATAGATGACCTAAACCAAGACATAATTTTTTTTTTCAATAATGATATAATGTCGATTGCGCTGAACCTTTTGGATAAACTTTCATAAAGGGTTAGGGTTAGATCCAACTATATATATGCATTCATTTTATCATTTATAAAATAAGATAGGAAGATGAGATATATATTACACATATGCTTATCGACCACTCTACTTGAGGAGCATAGATTATGGTTTTAATACTTTATTTGAAAATACAAAATTTGTCTTATGGAGAAGTCTTTTCGATGCATAGATAGGCTGTGTAGCGTAGAGTTGATTTATCCTTGATAACCTTACATACCACAATAACCTATTGTGAAGAAGCAAGGCCAAGGGTGATATTGAGGCTCAAGTTGTTCATATTAAAAGATAAGTATTCCTAAATTTTTTCCTCCTTTTTAAGAGCGGATAGATTAACATTTATACTTCTCTCACATGCATTAGGATTTCATATACACTGACATGAGTATATATATCATATTCATGTTTAATTTTCATGTTTATTACTCCCACTTTTTTCCACAATATTTCATGATCACTAGATCATAATTTACTTTCCTTGTCATTTACTTACTTTTTTATTATGAAAACATAGGATGTAGTTCGAATTACTGCATAGTTTTTCTTGACTAAAAGCTCTGGAACCCTCCCTAGTGATATTATTTTGGTAAGATATCCCTTCGATAGGTCTAGTAGATTCATCTTGGTCATGACCCAAAATATCTAATGTATCAACAATCAGAAGTGTAATTATGATTTATCTTCTCTAAACTAGGATTGATTTATGGATCAGTTGCATTCCCCTTTAAATACATTATGGTGAACCCCATGTGAATCTAACCCTTGAAATTTTTCTATATTTGCAATCATTTTTTTCATCATATTATATTTTTATATATTTTTAGTAATGTATCAAACCAATTGATACAGTTCTAAATTTTTTTATATAGGTTTAACACAATCATTTAAAATGACTATGTTTTATCTTTGCATATCTTCACCAATTATAGGTTCTTGGATTTATCAGTTTGACATAGTATCCTTATTTAGGTCTAGATTAGCATACATAGTTGACCAGTCAACTCTATCTATTATTTTATTATATAAATATATAATTCAATAAACACATTCAATCAAGTTGACCTATTTATTATCTCTTCATCAGCATAAAAGGTTTTACAAACTTGGTTGAACTAGTTGACCTAGTTGCCATAATTGGAAAGCAGTATTTGAAAAACACAACAAGATAAAACATCTTAAAGACCACCAAAGTTCCTTTTTTCTCTCTCTATGATTTCATTTCTTCTTTTAGTACTATTTTCACAAGTTTACATTTTATAAAACTATAACCTTACAGATACATAGGTCAACTTGGTTGATTTAGTTTTATAGTCTATCTTTTATCTACGAGACATAGTTAACCTATTAAATATTGTTATTAAAGACCTTGATTATGTAGAATAACAATGACCCTATCAAATTTGTTTTATACTATTTTTATAAAGTGTCACTTGAATTGGCTCTGTATTATTATCAATTAAGAAATTAACATCTATTTGTTAGTAATTAATTCACATTTCCTTTTTAGTTGTTTACATGCTTAGAGCAACTAACATAGATTCTATAGGTGTTTTCTCAAATAAAAATTATAGTTACACTATTTTACACTTTTTCAAACACTACCAAATAACTTTACATTCAAAATTTATTAAATGTTTATCTTCTCAAGGCCTACCGATTTGGATTTCATCACCAAGGGGAAGCCTACTTGGTTTTTTAGCCAAGTATAAATACATAGTTGATGGTATATATTGGTAAATCACACAATTCCATTATCATTTTTTAATTATGAAATGAGGGGGTAAGACCCAATACCAAGGTAGTACCATTGCCAATATAGATCCCTTTCAGTCCAAACATCTTGAAACCAACATAGATTACTTTTTAGTTCCTTATTTCAGCCAAATTTCCTATCACATTAAAATAAAACTTTCTTATAACTTAATAACACTCAGATGACCAAGTAACTATAATTTATTTTCTATTTATTGAATGGTCTTTGATCATTGTGTATTCTATTATAAATCATGCATTGGCCAGCATTGATTCAAGGTTTGTGATGTGTGTTCTAATTAGATCAGTCATATTGATCCAATTTATTATGTGTTTGATTTTGATTTCATTATTCATTAAAATTATATTGAAAAAATTTCCTATATTTTAGAACACTATCATCTTGGTCACTAAAGTCTCTTATAGACTATTTAGCCTTCTTGGAATACACAAACGACCTACATGATTATGTAACCTTATCTTCTTATTCAGTCCTCTATTTAGCAATACACAATTGACTTGAATGAATGTGTTTCCTTATCAACCTATTTAACCTTCCTGAATGTAATACATAGTCAACCTACATGACTATGTATATTTACCTTTCTATTTTATTCCTTGGGTTATAGAACACAATTGATCAGTTCAATTATGTACCCTATTTTTTCAATTTGTCTTTGCATCATCTCCTTTTAGCTCCCTTATTTCATCATTAACTTCCTATTTGAGGACAACATAGAGTTGAAATCAACATATATTATGATTTTTACCAAACCCAATAGGTTTCCCTATCAACAAATTATAGCTTCCACTTTATATGAAATTAATGTGCATGTGGCCACTCACACTACTAATTACAGGACTCCTCATTCATATTTAGTTCATAACCCTCTTTTATCCTTAGAATATTAGCCAAAATTAGATTACATGATTTAAATGATCTTATTCATTAATTAATTTCCTCAACATAGGATAAAATACCCTTAAACTATTTACAATATCATGATAAGTGTCCAAATAAAAGAACGCCATTCACCTTTCCCCACATTTTCTCATGGATTTGGGGGGATACCTTATTTGCTTCTCAACCTCTCCCTTATATTTTGAATCCTCATATTATGACCTCTTCTTCTTTGATTTAATCCTCCTCCATGCTTAGTATATCTACTAACATGGTAGGTTCAAAATCTAGTGGGCATTTTCCAAGACCTCTCCATCTCAATCACTCCACTAGTACACCATTTGATACCAATGGTAATCATGCAACTAGTTCTTATTTTTCTTCAAATCCTTATACTACTGCATCTTTTGATACACATGCTAATCATGATACTAGTGCATCTTTTTCTACCAACACCTCTCAAGCCACTAGTGTCATGTATGCCACTACTCATAGTGGAACCCAAGCCACTAATACTAATGCTAGTGCTTGGTATGCTATGTAAACTAGTCAAAACACCACTCAAACCTATAAACTCTTATTTCAAACTCTTAATAAAGTAAACACATTTAAAAATAATAATGCCAATTAAATGATGCATATCAGAATCACCTTATTCACATACAAAATCAACCTCACTAGGTTCCATGGGAAACATAAAATCAAAATGCCCCAACCGCCCTTAGGGATTCCCATGGAAACCTCATTACCAAACCACCCCTTCTTAGCAAAATGTTAAACATATTCAAAATGAACCTCTTAAACCTCAAAATTACAAAATAAACATAGGAGGTATTACACCTGCCATTAGATAAAATAGGTCAACTAATCCTACCTTACACTTAAAAACATTTGGTAATATCTACAAAGATTATGTCAAATTAGACACTCTTGATGCTACCAAGATCTTAGAAAAAATTCTCTTTGGAGATGATTTAGATTTGTATAATCAACTCAAGTCCCATTTTATCACTAGATTAGAAGATCTAGTTAACCCTCTAGTACAAGATTTTCAAACTAGTGACCTCCCTTGGAATACCTTGGCTCACTTTATCAATTTCAAGTAACTTAAAACTATAACCATGAAATATTTCATCAAATGGTGGAATACATTATCTAATAAGTGTGAGCATAACATGTCTAATGATAATATCTTTCATCTATTCACTAATTATATTTATTGCAATTTTCAATATCAGGTTAGGACTCTCTCTCTCTCTCTAATAACTTTGGAAGAGGCCCTCAACCAAGCCAAACTCTAATATTTTCTCATGCATAAATTTAAGCCATCCCAACATACTATGGGAAATCACATGCTAATAATAAATAAATAATATTCATGTTACCAATGATGGTGTCATCAAATCCTATGATACCATTCGTAATATACAAGCCATTTCTCATTATAGAGTAAGTTTCCCCTTTAAACAACACCCTTAATACTCAATTTTATCAAATAAACAACATCAATGTTCATAAACCATTATCCTTAGCAGAGATCCAAAAGAGTCTACCAAGGCCTCTTACATCAGATATTGACCCCACTTACCCTATGAAATCATGGTATAATCAAAATAAATTTTGTTGGTTTAATTCTAGTTGGGGTCACTCTCACAAGACTTGTATGGAATTACATAATTTAGCTATATATTTACTCCTTTGTCCAAATTTTGATCATGTTTCCATCATTCATAAATGCCAAAAATCCTATGATATAGCCTTCAAATCTCACTAAACATAAACTAAAAATCAATATTTGAACTAAGTTAATGTTCATCTAGCCATCTATAAAGACCCTCTTCTTAATCATCAAGATAATAAAGACAAGCCTACTCCTTCCACCAATAATGTTGAAAGTCTTACAGGCCAAACTCCCAAAGAGAATGTGGTAAATATGACTAATATGTGAAGGGTAGTTTTTTTCATTAGTTTTCATCCTACACACATGCACCAAACATCTCAAACATTATGTGTTATCCAAGCTTATTCCACATCTCACCTAATAGAGTTGGGTTAAGAGGACCTTATCTATTTTAAATAACCACTTCAAATACCTCAATTGGATAACACCTCTCATAGTATTTATAAAATTTTCCTAACATCTACACCTATCAACAACACTCTTCAACCTTATAATAACATCTCTTCAAAAGATAAACCAAACTCAAGTATCCTATCATCTAAAGATCATCAACTAATTTGTCCTCAAACTAAACTGACCAAGTCTTATCAACATAAGTTTGAAAAATCACTCTAGAATATTTTGAAAAGATATCTCAAGGACAATTTATAAAAAAACTATCATGAAAAATCGCTCCACGCCTTGTGCGAATAGGGACCTTTCCATAAAGATTAATGATGACACTTGCTCTCATTATGTTATCATTCTTGACACCTAAAATGTTTTTTTCATATATTTAAAAGATGTTTATTGCTATAACAAAAAATTTCATGGTGTTATTCAATGGTTACAAAGGTTTCTTATTCCTATTGTTTTTTATTACAATATGGGGGGATAGTTATTATGGGTGGAACCTACTTCAAGTGCAAGTTTGAAGAAAAATTCTTAGGTGTAGGGTATATTTGAAGAAGGAGGCCTTAATAACTAAGTGAAATTTATGAGATGTTTTGATGAGGCTATTTTTGAGAAATTTTTTAAACTCTTAGAGAAATAAAGAGGTGACTATAAATGGGATATCATTTATAGTCATAGAATAATTAATTATGGAAACCACAAGCATATCATTAGATGGTAGAAAGTTGCAAAAAGTGGTGAATGGGGATTATAAGGAATTCATAAAAAGATTTCTAAATGAGGATGAAACATTGACCAGACATTAAAATGGGTACCAAAAAATGGAACTACCTGTACCTTGGGGCATGGTTTCTTATCATCTGATGAAATATTTTACTCTAGAAGGAAGTTTTGAGACTATTCATAGCTATCAATTTCCCTTACTTTATGATCTTCAACATGAAAATTTTATAATATTTCCATTTTTTATTATTTCTCCCCTTCAAAGATGCATTATAAATGGAGATAATATCCCTCTTCACCAAGGATTAATGTTTGTTTTATATGAATTCAATGTTATTTTAAATCCTCATATTACATGGGGAAAATGTAGGGATATACCTGATAAAATTAGGTTACATAAGGGAAAGACTAAACTTGTAAACACTTCTAGTCACTTTTCTACTAGTAAATTAGATAGCTCCCAGAAGGATAAGGAGACTAAAAAGAAAGTTCCACATACATATAAAGTAAAATACCTTGGTTTTAACCAAATCCTAGTTACACCTTCAATCCATCTAGCTAAAAATCATGTGATTGAGGTTAATGATTCTTTAGAAAATATTTTGTTGTCTCTAAAAGAGTAGAGTGTGCAATCCCCTACTAGTAAAAAACCTAAATTTGTCACCATCATGATGTGGCAAAGGTAAATATAGCTATTAGGTTTGTTGACAATGAAGATAACCTTAGGTAGACTAATGTTCTTCCTGAGAGGATATTTACAAGATTTTCTAAGACTAATTTGCAAAAGACTACTAGTAGAAAAAATAAACACAAATAGACCAAATGTTTTAATTGAGGAAATTACTTTTGATTCCCCATCTGAGGAAAATACATAAAATTTTGATTGAGTGGATCAAAGATTAGAGGCTAAAAAGGATCAATAACTAACTACGAGGGTTATGAGGAAGAAAAATAGGGTGATGAACAAGGTGAGGCAAAGGAGTTTAAGATTGATGAGCATAATCAATTTCATGGGAATGAGGACTTTGGGGGAAATCCTTTCTAGGATAATTGTTTTAAACATATCCATATAGACATTGGGACTTTTGAAACTTAGTTTAACAATTTTTATAAAATTTTTAGTCATCATACCAACCTTGACCTTTAGGGTTTATCAAATAGGCTTTAAAAAATGGAAGAATTTTTTAACAAAAGGGTTAACTGTTCCACTTGGCAAGAGAGCTGGAGTGACATGTTTCAAATGTGTCAAATGTTTCCAAGCAGAATTAGGAATTTAGAGAAAGGTCTTAAGGATATGGATAAATTCACTAATGGGATTATGACTACCATTGTTAATAAGGTGAATAAAATTAAGACCTATATAGAGAAATAAAAACATCTATAGGATGAAGGCTATGAAAAAGACAAAGACAAAAGACTGAAAGAGATTCATGTTCTTGGGAGGAGGTGTGGATGAAATTTTAAAATGACTAAAATACTCCTAAATTTTAGTCTTACTATTTGTTTTTTTATTGAAGCTATGTTATGACTATTTTATTCTGATGATCCTAGCCTTTTGGTTATTATCAAGATGGATAATTACAATGCTACTATGTCATATTATATTATCATGTTTTTTGGTCTTGGCTCCCTAGCCCTTTTGGGGTTATTATTATGGATAGTAAGTTTTATATTGTCATTATGGGGTTTTTTTTTTGGTTTTGTTTTTTGTAAATGGTTAGTTTATATTTTCTTGGATGCTACTTTGGCCCTTAAAGGGTTATTATCAGGTTTTTATTTTATTATAATTATAAACTGATCTACCATTTATATGGGTTTGGGACCCTTTTCCCATATAAACATAATCAAAAACATAAGTTTGAATACACCTATACTCCTCCTTCCTTGGGACCCTTTTCCCATATAAACATAATCAAAAACATAAGTTTGAATACACCTATACTCCTCCTTCCCAGGAGCTTCTCCAACATTATTCTCTTCTATCTATAAGTCCAGCCATGGGTTATGATGAATGGGCACCTATCTCAAAATTTACTAATCTCCCATCTCAAATACCATTTCTTAAACTCATCCAAACTTATCTAAATCATCACAACTCCATAATGAAACTATTATTCAAAATGAAAATCCCTTGTCCTCTACTTGTAAAATGTGAAGCTACCTTATCTGGGTTAGAAGATAGTATCTTAAAACAATGCCAAGAGATGTCTATACACATTTATGAAATAATGGACAGTTCTCTTTCTCTCAAATTCCCTATTGATTTGATGATCCAATATGATATTATGATTTGTGTGGATGATCATCCACTCTTTATAATCATTTAAATCAATCATATCCAATTCAATCATGATTTGATTGATGAGGGTTCAGGTACTTGTGTTTCCTACCTCGACTTCATTAAAACTCTTGGATATTTTGAGTGCAATCTTAAATCTACACATAGCTTGTGTCAAGGTTATAATCAAAGTAAAATGCCTCATTTAGGTTGTGTGTGTCTCCCTATTACTATCCCACTATCACTATTTGAGTGAATGTTATGATATTAAACTTTCCTCTTTCCTACAATATATTTTTTGGTAGTCCTTAGACTCATCACATGAGGTTTGTCACCTATTTTATTTGCCAATGTGTCAAGTTTCCCCATAATAGTGTTATCTATAGGATTAAAAGAGACACCAACCCTTAGAATTTTAAGTAATTCCAATAATGTGGTGTATTCTAAATTCCAACCCTTGAACCCTTGCCAAGTGTTCCATTTTGGGAATCTTAATGTTTCAATTTTCCTATCAACTCTACTCAAGCTTATCATGGTCACCCTAAAATCATAATGAACATAACATATGACCTCTTATAATCTAATTATGATGATCTATATGAGATCAACATCAAGATCAAAACTTTATATTTCTCTCCTCACTCATTTCCTAGCTTACACCATCATTGAATCCATGTTCCTTCTGGCCACCTATCAACGATATACCAATGGTCTTAACCAAAACTCAACATTATATTCATCACATGAATTGTAATGAAAATACCATACCTAGCTGCACCATTGACCTTCATAAACCCAATTATGATGATGGTTATAATTTAGATGATCCATTTGTAGGAGGTCTCATTCAAGATAGAGATGATGAGATCCTTCATTATCATTCTTCTTTGTTTCAATATTTCTATTCCTCTTATCATATTATATCTTATATAGTTCCTAATTATAGTATTTTTTCTCTTATTTTCAAGGTAAATATGGAGCATTCACATGACACATCTCTAGTTTCTGCAGATCCTTTTAGGAGCATACTTATGGATCATATTATTATCAGTTCCTATTATTTCTCTAGATACCAAGATCCATTTCATCTTCTTCCCTTAGAGATGCTTGTTAATACCCTTAAGCCCTATGATCATCTTGTTTCTACCTTAATTGATATTAGTCTAGATCCTACTCCTGCTCTACCATTAGTTGAGCCTCATCTTATATCTAATGTTGATTCTCCTTCATACAAACCTAAGTGAGTCTCTCCACCAACCTTGCCTCCCCTCAGTGATGGTCTTCTTCCTTTACCATAGATTTATATATTTCCTACCCAATGGTTTGATTACCTTTACTATGAAATTCATAGATTTTTTGATTATTGGATTAGAGATTTCCAGTTATACTAACCTTCCTTAGCTTCTGTTTCTACTCCTTCCATTAGTAGACTCATGAAGTCTACTAATAAGTGTATATGTTGCTTCCATGACACATATTATCATTGTTAGGAATATAGAACATAGATAAATATTAATGAAATAAATACATAAATAAAATTCAAAACACACAGTATAATAAAAACACAAATTTAACGTGGTTCACCCAATATGGATGTCCACATAGAAATAACCAGTTCTTTTCTTAGTCAATCCAAAAAATGAAGAGACATACTTGTAATACATCCAATGTAATATCCTCTTATATCACACATAGTACACCACCATGATTACAATACCATCTTATCAAAGGAGGGTTACATATTTGGTCAAAAATGTACAAACATAATTTTTACCATTAGATATGTGACCTAATAGTGAATGGTTTAGATTTACTATAAAATTACAATATTTTACAATGAACTTTGATAAAAAAAATAATTTAGGGGAAATCATAGTTGGAAATAATTTCCCCCTACACCCCCTATTAATAATTGGGAATTCTAATAAGATCAAGCTCCACCATCGAATAATCTACCATTTAGATAACAATCCCTACAACTCCACCGCTACAACTTTTCCTTAGACTTTTCTTTGAACTTTGACCCTAACATGTTTCTCATTTTTCTTATTATCCATGAATACCTATTGAATCTAAACAACTCTCCATATTATCATTTGTGACTACCTTTGTTAGCATATCTTCAAGATTTTTACTCATATGGATCTTTTCCAACTTTAGTTGAGCATTCTCCAAAAATGAATGAATGAAGTGATTCTTGAGTTGTATATGTTTGGTTCCTAAGTGGCATGCTGAGTTATTTTTTAAAAGAATAACACTATGGATATGACTATACAAACTACAATATTCATGATGTTGCCTTGAATCTTCCATGAATCATTACATCTATATGATCTCCTTGCTTACTTATATAGCTACAACATACTCTACTTCTATAGTTGACAAAGCAACTATCTTCTATAATTTTGAAATTGAACTAACTTATACATCACCAACAATGAATACATAACCTATGGTGCTCTTCCTAATAATATAAATCTCAATCCATGTTTACATCAACATATCCCTATAAGGTAATAGTTGAATTTTCATATCACAATTATCTATCAGTGGTCCCTCTCAAGTACTTGAGAATCCACTTGACTGCATCCCAATACTCCTTTCCTAGATTATTCATATACCTAATGAAATCTCCCTCTACATGAGAAATGTATAATCTCAATAACACCATAACATACATTAAACTTATATCTATTGAAGCATAGGGCACTTTAGACATGTAATTGATTTCTTCCTACATTTTAGGGTAATGTTCTTTACTTAATTTGAAGTGCCCTCTCGAAGGCGTACTCACTAGTTTTGTATCTTGCATATTGAACCTGATTAACACTTTATTGATGTAATATTTTTGAGATAATGTCAATTTTATATTTCTAATATATCCTACTTTTCTCATACCAAAGATTTTCTTTACATCACCCAAATCCTTCATTGCAAATGAATTTGCTAGTTTTATTTTGAAATCATGTATATCATGCATGCTAGACCCTATAATAATCATGTCCTCTACATATAATAACTATATAATATAGTTACTATTATCTAATCTCTTAAAATAAACACAGTGGTCAGAATGAAATCTACTGTAACCTTGTTCTATCATAAACATGTCAAATTTCAAATACCACTACCTTTTATCTTGTTTTAGGCCATACAAACTCTTCTTCAGCCTACACATCATTTTATCATTACCTTTGACTTTGTATCCCTATGCATACTCTATGTATATTTCCTCCTCTAATTCACCATATAGGAAAGAAGTCTTCACATCTAACTGTTTAACATGTAAACATTCTACTATTACTAAACTTAAAATAGTTCTTATGTAGGTGAATTTAGAAAATAGAGAAAATATTTCATCAAAATATATACCTTTGTTTTTCGCAAACCAATTTAGAAAAAGTTTGTCCTTGTACCTCCTTTTGCCTCTATCTTCTTCCTTCAAAAAATAAACCCATTTATTATGAAATTCTCTTTTACCTATAGAAAACTAAACCAAATCCCAAGTTTTGTTATGTACCAAGGGGTCCATATATTTTATCATGCCTTGATCCCACTTCTTTCTAGTTTCTATCTACATTTCTTCTTCGTAGATTTTTGGCTCACCACCATAAATTAACAATAAGCAATAATGTGAATGAGAGTATTATTCAAGGAGTTTAATAAGTATTTAGGAATTTAATGTGTTTGTTGTTTTTGTTGTTGTACATTTTTATTTTCTAGCACTTTTGGAATTTTATTTCTAGTGATTTCATCAAGTACTACATATCTTGTATTTGGCTTTTCTTGTTTCTTGCCTTATAACTGATCTCTATACATGACCTTATCATTAAAGATCGCATCTCTAATCCTAATGACTTGTGATTTTTAAAATCTCATAAATGTTAACCAAAATAATTAACTCCATATCCAATAAAAGTATATTTCATGGATTTTACTTCAATCTTGGTTCTATATTATTTATCAATATGGACAAATGCTTCACAACTACAAGTCTTTAAAAAATAAATAGTCTACTTTTTTACCTCTTCCTTTAGATTTCCAAAATCCAAACAACTTGAAGGACCTCTATTTATTAAGTAAATAATAGTATCCATAACATCTAACCAAAATTGTAAGGATAACCTTACATGCAATCTCATGCTCCTATCATGCTCCATGATTATCTTATTCATCCTTTCCGACACACAATTTTGTTGTGGTATTCTTGGAACCATATTTTTTCTATGAATCTCATAAGATGAAAAATAATTATCAAACTCTTTACTATATTATTCACCTCCATTATCTGATCTGACACACTTCAACTTATTTTTAGTCTCAATCTCAACCAAAGCTTTCCATTTCTTAAAAGTATTAAAAACATCATACTTTTGGTATGAAATAAACCCAAGTTTTGTAATTACATCATCAATAAAAGTAACATAATAAGAAGAACCACTAAGGGATGAAAATTGATATAGTCTCCATACATCTGTATGCACAAGATCTAACTTTTCATCCTTCTTTGTCTTCCCAACTCTGACAAATTTGACTCTCTTTCATTTTCCATACACACAATGCTGACAAAAATCCAAATCCACCTTCTTCAAATCTGATAGCAAAGTCTTTAATGGGATAACCTGCTTCCCTTTATCACTCATGTGCCTAAGTCTATGGTGGCATAATTTTATATCTACTTTTGTAGAATCTAAATCAATAGAAGAGTAAACATTACTAGTAGATAAATATAATGTACCTACCTTCTCTCCTTTTGCTATTTATAGTGATCTTTTAGTGACTCTCCATGAATTTTATACAAATGTAACTATGCAGCCCTCACTTCTTAACTACCTTGATAAAATTAGATTTCTTCTCAACTCAATAACATGCCTCACCTATTTTAGCAACCATTATTTTCATTTTATAATGTTATATATATCTTACCCTTTCCAATAATTTTACAAGGTTCATCATCACCCAAATAAACCTATCCACAATCACCTTGAACATAGTCTTGAAAATATTTCCTATGTGATGTAGCATGAAATGAAGCCCCTAAATCCAACAACCAAGAATCATTAATATTATCTAATGAAAGGATTAAAACATCTTAAGACACATCACCTTCTACATTTACTTCCTAACTTTTATCTTGTTTTTCATCTCCTTGTTTTCCTTTTCAAAACCAACAATCTTTCTTCAGGTGTCCTTTATTATTACAAATATATCACACCAACATTCCTCTAGATTTAGATCTACCTTTCTTAGACTTCCCATGATTCCTTGGTCCCTTTCCTATATTTTTTTCTTCCCCTATTCTCCACATTCAAAGAATTACCTAATGTCTCATATGTGATTTTCCATCGCATTTCTTCACTAAGAATAACACCAACAATATCATCAAACTTTGAAGTGTTTGAAGCAGAGATGAAATTACTCATAAACATGACCAATCCATTCCATCTTTCTAATAATGGGCACAAAATAAAAATATCCCTAACCTCATCATCACATTTACTCGTATATATCTTGTGACTATGTTAAATTAAATGATCAACAATAGACCCACCTTTTAACATCTCCATATTAAATAAATGTTTCATAAGAAATATCTTGTTGGAGGCTAAGGGTTTTTCATACACTATATATAATGTTTTTATCACATCTTTTATTGTCTTTTGTTATGAAATATTGAAGACCACTGATGTTACCAGGCATAGTCATATAGTTCCTCTTGCCTTTCTATCAAGAACCTCCCATTCTTCATCCTTCATAGTCACCGACTTCTTTACTATTCTACCCAATGATAGGAAAAGATCCTTTTGATATAGATAATTCTCAATTTACATCTTCCATAGCTATTAGGTTTTTACATTAAATTTTTTGACCTTAAACTTGCCTTCTTCTACCATTGCTTCCACTCGAACTAGGAATCCTCTTTTGCTACAAGTTTATCTATAAAATAAGCCTTCATATTTAATACCAAATTTTAGGAATATAAAATGCAAAAAAATATTAATGAAATAAATACATAAATAAAATACAAAAAACATAAAACAAAAGAGACATAGATATAACGTGGTTCAATCAATATGGTCTATGACCACATAGAAATAACTAGTTCTTCTCTTATTCAGTGTAACAAATCAAGGGATAAACTTGAAATACATCCACTGTAGTCTCCTCTTCTCTCACACATATTATGTCACCATTATTAGAATTCCTTCATATCAAATAAGGGTTACATATTACGGAAAAAAAGAAAATATAAAATTTCTTTTATTAGATCTATGACCTAAAGTGAACTATCCATATTGAATACAAAATTACAATATTTTACAGTACATTTTCACAAATAAATTGATTTGGGTTGACCATAGTGGGGAGAGTGTTCCCACCCACACCCCCTATAAATAAATTAGTATTATAGTAATATTAGGATCCACCATCTAATAATCATTCCTCTACTCATTGTCAAAAGCTTATATAATATATCAACACCTTTTGCCCTACCCTTCCTCTACCCAGAGATAAAGCTATACCTCCTCCTAAGTTGTTACCTAAGTTTATTCAAAAATATGGAGAGGTATATTTTCTTTAGCACCAATAAAATACCTATATACCTATAATATTTTCAAACTTGTATTGATTACTAACACTTTGTATCTTATAAGAACCCATCAAGTCTTAATCTCTCTGAGTGCATGCCTTAAGGAGTACATCAAGAAATGGGTGGGAAGACCATTGATGATTCATAAGATTATTTTCCCTTTTTTTACTTGAAATATACACACTCATATCCTAAAACTATTTACCCTAATCTTATTCTTATCAGCCTTACCCATTCTAGTCATTTGCCACGCTTTATCATCCTTGATCTTACCTTGACCCCCTTTCAACTAGTTGATTATACTGGGTTGATTGGGTTAACCCTATATATTTTTCAGCCTTTTATTACTTTATAGGGTCATCTGAGTCAACCCTATACTATTTAAGGGAATTTTTCATTAGAATCTATGTTAGCCCTCTAACTAAACTAGCTCAGGATGTAGTGAATTATCCCCTAAAAAAATACAAGGTTAATTTGGTCGACCGTGAACAACTAACATATTCAAAAGGATCTAAGTAAAACATCATCTATATATAAAAGTTCATTTCTAACTATTTTTAAGAAGAAAAATGAACAATAATAAGTTTAAAAAAATATTTGTTTATTGACCATTCTACTTAAGGAATAAAGCTTAGGGTTCCATACTTTATTTAGAGATATAGATCTTATCTTGTGGAGAAGTCTTTTGGATGCATAGATAGGTTGTGTAGCCTAGAGTTGATTTGTCTTTGTTATCCTTACATACCACAACAATTTCTTGTGAATGACCTTAGCCAAGGGAGAGATTGAGGTTTGGTGGGTTCATCTTCAAAGGTAAGTATTCCTAACTTTATTTCCCCTTTATAAGAGTAGATAGATAATGTAGTTGTTCTTATTTCTTCCATTAATTAGGATTCTATATACATTAACATGAGTATATGTCTTCTATACATGTTTATTTTATTTTTTTCTTTCTAACCCCCACTTTGTGCCATAAGATTTGGTGAGCACTAGATTAGATTTACTTTCTTATTTATTAGAATAGAGTGAACATTAAAGATAGTACTCTTTTAGGGTTGTTGCATGATTGTGTTAAACTATAGGATTTCTAACCCGTCCTATAATGGTATATTATAACAAGTGATCCCCTAATCAGGTTTAGTGGATCTCCATATTGGTCATGCCCCCACTTCACAAATGTATTCCCAATCAGAAGTGTAGGTATGCTCTATCTTCTATGAGCTAGGATTGATATATAGACATGATGCATTTTTGATTGCATACATTCTGGTGAACCTAGTGTGAACTAACCTTTGGAAGATTTATTCACCTTATTTCATTTTTTTCATTCTTTTATCATATATTTTCCATATTATTTCAACTCTATCAACCCAATATCTAATTTATATGCATATGTTTTTAGGGGCAGGTTACTAGATCAACCCTATCGATCCAGTTCAAGTTTTTAGCTTTTCAAACATCTAGTTCAGACTACTGGGTTGACCTAGTCAACCTTATACTTTTTTAGACATTAGTTTTAGCATACTAGGTCAACCTAGTCAACTCTATACATTTTAGGCACTCAGTAGTAAATTTATGTAAAGCTTGATCGACCTAGTGGACCAAGTTAGTAGAATTTTCAAGCATATATCAAGGTTATTTTTAAAAAAATTAGAATTATTTGTATCTATGATCCACCAAAGTTAATTTATATCTCTCTATTTCTTTATTTACATTCTTTCCTTTCATAGTTTGTAGTCATAAAAATACCCTTACATAGTCAACTGGATTGACTTTGCCAACCTAGTTCTGTGTTTTGTGTGTTGTCTAGATAATTGGGATGACTCTACTGACCTTGTTCATATTTAGACCTTACTTCCATAGTATAGGTTCAACCTTGTCAACCTTATTCTATATTTTATGTATACATTGTTGACCATATCAACATTTTACCTTCTTTCAAAGTTGTAATTAACCTTATATGCTAGTAGTTAATTCAAAATTTCTATTCTTATTACTTACATGCTTAAAATAGATCATATAGCTTAATTAAATGGTTTTTAATTAATCATTTATTTTCACTATTTTCTATTTTATGCACTCATAACCAAGTCATAAAATATAAACAAGCATATTAACACTTATCTACCCAAGGCCAACCTACTTTAATTTCATCACCAAAAGGGAAGTTGACTTAAGACTCTGGTCAAGTATAAATCATAGTCAATGGTATATTATGGCTACGCACTTGACACCCTTATCCCTATAATATATGAAGTGAAGGGGTAAGCCTCAATACCAAACTTGTATCATTGCCACTACAATCCCTTTCATCCCAAACTACCTGAAACCATCCTTAGATTGTCATTCTAATTTTTTTCTTATAGCCAAATTATCATCACATTTAAAATAATATCTTAATAATCTAATAAACATTAAGGTCGACCAATTAGCTAGATCTTTAATTTCCAAGTTGATTGCTTGTTCTTTGCCCAATTGTATTTTGTATTACAAAAACTTACATTAGCTAGCATTGGTAAAAGGTTTTGTGTTGTGTGACTCGATTAGATTGACCAACATTAATATAATTAAATATTTATTTCCTATCTATCATTTCTTTTCTAAATTTTATGCAAAATTTATATTATTTAAATCCAAAAATATGTCATAAGTTTTTTAATTTCCTTATTTATCATATTGGATTGACCTAGTTGACCCTATACCTTTTCCTAGTCCCTATTCACTATAATGGATCTAGTAAATATACCCTATACATTTTTCATACACTATTTATTCCTTTTTTCAAGTCTCTATTCACTATACTTGATCGACCTAATCGACCCTGTACAGTCTGTTGACCATATTTTTGTGCTAGGTTAACCCAAACAACCTTGTACTATTTTTGTCATTTTCTATTTTCTTACTTTATCATCTCTCTTTATTTCTCTTTATCATGGAATTTTTATTTGATGATAATACTAGATTGCATTCAATAAACATGATTAATCTTACCAACCCTCATAGAGTCTCCCATAGATAGAGCAAGGCTCCTCTCTTGGATACTAGTAATGTTCATATTACCACTCACACAATGAACTATTGGACCCCTCATAATACCTCTTCATAGTGTAATCCTCTCTTCTCATTAGAATAACAACACGAATAAGAGTATACCCCTAAAATGATCTTCTTTATCTCTGAATTTCCTCAACATTAAGGAAAAGATCATTCTACCATTTACAATCCTATGATTAGTGGTAAAACTAAAGAGCCTCATTTTCCTACTCCTACATTTGTAATTGGATTTGGGGGTACCACTTTATTTGATTCTCATCTTCTCCCTTCAATTATGACCCCTTCTCACACCATTACTTCTTATTCTTTAAATTCTTCCACCTCCATGCCTAGTATATCCACTAACATCATAGGTTTTACATCTATTTAGCCTCTCATAAGATACACTATCCTTAATCCTTCCACTAGTGCATTATTTACTACCTAAGGTAATCATGTTACTAGTGGTTCTTCCTGTCAACCATTCACTAGTCCATCTTTTGATACACAAGCATATTTTGCCACTAGTGCCTCACATTCTCGCAATTCCTCTCAAGCTCCTATCAACACTAGTAGTGGTACCCAAGCCACTAATACCAAATCTAATGCTTATAATAATTATAATCAAACACATCAACTATTGTTACAAACACTTAATCAACTAAATACCTTTCAAGATCACAACACAAATTAAATGATGAGAATACAAAATCATCTAATTCATTTTCAATCTCATCCTTAATCCATAGCTTAGGGCATACATAACCAAAATGTTCCCCATCTTCCTCTTTGAGATTCTCAATAAAATCTCATTCCTCAACCTCATTTGGTCAAAAAAACCATTAAGCATCTCCAAAATGAAACTCTCACTACTCAAATTTCTAGTATTGATATTAGAGGTATCACACCTACAATTTATTATAATGGATCAACTGATCCCACCCTTCCTCTAAAAACATTTTGAAATATTTATAAGGATTAGGTCAAAATGAATAAATTTGACACTACCAAAATCTTAGCCAAAACTCTCACAGGTGATTCCTTGGATTGGTACAACTAACTTAGAACTCATTCCATTACTAGTTTAGAAGATTTAGTGAATGCTTTAGTTCATGAATTCTAAACTAGTGATCTTCCTGAAAACACTTTGGCCCACTACATAAATTGCAAACAACTTGAAAAAAAAACTTATCAAGACTTTTTAAAAGATGGAAGACTTTGTGAAATAAATGTAAATATAACATGGTTGATGACAATATTTTCCATCTTTTTACCAAGGCCCTTTTTCCTAAACTTCAATATCATGTCTACACTCTCTCTCCACATACATTGGAGGAGGCTATTGACCAAGCTAAATGACAAGATGTACTTATGCATCAATTAGATCCACCCAAACCTTCTATGGGTCCTAGTCTCTTGAGAATAAAAATCATAATGTTACTAATGATGGTGTTACACATTCTTATGACACCATTCACAATGTTTAAGTTATTATTCCTACCCCTTCATCAGAACTAGCTCCCCCATATAAAAAATATACCAATCCTCATTTATCTTCACCAAACAGCATTAATGTTCATAAACCTCTATCCTTATCTAAATTACTTAAGCATATACCTAGGTCTCTTCCATAAGATCTTGACCCTACCCATCCTATGAAATATTGGTGTGATCCAACAAGATTTTTTTGTTGCATTCTAGTTGGGGTCATTATTTTGAGACCTATAGACAAATTCATAATTTAACTATGGAATTTCTTCTTGGTTCTAATTTTGATCACAATTCTATCATTCAACACTATCAACAATCTTATGAAATTGATTTCAATTATTATAAATCACATGATAAAACTCAAGCCTTGATCCAAGCCAATGCTAATATATCTATCTATAAAGACCCTCTTCCTAATCATCAACCTATTCAAGACAATCAAGATAAAGCCACCCCTTCCACTAATAATTTAGAAATTATTATTGAACCCAATTCTAAAGAGAATGTAGTTAGTGTTGGTTGAACATTTTGTCGATCAGCGTACTGATAAACAAAATAACTCTGATCATCCAAAGTAGGAAGATTAGTCATCCAAATGTGTAGGTTTACCACATTAGAAGGGGATTGATCTCTCCTCTCATCAAGGGGAGGTTCCCTATAGGTATGTTATATATATATATATATATATAAACATAAAATAATACTCAAGGGTAGGACAAACCATCCATCTCTCTTTCTTCAGAGATGATGTGTGAAAATCAAAGGAAAAAACTCAAGGGAAATGATAGATAGCACTCCTCTTCTTTCAAAATTACTATTCATCAAACCACAAGAATACTCTTGGTATTAACAACAAAATGTAGCAAAGGATGTAATAACTAGCAAATCAAGATGTAACACAAAGTCTCCACTTGGATTGTTCAAGAGTAAGATATGAAGGACAATGAGGGCACAAAGGCATCCCAAGGTCCTTTACATAGAAATGAAAAGAAAACACACCAAAGGCAATTATGGGGGCACAAAGTCTCTCCACACTTGACTGTTCAGGACACCTTCCTAACTAGTGTCACTAATTCTGCTTGTTAAATTAAAGGAACAGAAGATATATTAAGGAAAAAGACATAAGAATAGTTTCCCCAACAACAAATATATCACAACACAAAGTCTGAAAAATCACTTGCTTTCTTATTCCAATAACAAAATATGATCAACAAATTGAGCTCAAAGTCTCAGAAGTGCCTTTCAATTTAGGTAGAGTTTGATTCTGATTGTCAAAAACAGATATTTTACAATAGAAGAGAGTCCCTTATATAGTCTCTTCAAGAAGGATTCAGGAACAGTAACACATCATGTTGCATTGGAATCTGTTAAGAAGACAGGATGGAACTTAGGAGCATTTACCCATTTAATTTTATCAATGTAGAGAAACAAGTCATGCTATTAAAAGTTTGCAATTTTCAATGTCCACCTAGTGATCTGATCCTTCTTCATCGTTCCTCCTTTTCTAGTTAATTAAATTGGGTCCTGGATTCAATTTTTTATTCTGTTCCTTCCTTGCTTTCTGCTGGTCTTGCCCTTAAATCCTATGAACGCATTTGGGTATGTAGTTTCAAAGGATTAATGGTTATTTTATGAGATTTAAAATTGATGTTTGTGCACCCATCAATACATTTTTAATGGCTAGTTCGTTGTCTTGAATTTGACATCTTCGGGCACGTCACCCCTTGGTTCTTCTTTGTCTTTTCTATTTGGCACTTTCCTGGAAAAAACCTACTCTTTTGGGCCTTAAGAAATGATCCATTTTAGGTCAAGAAGAGCCCTCTGTAAGGGTATTTTCCCTTTAGGTGGTCTTTGAATGCCCTTCAGGCTTCATTCTTTCGACGGGTAACTGAGTTCTTCCTTCAGATTTCCTGTTTCATGTCTTCTCGAAGGGAAGATGACCTTTTATCTTCAGATAATTCTCCTTCAATTTGGCAACTGAGAGTCCCCCACAAGGGCACCTACCCTTTGGGGTCCTTCGGTAGCCTTTTCCTTAGCGGACTGTTTCTCAGGCTTTCCTGCAAACAATTCCCATGGGCATTTTCCTCGAGCTTTCTCTGCGAGCAAATTCCCATGGACAAAAAGTCTGGGGACAAATTCCCATGGACAAAAAGACAATGGGAATTTCTCATAGACAAAAAGTCCATGAAAATTTCCTGATCACTTTGCCTTTGTAAAATATTTTGGGTTTTTTCCGCCTGCGGCTTGTCTAAATTCTTTCAGACTTTTTGTCTGAAGGAATTCCTTCAGACAAAAATTCTAAGGGAATTATTTCTTACCTTAGTCTTTTTTGAATTTTGAAAGAATTACCTTTGTGGCCTTCTTTGAAAATGACCCTTCCAAAGGGCACTTTCTTTGACCAAGTACCCTCTGCAAGGGCACTTGTCCTTCGAGAGGCTCTTTGAAATTTTGCATTTGAACTGCTCCTTTGAATCATCTGAGTGAACTGATTGGTTGAACCAAGCTATTGAACTATTTGATTGAACTAAAAATTGAATCACTCCATTGAACCACTTTGTTAAACCAAGGCTTTGAACCAAAATGGTTCAAGCTGATGGTTCATTTGATTGAATCGAAGCAATGAACCAACCATTGAACCAAAAGACATTAAAACAACCGTTGAACCAAGCTTTGGTTCAATAGTTCAAATGAAGCCTTGAACTGACTGATGAACCATTTGATTGAAACAAAGGATGAACCAAAGCATTGAAATAAAGTGGATGAACCACCTGAGTGAAAAAAAGTGTTGAACTACTTAGTTAAACTAAGCCATTAAACTATTCCTTTGATTGAACCCACCGTTGAATCGAAAGTGTTGAACCTTTTGAACTTTTAAACTCGTTGAACCTTTGAACCAAAGTGGTTCAATGGTTCAACGGTTCAAGACTTATCTGCTTAAATGCTTGCCAATGGAGATTTTTGATTGAACCAAGACATTGAACCAACCCCAAAAATGACCAAGTGTTAGAAACTAATTCTTTTGGTTGAACCCACCTACAGAAACCTTTGAACCTATAGAAATGAACCTACCTATAGAGTCTGTAGAAACCAAGTCCATAGTTTTCTCTAACCTTAAAAGAGTCCATAGATTTCAACCTGTGAAGTCCTTTGAACTTGGCCTATAGAGTCTATAGATTTTTTCCTCCTACTGAGTTTGTAGATTCAAGCTTGCAGAGTCTATAGATTTAAGCCTGTAAAGTCCGTAGATTTTTGAGAAGCTTGAAAAATGAGGAATTTGAATGCCCAGGACAAATTTTGAAAAGGGAAGAGACAATTTTGGTCTGTAAGACCAAAATAGTTCAAATGTTGTCCCAAAAATGAGTGATGTTTTTGGGAGACAATAGTTGGCTCCAGTTGGGGAACTTTTGTCAATTGCAAAAAATTTGAAAGGAGTAGAATCCAGAATCTCCAGTGTCTTCATGTGTACCATTGGGCTCCAGAGTCATGCTACCCAAAAATATAAGACATCAAAAAGAAAACAAACAAAATAAAAGAGAATTAAAAATTTTACAAATATACATATATACAGATGCAAGGATCTGATACTTCAAGAATTAAAGTATTTCAGATGCTGCTTCTTGAGAGATAGTGAAAATAGTGCACCATCTTGGTAAACTAGTAAGAAACCATTTTGCCCCTAGAAATGGTGATGGGTGAATGGAGCTCTCCACAAGGGAACTAATTTTTTCCATCTTCCTATTGACTCTTTCTTCTTCTTTCCCCATGGTAGGATGTGGTCTTCAATTTGAAATCCATAACTCCTTGCTTTCTTGGTGAAGGGTTCCTTTGCCTTATTTTGATTTGCAACATCATGGTTCATTACCATAATTGGTTGTTCTTCTAGTTTAGTCTAGAATATGATTGGATTGTCCATATCAAACTCCTGACAAATTATCAGCTTAGCATCTCCTTTGATGTGAAGGAGTTTGATTTCTTCATCTTGAGCAATCTTCAATCCAAGCGACAAAGATTCACATCTAACTATGTTGTTGGTGTTGCATGACTTGTAAATTACATGAAGGAAGAATATCTCCTTGAGGAGATATCAACACAGTCCCAACTCCATCATTGGTGGAAAAATTGCTACCATTGAATTTCAAGATCAAAGCATCATCAGAAGCTGATCTCCTATTAGATTTCTCTTCACTAGAGATGGAAGATCCTTCCTTACTTGTATTATGCCCTACCAAATCTCTTGAAGTCTTGTTTGGATCAATTCTTGTATTGTCAGCTATAGGACTTTCATCTATAGAAACATGAACATCCTCTATGGTAAAGAAATAATTACCCCTACCTGAAGACTCAAATAGAATTTGTGCTATAGGGGCTGATGTTTGGATGACCACATATTTTGCCTCCTTTTCAGGGATAAATCTCTTCATCATGCCTTAGACAGGGGTCCTTACTTTAGACAAGTCCATGCTTAGTTCTCCACCCATGTCCTTATAGAAATTTCATCCAAGCAAAATGCCATAGGATGCTGGAACGTCAGCCACCAAGATAGTCATCTTGATTCTCTTGTCTGAAAAGGCTGCAAATGCAAATTAGGCATCTTTGATTTGCCCCAATAATGGTACTTGCTTGTTCTCCATGGAGAAACATCTCCCAAATGTTTTGGTCAATGTGAGACTCAGAGACTCAACTACTTTAGTAGGCATGACATTTTCAGATGCCCCAGAATCAATGATGCAATTGTTGAGCTGATAACCATTTATTAATAGGGAAACATAAAAAGGTTCTATTTTCCCAGGGGTAGCTGGAGGAGTAGTGACAAGATTATTTTAAATGGGCATGTTCTTTGGGGAATCAAGAATTATTTTCTTAACCTTTTGTCTTGCAGGGATGGTTTGGTTCTTCACACATTGGACCAACCTATCTAATTGATCAAGATTAGCTTGCAAATATTCAAATTTAGACATTTGCATTTTGGTCTTTTTGACATGATCAATTATGTCAAATGGCTGAATTGAGCTAGGTACAGAGAAAGGTACTTCAACTTTTTGAGTTTTAGGAGGGATGGGAGGAGGGCTGGTTTGTGAGATTGAAGTATAAGGTGAAGATGAAATTGATGTACTTACATTTTGGGTGATCACCAGATCCTTTGACTGAAAAGGTAGGGTGGTTCCATGCTTAGCAATTGTAATTGCTGGTTGAGGTTGCTCCTCTGTCTTCCCTTTATCAGCTTACTAGACTAATTGGTTCTTGGACCTGGTAAACACTACATATGATCCATTAATAGCTTATCCTTTTCTTTTAGGTTCATCCTGGTAGTTTAGGAAACCAATGTGAGAGTCACTAGCTGATTCTTCTTGATCCTCCATGAAGAGATCAGTGTAATTTTCTTGTTCAAACTTAGGTTGGAAAGAGAAAGCATGTTCTATTTCCAAATATCCAACTGCTAGGTTGGAGGAGCTTTAAGGACATGTATCCCTTATGGGGGAGGAAGGTGATTCTTTTTCCCTTGATTCCTAGTAGCATTGCCCTGTTATGACTAATTTTGGAATGTCCTTGGCATATCTCTGTATGAAGGAGCATAAGACATTCCTTATGCTATTTGTTTTCTCAAGGCTAGCACTTCATTTTATAGCTTGTGCACCATTAGATCAGTGGTGCTTATAGATGAAAATTCAAAATATAATGAAGGTCTATTTCTATTTAGATCTCTTCTTATCTTCCCTGCTAAGATGAGATCGTCTTCTACCTCGGTGGCAAAAATTTGAGCTGCAACAAGATCTATTTGACCAACACGTTTCAAAAGAAAACTTACTTCAGGTAACTGAGAATTAATGAAGAAGCATTTGAGATTCTTAGCTGTAGGTCAAGTAATTATAGGAATTATGTTCCTTATTTTGTTAAATTTGGCTATGAAATCCCTCATAGGATCATGAGGCTCTTTCTTCATTTGTGTAAGTTGAGCTAGAAGTGCATGTGCATCTTTTGTAGGTTTGAATCTGGCTTCAAACTTATCTTTGAGAGTATTCCAATTATTCATTGACTGAGCTTGTAGATGATAAAACCAATCTGCAGTATCACCTTGTAGTGTCTCCACAAAAATCTTGACTGCTACATCTTCAAATTCTACTCTGATTACTCCACAAGCTATGCTGAAGGCTACAATGTGTTCATCAAGATGAACTTTCCCATCACCATAGAATTTGGGGAAATTCTTCCTTGAACTGTGTGGAAGCTCATGTAGAGGTGGAATAGGATTGAGAGGACCAAAATTATTACCCTAGGGGCCTTGAATTGCCATTATAGGATTATGAAAAGGAGGGATAACAAATCTCAAAGAGGTAATTATTGGCAAAGCTTTATCAATAACAGAAGTAGATATTTAGTCTGGCAATGGAGATCTAACTTTAGTAAGAGGAAATCTCTTGGTTTGTTGGAGATGAGATGGTGAAGGAAATAGATCAAAATCACTTTTTTATACCCACTCGAATATAGGGTCAATGATACCTTTAGCCCTTTAGCTCCGTGTATACCTTGAATCTGCCAGATTGTGAAACAAAAATGGAAAAGAATTGACCTTGCTTCAGTTAAAGCTTGAGGCTTTAAACTATAAATTCTTTCTTAGTTAGTGTGGAGGTGAATGGATAGATTATAAATGGATAATGGATATAAAATCCCCAGTGAAGTCACCAAAAACTGTTGGTTGAATATTTTGTCAATCAACGTACTGATAAACAAAATAGCTCTGATCAGCCAAAGTAGGAAGATTGGTCATCCAAATGTGTAGGTTTACCACATCAGAAGGGGACTGATCTCTCCTCTCATCAAGGGGATGTTCCCTATAGGTATGCTATATATATATATATAAACAAAAAATAATACTCAAGGGTAGGACAAACCATCCATCTCTCTTTCTTTAGAGATGATGTGTGCAAATCAAAGGAAAAACTCAAGGGAAATGATAGACAGCACTCCTCTTCTTTCAGAAGTACTATTCAGCAAACCACAAGAATACTCCTGGTAGTAACAACAAAATGTAGCAAAGGATGTAATAACCAGCAAATCGAGATGCAGGACAAAGTCTCCACCTAGATTGCTCAAGATTAAGATACGAAGGACAATGAGGGCACAAAGGCGTCCCAAGGTCCTTTACACAAAAATGAAAATAAAACACACTAAAGGCAATTATGGGGGCATAAAGTCTCTCCACACTTGAGTCTTTAGGACACCTTCCTGACTGTTGTCACTAATTTCGCTTGTTGAATTAAAGGAATAGAAGATATATTAAGAAAAAAGACATAAGAACATTTTCCCCAACAACAAAGATATCATAGCACAAAGTCTAAAAAATCACTTGCTTTATTATTCCAATAACAAAATATGATCAACAAAATGAGCTCAAAGTCTCAGAAGTGCCTTTCAATTTGGGTAGAGTTTGATTCTGATTGTCAAAAAGAGATATTTTACAATAGAAGAGAGTCCCTTATATAGTCTCTTTAAGAAGGATTCGAGAATAGTAAGACATCATGTTGCATTGGAATCTATTAAGAAGATAGGCTAAAACTTAGGGGCATTTACCCATTTGATTTTATCAATGGAGAGAAACAAGTCATGTTATCAAAAGTTTTCAGCTTTCAATGTCCACCTAGCGATCTGATCCTTCTTCATCATTCCTCCTTTTTTGGTTAATTGAATCAGGTCTTGGATTTAATTTGTTATTATTTTCCTTCTTCACTTTCTACTGGTCTTGGCCTTAAAGCCTATGAATGCATTCAGGTCTATATTTTCAAAGGATCAATGGCTATTTTATGAGCTTTAAAATTGACGTTTGAGCACCCGTCAATATGTTTTCAATGGCAAGTTTGTTGTCTTGAATTTGATGTCTTCAGGTGCATCACCCCTTGGTTCTTCTTTGGATTTTCTATTTGGCACTTTATTGGAAAGAACCTACTCTTTTGAGCCTTAACAAATGATCCATTTTGGGTCAAGAAGAGCCCTCCACAAGGGTGTCTTCCCTTCGAGTGGTCTTCGAATGGCCTTCAGGCTTCTTTCTTCTTGCAGGTAGCTGAGTTCTTCCTTTGGATTTCTTGTTTCATATCTTCCCAAAGGGAAGATGACCTTTCAGCTTCAGGGAAGTGTCCTTCAATTTGGTAGTTGAGAGTCCCCTGCAAGGGCACCTCTTCTTCGGTAGACTTTTCCTTAGCGGACTATTTCTCGGGCTTTCCTGCGGATAATTCTTGCAGGTATTTTCCTCGGGCTTTCTCTACGGGCAAATTCCTAAAGACAAATTCCCATAGACAAAAAGTCCATAGAAATTTCCCACGGAAAAAAAGTCCACAGAAATTTCTTGATCACTTTGCCTTTGTAAAATCCTTCAGGTTTTTTTCACCCACGACTTGTCTGAATTCTTTCAGACTTTTTGTCTGAAGGAATTCCTTCAGACAAAAAGTCCAAAGGAATTATCTCTTGCCTTAGTCTTTTTTGAATTCCAAAAGAACTACCTTTTCAGCCTTCTTTAAAAATGACCCTTCTAAAGGGTACTTTTGTTGACCAAGTGCCCTCTACAAGGGCACTTATCATTTGGGAGGCTCTTTGAACTTTTGCATTTAAACTACTCCTTTGAACCATCTAAGTGAACCACTTGGTTAAACCAAGCTGTTGAACCATTTGATTGAACCAAACATTGAACTGATCCATTAAACCACTTCATTGAACCACTTCATTGAACCAAAATGGTTCAAGCTGATGGTTCATTTGATTGAACTGAAGTGATGAACCAACCGTTGAACCAAAAGATGTTGAACCAACTGTTGAACCAAGCTTTGGTTCAATAGTTCAAATGAAGCCTTGAACCAACTAATGAACCATTTTATTGAAACAAAGGATGAACCAAAGCATTGAAACAAAGCGGATGAACCACCCAAGTGAAACAAAGTGTTGAACCAAGCCATTAAACTATTCCTTTGATTAAACCCATCATTGAACCAAAAGCATTGAACCTTTTTAACTTTTTTACTCATTAAACCTTTGAACCAAAGTGGTTCAATGATTCAAGCCTTCTTTGTTTAGATGCTTGCTGATGGATATTTTTGATTGAACCAAGGCACTGAACCAACCTCAAAAATGACCAAGTGTTATAAATTGATTCTTTTGGTTGAACCTGCCTACATAAGCCTTTAAACCTATAGAAATGAACTTGCTTGTAGAGTCCGTAGAAACCAAGTCCATAGTTTTATCTAACCTTGAAAGAGTCCATAGATTTCAACTTGTGAAGTCCTTTGAACTTGGCCTGTAGAGTCTGTAGATTTTCTCTTCCTACTAAGTCCATAGATTCAAGCCTATAGAGTCTATGGATTTAAGCCTGCAAAGTCCATAGATTTTTGAGAAGCTTGAAAAATGAGGAATTTGAATGCCCAAGACAAATTTTGAAAAGGGAAGAGACAATTTTGGTCTATAGGACCAAAATAGTTCAAATGTTGTCCCAAAAATGAGTGATATTTTCGGGAGATAACAGTTAACATCACTAATATGTGAAGGGTGGTTACTTTTATTGATTATCAACCTATATACACTCATCCTTCATCTAGAACATATCATGTTATCCAGGATTTTTCTCCAACTCATTTAAATGAGTTGGGGAAAGATGACCTTATTAATTTTGATGATCCAATTTCTAATTCTACTTTGGATAACACTTCCTTTTATATTTTTAAAACTCTTCCATCATCTTCTAACATTAATAATACTCAAATTTCTACTAACACTTCTTATATCAATTCTCCAAATCAACTTGAAACAACTAATTCATCATCAAAACATGATTTTCAACCTTGTTATAAACTTTTTTCTTACCAACATAAATTCTAATGCACTTTGGGTCCTCCTTCTAAGGACCTCCTTAATAATTATTTACCTATATCTAACAAACTTCTTAAGGGTTATGATGAGTGGGATCACATCATCAAACTCACTAATCTCCCATCCTAGATTCTATTTCTTGATCTTATGAGGACTTCTCCATGTCATAGAAATATTTTTATGCAACTATTATTTGAGATGAATGTCCCTCGTCCTCCCCTAGCATTAGGGATGTAGCCTTATCTAGATCGAAGGATAGTATATTATAAAAATGTGAAGATATGTCTATCAACATTGATGAAACTATGGACACTTCTCTTTCCTTAAAAGTTTCTTTAGCTTCTTTGATTCCCAATAAGATTTTACCCCAATGAGATTTTACTTCATGCAAGTTATCCTCCCTTATTCACTAGTGTTCAATAGGTGATATATAAGTTAAGTTTACATTGTTTGATGAGGGTTATAGCACCTACATTGCCTCTCTTGAATTCATTAAGACCCTTGGATATTTAGAATACAATCTCAAGTCTACACAAAACACCTACCAAAGATATGATAAAAGTTAAATGCCTTCTCTAGGTTATCTATGACTTCCCATTACCATCCCACATGTCACCATTCATGTGAAGGTGATGATCTTTAAATTTCCCCTTTATTATAATATCTTTCTTGGTAGGTCATGAACTCACCGTATGAGAGTTGTTACTTCTTCTGCTTGCTAATGCATTAAATTCCATTATAATGAATCCATTTATAGGATTTAGGGTGAAACTAACCCTTAGAATTTAGAATAATTCCAAGACCATGGTGTCTTCTAAATTCCTACTCTTGAACCTCTACGTATCATTCCATCTTGTGGGTCATAGCATCTTTATTTTCCCATTAATTCAAACTAAGGTTACAATGGGCATCCTGAACTTATTGGGAAAATTCCTCCTAACATCTTAGATTATGATGATAATGAGCCCGATGAGATTAACATATATATTAAAACTTTTTATCTCTTTCCTCATCTCAAATCACAGCTTCCTACTTCCTTGCAACCTCATTCTCGCATGCCTCTTTTTGATGATATTCCCATAGTCTTGATGAAGACTCAGAATTGTATTCATCACAATTCCTAGAATGACAAGGTTATCCCTACTTGTGTCATTGATCTTCATACCCAAAATTATGATGATGGTTATTCTCTAAATGATCAATTTTTAGGTAGTCTTGTATAGGCTTGTGATGTTGATATTATCCATTATCATTTCTCTTTACTTGAGTCTTTTCATGTATCTTCCCATCTTATTTCATTTAAAATTACTAATTTTAGTATTATTCCTCTTTATCACAAGGTAGATATGGAATAAAAACCTCTAATTTATTAATATCCTTGTAAGAATATGTTCATGGATTGTGTTATGACCGGGCCTTACCATTTTGTTAGATTTGCTAATCAACATAGTTAGCTTACTCTTGATATTAATGCAACCATACTCAGACCTTTTATAGATCCCACCCCTCCCTCAATAGATCCCTTATCTAATCCCATTCATGTTCCCTCTATAGTTGATCCCATTATTTCTCCTTATATAGTTGAACCTATACCCACTCTTGCTCTTGATGATCCTACCCTTGCTCCTCATCCCATTTCTCCTTCCATAGAGCCTAGTTCCATTCCCCTTCTATAACCACCTTCTCTTGGAGATGTTTTGTTTACCTTGCCTAATATGGATTATTTTCCCACTAAATGGGCTGATGAGTCCTATTTAGTTTCTTCCACTCCTTATGTGAGTGTTTCTCCTAACACTACTCACAAGCATATCTATTTCTTCCATGGGATAGATAATCATTCTTATAGCCATTGTTGCAAGTTGTGACAATATATTGATACTTTACATCCTTCTTATCTTTATTTATACAAATTCATGCCTCTCCTAAAGGTTCTACTTGAATATATAGCTAAGTATGGTAAGTTGTATTGTCTATGGAACCAATGTGACACCCATCACACTAATCATTGTTGCATCCTTTAACAACACCTTAAGGATCACCTTATAATTATTATTGGGCCTTCCTCTTTTCTTCCCATAGGTAATTCTCATAAAAATTCTTCTCCTTCTCTTATGGCTCCACTTATAGTTGTTTCATCCCCTCCTATTGTCCCTTCATAAACTTTTGTGCCTCCACTTGTGATTCCTTCACCAATGGACCTTCCCTCACCTATGGATCCTTCTCCACTCATGAGTCCTTCACCTATGGATCTTTCTCCACTGGTGATAATAACATCTCCCATAGATCCCACTCTCACACATTCTCTTGAGCATCCCTTTCTTGATTTTTATCAACATGATCTATCACATATTCTAACTTTTTTAGTTGAGGAGATTAAAAGATAATTCTTTTCCTAGTTTCATTGAAGATTGATGAGATATTAGCAAAAGTTCATATCTAGTTTCATAGAGATTTATCTAATGTCTTGGATAATGTGTGTGTGAATATTTATGAGTATTTATGAGCATATACATTCTGAATTTACATTTCCATATTTATTCGACATATGCTCCAATTTCATTCCTATGTATCTATTATATCATTTGATGCTATGTCAAATTAATATTTTTCTTATATAGTGATCTTACTTTTTGGTACTATATCTTATTTCTCTTGTCATTTATCTTTACATATGACTGTATTTATTTATCATTGTTTTCTCTTTCATTCTTGATTTTTTATTAAAAAATCTCTTCTTATGCCTTCATTATTGTTTTCTTTCTTATCTCTATTTTTCATAGGTAAATGTCATTGTGACTTAGTTATACAAACCCTATTCCCTTTGGTCCTTGTCTCATATTACCATGTGATTAGTTAGCAAAAAAATTATCTCATTATAATTTCCTTTCACAGGTCCACCTTTGGATCTCCTTCTTCCATTCTTACTATTTGGAAAACTAAACATATACATGATTGAGACTTCAGATCACATGCTAGTTCATGATTAAGCTTAAGTGTCCTAGTCAGTATTTGTCTTTAGTTACTTAGATTCCTTTATCCTTAGCCTAAAATTCATTAATGTGTATCACTACATCTCTCATGATTGGTCATTCCAAACTCATATGGAGCAGGAATATTAGAAAGCCATAAAAAGTTAAAATCTAAATCATTTTACAAAAGGTAATGATATAAGAGGCAAAAATATTCTTAAAAGTCAAATCACACTAAAAAATTTTATTAAAATCACATATCCTTCTTTGAGTCAAATCTCAATCTCCACAATTAGCTGTAAAATAGAGCCAAGGTCCTTTAGGGTGTGGTAGGCTATTACATTAGAAAAAGAAAATTAAAAAATATTTTAGTGTTACCTACTTTCTCATGCAAGTACCTAATCTTCACAATATACTAATAGCTTAGTAAGGGGCCTTGAATAATTCGGAACACATCGTGGGAAGGTAGGTCCATTTTCTTTTTCTTGCACCAATATACCTTTATGAGTTAATATTAGTAGCACACTTATCTACCTACAAATCTTTGTATTTATAGTGAATAGGTTTCCTTTATACATTGATGGTCACTAGTCACTTAGTGTCTTCTCATGCCCTTAGTATGCCTCCTACCTCATAAGGTCATCTCATAAGATGCCTAAGTATTGATTTTGTGAGTTGAATTATATGACCATAGATAGGACCAAACCATCCTCACAAACTATTATCTTTTTCCTTCATATTGCCCACATCCTTTATTACCTAATTTTTCTTATTTATTCCACCCCAGTGGTGTTCCATTTGTAAGTTATAGTGTAAGACTGTGAATAGGACCCAACATTCCTCACAAAATTTTCTAATAATACAAGTCACAAACAAGATTACATGTATCAAATATGAGATAATATGTGATTGATTATGAAGTTACTCATCATTGACATGCTTACCAACTTGATTTATTGTGTTTTATGCTTACTTCATTTCTCTTTCACTTTTATCTTCTTATTTTCTGATTACGTATAAGAATACAACCATTTCTTAAAATTTTCATACTTCCCATATTAAATTAGTGTGATAAATTTAAGACCAATATTTTGTCTCTTATACTTCCTAGCATGATATAGTATGATTGATTGAATTAATTAATTTGTTTTTATACCATTTGTGTCCCTTAACATACCTTCCATTTTATTTCATTATTTTCATAATTCCCAATGTGATTTAGTATGAATTTACTTGTTTTTATTTGGTTCAAAAATCTCACTTTAGTTTAAGAAAAAATTCCTCTTTTCACCATCTAGTTTTACCATCCCTTGGTTCTTTATGCTTGGTCATTTTCTTGTTATTAGACATTTCCCAACTTGACATAGTGTGTAGTACATTTTTTGTTGATTATATTTTACCAAGTTATTTTTTCCTATTTATTTTTAATCATGTATGTGTTCTACATAGTTCTAGAAAAGAAACCACATCTCACATATTTCCTATATGATATATAACAAAAGCTAAATACATGTGCTAGAAAGAAATATATCCAAAGCATTCAAAACCACAACCATAATGATAGCAACATACATAATCAACATCAATATTCCAAAATGATACATCATATATATACATCTCATAATTTTTAATACAACAAATACAACCATATATTTAATGTTTTAGCTCTATGGCTAAACCCCATCCTGTCTATCTCATGGAATAGCCATGCTTCCTACTGAGGCCTCAATCTAATTCCTATAAATAGTAAATTATAAGGAGGCCATCTGAGATATCTATCCCTCTACCTATCCCTATAGGTGCCCTATCTACACCTATACCTACACCAACTCGATCTGGATCATGCTATGTACCTATGCCAACTAGGTCTATATCACCATATGTGCCTATGCCATCTATGTCACTATATCTAGATGTGTAACTCTCTCCTCTACTAGGGCCTACCATGCCTATATCTCACCTACACCCATCTTTTATGGTGGTTTCATCCTCTCCCTTTGTGATCATATCTACTTCATTTCCTCCCTTACTACTCTAAACTAGCTCGTCTAAGCTCGGGTAGATGGTACACTAGGGTCCTCTAATGTAATAGGGTCATATGGCTATAGAGTCTCATCCAAGACATCATGGAGTCCTCTCCTAAAAAGGTACCCTCATGTCTCTTCCTCATCCTCAACCACATCTATAAAATCACACCTAAAAATATATTAGATCACTATCATATCTCATAGTATCTATCTACCTCTAGTTTCTATTTCAAAATAAAAAATTAAGAAATAATTTAATGATATTTATTACCTATCTATGTTTTGGCCACTATGGTCTTGCCATCCAAATGACTGCCTAACACAGTCTCTCCATCCATGTAATCTCATAACACCTCCTCTATAGGTCACCTCCTCAGCTCAAATCCACTATCATGGCCTGCATCCACCTCATCTTGCACCTGAGTGGCCTTCTATCATCTATCTCTCCTCTGGCTCACCTATTAGGTCATCAAGTATGGTGATAATCTCCACTCTATCCTATTCCTCCTACCTCCATCGATGTTGTGTCTTTAGTGGTTATATCTCATCTCATTATGGAGCTACTAGTGGTATCTCTAGTGCCACTACCTACGTATCCCTTTCCTCCTGCTCTGTTCCCTATTATACTCACCTAGTCCATGGTTGTTCATGACATGAACTGAGTGTCAGCCTTATCATTAATGACCCTATTCCCCTATGCCCCTATGACTCTCACAAATGTATATCCCACTACTTCAGCCTCAATATCAATGCAACTATATTAGGTAAGACCATCTGTCATGGTACCTGTGGCATCAAATATGGCTCTCTCCACCAAGTATAATCATAAATAACCTTTATCCTCATTATAGCTGGTATAACTATGTACCATCTCAGCTATGTAGTCATTATGTGCCCATATAGATTCCACACTATATCTATGTGTCTCACCATCTAAAGTGTTAGGATGTGGGGCATGGTCCACACTACCTAGTCCTATCTCCATCTCCACACTTGAGGTGACCTATCATCAACCACATGAGGCAACCCATCTAGTTGATACATGAGAAACCTTTCATAGATCCAAGCCATTAATAATATGATCAGTATTATTGACTTATTCCCTCTAACCAACACCTCATATAGATTATATATGAGATAGACCTAGATAATAGAGCTAAAATCATATAACATTCCCTCCTCTAAGATCATGTTTCTCAAGGTTACCATGAATAATGGTACCTTACCGTATGACTTGTGATATAACACTCACTATGTCACAAGTCCTATCAAAACCTTCTAAATATCCAAAATCTATGATGCTTATATGTTAAACATACTAACTTGCCTAATTGATCATATCATATCTGATCTTGTAGCCCACATAGTTAATGCTCTCCTCTCCTTTAGGTTGTCTAACATACCTATAGTCATTAGTTCTCCTATCACTGATAGCCTTAGGATGTCATGCACATCCTCTAGAGTGATAACTACCTATACCATGCCCCCATACACCTCCCATCTAAAGTTATTATTCATTTATTTATAGCATCCAAGGAACATGACTAATAGATCTACATTGAGGGGAATCCTACACATGGCAGCTATCCCTCCTAGGCCTACAACTATTGGCCTAGCTCTACCACCTATGGTTACATGATCTAGTATATCTAATAGTGAAGACATGTCTACCAATATCCAAAACACAGGTCATCCCTACAACCAAGAAATAATAAAAGATGTATTAAATCTTCCATGTCATGTGTAGTCAAAATACATTCTTTTTACAACTTTAATATAAAACAATCCTAAATTAATATAATTCATTAATTGTTACCTATTTTAAAGATATTTAGTCCTTATTTCTCTTATTTAGTCATTTCAAGCCATTCCAACCTTTTTTTGATCTTTTACACACATTCCTTTATAATTTTGGTTTCATGGTCGACCTAGTTTGACCAAAACTTCCATATTTTTAGCCTAGTTAACTTAAAAATCTAAATCAGCCCTCTTATTTCCCCCTCCCTAGTACTGCATTGTCATTTTAATTTTTTTAGATCAGTTGTCAAACTGTACTAGGCCGGTAGTCTAAGAAATGTATAGGGTTGACACACACCTATTGGGTTGACAATGTGGATTTTACTTATGTTCAACCTATTAAGTTGACTAGATTAACTTAGTTGTTTTTGTCTACTAACCCCTTGCATTTTCCTAAAAAAGTGCCTTTTTTGCAATTTTATTCCTAATTCCTTCAAACCCATTTTCCTAATTGGTTTTTCCTACCTATAGAATCTAATTCTTCATCATTGCAACATCTATAAATGCTAAATATTAAAATTTTCTAATAATACACTAAATTAATTAAAATACTCAAAAATTGGCTTAAAATTCATAGTTGTATACCTATAGTGCACCTACTACTGACATCGGAGCCCCTCTTCATCTAGCTTGTAGTCTCCTTACTAACCTAGTTTGTTTGGTCTCTAGAGCTCTTTTTTCTCTCTTTCATAAGTCAAAATAACAAAATGACTCTTCATTTCATGTTATTTAAAAACACCTTTAAAAATTCAAATTCTTCAATTATTTTACTACAAATTCCGTATTCATCCTATAGCTTTGTTTCTATTCATCCATTTTATTTAAACCATAAAATGCATTGGATTCATGATGATGTAGAGAATATTTTCCACTATCACAAGCCTATCTTCTAAAAAATTCAATTTTTGGTTATTTTTTGCACTAACTTATATATGTTCACCTAGTTTTATTCACATTGGATGCCTTCACATCTCTTGCAATCTACCTTTTTATCTATAGCACTAAGGTAAAATAAGGTATGTGTTTTTCAAAATTGTCCTCTCCTTTATCTTATTTTATACTTTCTACACTTTGCCTAGCATCAACATTATGTGTTATCATGTTTTATTTTCCAAAACACTATCCCATGTTGCACTTACATGACATGTAATGAAATTCGAGTGGGCCATATGTATACACATAATATTTTAAAAAAATTATTGATTATTAATATGTTGTATCTTTTAGGAACCCATTGAGTCTCAATCTCTCTAAGTGCATGTCTTAAGGGGTACACCAAAAAAGGGGTGAGCAGACTATTGGTTCTTTGTAATATTGTCATCCCTTTTGCCACTTACAATCTACAAACTCATCTCCTAAAACCATTTACCCTAAGCTTATTCTTCTCAGCCTTACCCATTCTAGTCATTTGCCATGTTTTATCCTCATTGCTCTTGCCTTGACCCCCTTTCAACTAGTTGACTTTACTAGGTTGATTCGGTCAACCCTATATAATTTTAATCCTCTAATTACTATATAAGGTCGGCTGGGTTGACCTTGTACTATTTAGAGGAACTTTTCATTATGAGTTTTATTATCCCTTTAGCTGACCTAGTTCGAGACCTAATGAATTATCCCTAAAAACATATAAGGTCAACTAGGTCAACCAAGTATAGCTGACATATTTGAAAGGATTTAGGGCAAGATCTACCTATATATACAAGTTCATTTCCAACCATTTATAAGAAAATAAGTAAAGAAGAATAAGAGTAAATGAACATCTGAATATTGACCATTTTACTTGAGGAATAAATCTTAGGGTTCCATACTTTATTTGAAGATATGCATCTTATCTTGTGGAGAAGTATTTTGGTTTCATAGATAGGTTGTGTAGCCTAGAGATAATTTCTCTTTGTTATCCTTACATACCAAAACAATATCTTATGAATCACCTTGGCCAAAGAAGAGATTGAGGCTCAGCAGGTTCATCTTTAAAGGTAAGTATTCCTAATTTTATTTCTCCTTTGTAAGAGTAGATAGATAATGTAGTTATGCTTATTTCTTATATACATTAACATTTTATATACCTTGATGTGAGTATATTTCTTATATGCATGTTTAGTTTAGTTTGTTTTATTTTTAACCCCCACTTTATGCCACAAGCTTTGGTGAGCACTAGATTAGATTTACTTTTTTGTTTAATATAATAGAGTGAAAATTAAACCTTAGACTCTTTTATGGTTATTGAATGATAGTGTTAGACTATAGGCTTTGGAACCTTTCCTATTATGGTGTATTATGACAATTGATTCCCTAATTGGGTCTAGTAGATCCTCATATTGGTCATGCCCCCACTTAAAAAATGTATTCCTAATTAGAAGTGTAGGTATTATCTATCTTCTCCAAGCTAGGATTTATTTATAGACATGATGAATTTTTGATTGCATACGATATCCATCACATAAATCATTACTGCATCCTCTAGTAACATCTTCATGATCACCTCATAAACATTTATATGCCCACTATTCCTATTCCCATCATCCACATAAGAAGCGTGATCCTTCTTCACCTATTGTTCCTTTTTCACCTATGGCTCCCACACCATCTACATCTTATCCCCCACCTGTGTTTCCTTATCCACTGATGGTTCCATCTCCTTGTCCTATAACTATCATTCATATTATAGAATTTATTCCTTTTCTTGAATATTCTATGCATGAGGGCCTTTATGGGCATGATCCTTTTCTATACCTACATTTTATATAAAAGAGATTTGATGAGATATATTTTCATAGATTTTTTTGTTGATTGATGAGACTCTCAATGTATATAGAGTTTTTCTTCATAGAGACATATCAGATGTTATGGATAATATTTGTGGAAAATTTTATCTATGTTTGTGAACATAAAATGATGTTCCTTCACTTTCTCCTTTATTATGATTTTGGATTAGACTTGTGATCCACTTTTATTTATATCTTATATCATTTGACTTTGTGTCAAATTTTTATTCACTTATCTATCTTACATGGATATTTATATTTCACATTATGTGTTATATATGGTTTGATTTATTTTCTATTACCTTATGGTTCATTTTCATGATTAAATGTTTATATTCATGTGTTAATTTATTTTTATGGATGTTTTAATCTTTTCTCATGATTGTTTTCTACCTTATCTCCATAACATGGATAATTATTATTTTGACTTGGTTATACAAACCTTTTTCCCCTTAGTAATCCTTCTTTACCGTATGATCGGTTATCAATAGAATCATCTCATTGTAATTATATTTTATCATTCCACTTTACATATCCCTTTATTTCCTTATTTCCCTATGCAAGATAAGCACATGCATGGTTGAAACTTGAGATCACATAATGGTTCATAGGTAAGCCTAAGTGTTTAGTTAGTCATGTCTTTGGATATTTAACTTCCTTTAGCCAAATTCTAAAGCTTATTCATGTGTATCAACTTTCATCCCTCATGTTAGTTATTACAAATCCATATGGAGGCATCTTAAAAGCTATAAAAATTTAAAAGTTGAATGATTTAAGTAAAAGGCAATGATATAAAAGGAAACATTAAAATTTCAAAAGTTAAATCACACTAAAAGATGTTATTCAAAGCACATATCCTTTTTATATTTGAATTTCAAAATCCATAGTTGGTATAATGATAGAGTCAAGGTACATTGGGGTATAATAGGCCATTAAATTATAATAGGAGAATAAAATAAAATATTGTATTACTACCTACTTTCTCGCACAATTATCCAATACTCGTAGTATATCAATGTATTTGTAAGAACTCCTGAGGATTGGGGAAGATGTTATGGGGA
>JARHVA010002274.1:502500-822500 GCA_037957365.1 Torreya grandis
TCTAAATATTATAGATAAAAATTGAATTCTTTTTCACCCTTTTTATATTTACTATTCAAAATTATTTACCTCTCAAATATTTACTCCTAGGTTTCATATTTTGATCATATCTTTGTTTCTACTAGATCTTTTTCTGAACCATAAAATGTTCTAAAATCTTGACATCATAGAGAATGTTTCTCCTATTATATGTATATGTTGAAATAACTTCAACTCTTTTATTTTTTTTCTAACTTCTATATGTTCACATAATTTTTTCTACATTAGACACCTTTACATTTATCATATCTCCTTTAATTACAGCACTAAACTAAGTAAATGTATCTATTTTTCAATTTTGTACTTTCATTTATCTTATTTACTCCTTATTAAAATTTATTTAGATCTATCATTATGTGTTCCTATGTTATTTTTTAGAAGCACCATCCCGTGTTGCACATTATATTTTATATCTTTATCAATTAATGAACACTCCTCTCTTATATGAACCCATCGAGTCTCAATTTCTTTGAGTGAATACCTTAAGGAGTGCACCGAAAAAGGGGTGGGAAGACCATTAGTGCTTTATAGGATTGTTATCCCTTTATTAACACTTGATATCAACACAACCATCTCCTAAAAACATTTCCCTAATCTTTACTTCCTCCTTTGCACCCTCCTCTAGTCATTTTTTGCCTTCATTATCCATTCCCTATACTAAAATCATTTTTGATGGTTTACAATACATTGTTGACCCCATTGAATCTATACTACAATTGGCAAAACTCATTCAGTGTCTAGGTCAGCCCCTGACCAACCTAGATTAAGACCTAATTTTATTTTATCAATAATGATATAGATTTGTTGGGCCAACCCTATCAACTAAAATTTTGGAAAGAATTAGGGCTAGATTCATCTATATACACACACACACACACTCATTTCATCATTTATAAAAGAAGATAAAAATAAGAGATATATATTTCACATATGTTTATCCACAATTTTACTTGAGGAGCATAGCTTAGGGTTTTAATACTTTCTTCAAAGATATGAATCTTATCTTATGGAAAGTTATTTTGGATGCATAGATAGGTTGTCTATTATAGAGTTGATTTATCCTTGCCATCCTTACATACCACAATAACCTTTTACAAATTGCCTTAGTCAAGGGAGAGATTGAGGCTTGATGGGTTCATCTTCAAAGGTAAGTATTCATAACTTTGATATTTCTTTATAAGAGTAGATAGATTAGAATTTTTAATTCTCTCCCATATATCAGGATTTCATATACATTCATGTGAATATATACCTGTTATGCATGTTTAGTTTTCATGTTTTTACCCCCACTTTGTGTCACAATATTTGGTAAGCACTAGATTAGATTTTACTTGTCATTTAATTACTTTGTGAATATGAAAACATAGGATGTAGTTAGGGTTATTTATTAGTTTTGCTTAAATAGAGGCTTTATAATCCTCCATAGTGATATTATTATGGTAAGATATCCCTTCGTCATAAAACTAAATATCTAATATATCAACATCATAAGTGTAGGTATGATTTATCTTATTTGAACTAGGATTGATTTATAAAGTAGTTCCATTCCCCTTTGTATACATAATCGATCTTAGTTTTTAGTATATTTCTAAGTTTTTTGCATTCTTTATGTTCCTAAATTATATTTCCCTGTGCAGTCACCTAGAAACAAGTTCATTTCTCTTTTGCATTCTTTGTCCTTGTTTGTTTCTATTTTTCTTTATCTAGTTCAAACATTTATCTTTAGTTTTTTGTTTAGGACTACATTTATAGCACACTACTTTATTCTATTTCATTTATCTAATTAAGGATAACTCACCATATTAATTCAAATTTAGATCAAATAGTTTGATAGATGTTTATGATAATATCAAAATTTGAACCCTCATGTCATTAATTCATTGATATATTTATTAATTATATGTTTTCTTATTATTATTGGTAAATGGTTTTGAAAGGGACCATAACTAATATAAAATAAGGCTCAAAAGCTAGATAAAACAAGGAAACTTATAAATAAAAGAGGCTCAAAAGATAGATAATACATGATTACAATAGTGGTTTTTTAACGAGTGGGGTCCACCCCCCAACTACAAAAAAGATCTAAAACTAGAATAAACAAGAGAGGGAAACAAAAGGGAGTATCGTACCAGATAACATTACTAAAATAGCATATCAACAATAACTTCATAGCATCAAAGCAGCACCAAAGTAGTAACAAGTTAGCAAAATAGAGAATTAGAAAGTAAGAAAAGGAAACTTCACTTGAGGAGCTTGTTGAAGCTATTATTGAGTCCCTTTAATGCATTAAATAGATTGAGAGTAGTATTTTGAGATGGTTTTGTCATGTCAATGGTGTTTAGAGCATATGTATTCTTAGTGCCACCCTTCCACAAGCCTGGATGTAATTTGTTAAGGGTGCAAACTTGTCTAAATTGAAACACAAGGAACTCCAAAATGGCCTAGTGTATGGCCGTATGATCAATCTACCTACTCCTAATATGATCCATAGTTCCCTCCAAATATTTCATTCTTTTGAAAATATCTTCCATCTTAGTCTCATAATGGGAAGAGTTATCCACATTCTTTTTTCCTTTATCAATAATCTTCTTGAGCTATGTGACCTACTTCTTAAGCTCACTGATCCTTTCTTCAAGCTACATAACTTGAGCTTTAAGCCTAGGTTCCTTAGGAATGTGTTAGGAGGGATAAAAATCCATAGCATTCTATCCCATGTCAAGGAGACTCTATGTAATAGAAATTTGCTTACCCATGTGAAAGCTAAGAGCCTGACCCTTGCATTTATCACTACTTCTAAGCACCCTTTTGGGAGGAGGAGGAGGTGGTGAATGAAAATTGAGAATATTAGTCCTAATCCTTCTCTAAGTAGGAGTTTCAAATAGGGGAGGTGGAAGAATATTGTGAACTATAATGTTAACATAGATTATGTTTTAGTGATGATGAAAAATAAAAATAACTCCTTCGTGAAGAGGCAAGGCATGTTTGTGTGTCTAAAATTCATGAATAGAAGCTTCTATGGATTGCAAGATAAATTATGGGAGACTAACCATTGGGCCCTTATGGAAATGGTTCAGAAGGATGAGATGATGAAGCGATAGAGTGTTATACCTATCCTCCAAAGTCATATACCTAACCAACATACAAGCCACCTCATCAAAAAGAGTAGGGAAAGAGTAATGCACAATACCAACTTTGAAAATTTTGAAGGCATTAATTGAGGAACCCTATAAAGCCTTTTCTTCTCTAAAGTATTGTCAATTTTTTTTCTAAATAATTTTAAACCATCACTGCTGAGACTAGTGATAGAGACAATGAGTTCTTTGGTAATAGAGAAATTCTTACCTCTATAGAAAATAACCCTATTCTTCCAATTGTTGGAAAAATTGACATAAATGTGGTTGTTATGTCCCTTGATATTTTTCATGAAAATTATGAAGCCTCCCACATTTAAAGTCCTCCATAGTTCTCTATTTACCTTCTAATTTAGGTCACACATTGACTCAACATGATATGGAAATCCACTGATGGCATTAGCAGTAGGTTTTAAGCATAATGGCACACATAATATAGCTAAAAAACTACTCTCACACCACCTTTACATAGCTTGATACCTAAGAAAATGACAATGTAAAGAAGACCTATACAGGATACCGATAGAATAATCTCAAAGAAGGCATGTGAAATCCACTATATGTAGGTTTTACATTTTTATTAGTATGCATAAGACCAAGAGAATGAATATATGAAATTGTTATAAGCACATTGGTATTTCAACTCTTTTTAGGAACTATATATTCATTAATAATAATAGTGTCAACAAAAGGTGGCATGGTGCTATGTTGAAGATTTGTATTAGGATCACTAGCCTCACCACATGATGTAGAAGGGTTAGAGTAATCCAATGGATTTTTAATACATATAACATATTTCTTCTTTATTATCTCATTTAAATAATCAATAAGAAATTAAATCATATCATCTAGTTCATTATAATCTTTTTCCATAAACTCTCCACATTTTTATTCGTTTATGTTTTAAAGGTATAGCATATCCTTAGGATTAGGTGGGTTATCGTTATAGTTCATATCCTTATTATTAGTCTCATGTTAATAATTTTTTTAATGTGAAACTTTTTGAGAAGGAAACTCATCCATAGTTTAAAATTTTGAAACATAAGTAGTGTGAAAAGGTAAATTTTGAAGTTTGTAAGTATCACCACTGAACCTAACACTATGCCTAGTTCAGTTCGCTAATCTATGCTTTATAGGCATAACATATGAATATTAAAAATAGTAAGGAAGGAAAGATAAATGTAAGAACCCATAGAATATACTAAAACGTATAAAATGTGATTTAAAACAAAACCCCTAAGAGTGAATCAGGTTGGAAAACCCATACTTTGAATGATTGAAAGATTTGTGGTTCACCATTTATGTTTACCCTAATTCTAGTTTTATTCAAAAGAATAATAAATTAATTAAAATTAAATAAATATAAGTATATATCAATGAATGTACATAATTTATATTTTTATAACTAGTTGGGCTCAAGGAAAAATGGCAAATGTTATAAAGAAAACTAGGTTGTGCAAACTAAGTATAATAGGTAAAATAATTATCATGCCAATTTACCATTCTCAAAACATGAAACTATAGAATCACTGTGTAGAATTTATAGATCATAATACTAAAATCTATATCTTTTAAATTATTTTCCAAAAATAACAAAAATGGCATGGGTTTTACCTATGTCCACAAATGTGGGTTAGAGTCTCTCTCATTGTTTTCATCCATATGCCATCAAATATGACACGCAAAGTTATACAGACTATTTTTTATCACTATTATAGTACATATTTTATACTATTCTTATACTTGTGGTTCTTTGTTTAAATTCAAAAAATGTGTAGAATTTAAGTCCTTCCTCTTTGACCTAGTTTCACACCAAAAATCAAAACAATAATTATGGATTCAATAAACTATTGAATCAAAATTGTAAACTCTGTATCCTATAAACTTATAATAAAACCTCCATGTAGTTTAATGAGTGTTTGGATAGGAATAACCTAAACATGGGTTTCAACCTCCTCTTCCCTAGAACTGATAAATGAAATGACATGAAAAATAATGACCTCTTTTTGGATAAGGTGAATGATGGGAGACATTAGACACTATTTATGAATTATATAACACCTTAGCCTTATATACTTGGAAAATGAATATCATGGATGTACCTTGATCTTTTAGACCCTTCCCACTACTAAAAGACTCACATAACCTATCCCTTTATACCTATTAATTATCTTTTAGCCTGACCAATGTTATTCTAAATATCATACCTTCTATCATGCTCATAATTTTATAAACCTACTTATCTTCTATCTCTGCAAGTTTTGGACCTACACTTATTTTCCAATTGTTCAGACACTTGTGTGTTAATCAAATGCCTACATCTATAGAAATGTCCCTATCTAATGTAGGTATATAGTTCCCTAAAATCATAAAATTTACAAACAAAATGTATTCCTATGTCTAGTCAAAGTGATTTAATGTGAGATATCCTCTAGAAATATTGGTATATATACAAGGTCAATCCAGATTCATTCTTCACCTCTCACAAACCTAGAAACTTCTTATCTCTCACAAGGAAACCTACCAAAATCACTCAATTAAGCATTCAAGTGACAAAAACTTACCTATTTTATCTTATTTCCATAACACTCCTAGGAACAATGCATTTATAGGTCTAAAGTACTGAAGGAACATTCTAAGAGCCATATTTGCCAAGTTAGAATCTAGGACACTATATGTTCTTATTTATCACACCTTGCATCCTTATTCACAAATAATATAATCTGTAAGGTCGAACTACATAATACTAATGACCTATTCATAGTATTGTCTATGTAGGAAACACTCATTCACATAGGGGTATTTGGGGAAGATCGATACCATGTGCCCACTAACCCATTTTTACCACAACCACTATGAAGATAAGGAACTAGGGTTTTAATATTTAACAAGGAGTAGCATACTATGACCTAGATATGAATGCACCAAATCAAAATCAATACAAAACTCAAAAGAATCAAATTAGTTACATCTAGTTTTAATAGTTATTCCATACTTGACACCTACATCCAAGTTAGTTAGAAGTATCGACATAACTATCCTAGGTTGATTCAAGTATCTATGTCTAAAGAGGTATTAAATGCATAATCTACTAGCATCTTTATTTCTACTTATTATAGATATAGATACATATTAACATAAAAACCAACTAAACATATTGTTTTCATTATTATTACAATATCTAGCATAGATTTCCATTGTATTCTTAGCATATCTTAGCATTATAATTTTAATATATTTTATCTAAGTTTTTAAATTTATTAGCCTACTATAGAGATAGTTTACCACCCTTGTGCCCTAGTCTATCTCTATCCCCTTTAACCCTAGATCCCTAAATCTATACTTTAGGGTTAAACATTTAGTAAACCTAACCTTTCATCTACAGAGCCCTAGATATTGATCTAGGGTTTCTTGATTCTTTATTTTTAATTTAACAATATTTCACAAGTTAATAATCATATTTATTTTCCCATAAATATGTTCAATATGGGTGCATGTGTATATAATTTTCTATTACAATTTCAAACTATAATAATATTTTTTTATTGTAATAATATAATCCAAGGTATTTTACAAATAAATAAATAAATGTGTCACTATATTGAGAGGTTTTTTAAATGAAAATAAATTAATCTCTCTTCATAATTTCTTATGTAATACTATAGAGCTAGTATATGATGCCAACATGCATGCTCCCAACCATTTATTCCACCTATATCCTATTCTTGTGATTGCTACCATCCTCCAATCATTATTGTCCTAAGATTATATTGGATTTCATGATCCATGTTATCACTACTCAAAATTTTAAAGGTGTCCAATCTAATATGCCACATGTTAATATATAATAGGTGTTCCTTAATCCAAAACTCATGATCAAATGTAAAGGATGTGACTTTGTTAACCAATTGAGAAACACACATGCTAAGATCTCAATCCTTTAAGTTTTAAATCAATCTGATATTTACAAGGACATTATATATGAGTCATTGTGTGAGACCCAATTTATAAATGATATTGATCCAAGTTAATTTATAGATATCATGGAAGATATACGAAATAATGTGACACTTATTACCTTTGGTCCAATGAATTTACTATCAAAAGATATTATTCGCGAAGATTTTCCTTTCTTCATACAAGTTATTATGCATAAAAAGTAATTGAAAAGGTTATTGTTGATAATGGATTGGGCCTAAACATTTATGACATAAATTTCCTAATAATCTTGATTATTAGCACCAATATTTTACAAAATTAGCTATACATATCAAGGAATTTGGATATAATAGTGGGACCACAAATTTTTCCATCTACTTTTCCAAGTAATGTCTCAATCATTACACTATAATATGTTTTTAGGTAGACTTTGGATACATGCAATGGAGGTTGTCCCATCTAGACTATATCAATGTCTAAAATTTGTACATGATGGGACCTTATTTTTAACACCTATTGATAATTAACCCTTAATTTTTTTCAAAATGATACATTTCAATATAGATAACATTATTGCATTGGTACCACCTAAACAATGTACTCCTAATGAGAATATACACACTTATGAAATTGGTGAATCAATTAAAATGGATCTTTCATTCCCAAATGAAAATAAGGTACCAAATACTGAGGTAAACATAGATACACATAAATAATAATAACCATTACCAAATAAACCTATTATACCAAAACCAACAGAATCTCCAATATTCAGTCTTCCTTTATTGGTTAATACTAAGCAACAAGATGGACAAGTTTCATATTACTATGATAGTGATGATGATCCACCCTCTAATATGATAGATGAGAAATTAAAAAAATTAAATTTTTATCCACTTGAGAACATTTCCCATAACATATTCAAACCTATAGGCCATAACACATATAAATTACATTCCCTTATAAAGGATATAGAATTAAATCAAGATAAGGGTAAATAAAAAAAGAGTAGATGAGCATGTAAATTCTTGTTATTCCATACATCCATCTTGTCTCTACACATTGAGTCAACCATATAAAATTCAAATTCAAATACCTCATGTGAATAATGTGGAGGTTTCTCATAAGACTCAAAAATAGACTTTATAGATCACAACAAACCAAGATACTCTAGATATAATACGTAACATGTTAGTTGAACATTGTATGATATTTTTAACTTGAAATATGAACAAATCAAGTAGAATAATTCTTCTTAAATAATGAGTACCATATTTTAATTATTATCAAATCATTGGTCATCATAAAACTCAATTTAAGGTATTAATTAACCAAATTTAGAAATACAAGAATGGGCACATACAAATTATGTCTACAAAGCATAAAAGACAAAATCCTTCCAATATTTCAAAAAGGAACCCTATTTAAAAGTGACAAAAACATGCATATTTAAATATTACTACTACTATTGATGGGGTGTATTTCCAACATCTCTAGTTTCATATGAAAAATTGGGATACAATGTGTAGCACCACATTTATTCAAAACATGGGACACAATATAGCTAAATTAACATACTCCCCATTGATGCCAAAAACTCATAGTTAAATTCACACACTAATAGCCTATAGACCACATGTACTCTCCAATATAATATGGATATTATATTATGTCCCACTTTTGGCATTTAAAGTTGGACAACACTAGTTCGCCAATTGGAATTCAACATTGAATACTATAGATATGTGTATCCACTTTACTATTATGGATCAGGAGGTTTTTTTACACCATGATTGATATGGCCATCCCCCTCCATTGATGGCTTCCATAAAAACATCACATTGAAACATCGAGGATGTGACAATGAATCATTATAAACAAATACTTAAAAATGTCTCAAGTGATCTTACACCTATTGATGATGAATACTTCCTTGCTCAACATCTCACATATTCCAAAAATATCAAAAAATAAAAAATTCAATAATCCAAAAATATTTTTATTAATTACATGTTTTATTATCTCCTTGTCATACGTATTTTTGGTTCCATGTTTGTAGATAACATTAAATTTCCTTCTATATGCACGTGTTTCACACATTTTTTCAAACTGATACAGGCATATGTCGATATATGATTTATGCACTTTTAGATGTTAGGCCTTCCCTCTACTCATGTCATTTGGACATTTGGGGTACACACTTCTTTTTATCATGATATACCCATGTTATATCATTATATGATCATTTTCTATTATCATGTTTGAGCATATACTTACACATGTCTTTATCTATGCTTATATATTTCATAGTTTACTTGATATGCTACGTAATTAACATTATATTTTTACACATACATCCTTGGAATAATATGAGATGTTTATTATAGTTTATTATTATTCATGCTTTCCTTTTCACTTTCTTAAGTTACTTGTCTTATTTGATTGATCATTTGAATATGATCCATTGTTTGTGCCCCTATGCCTTTATTTGTCTCTTTGAAATTTTAGTATGTCATTTTTTGTTATATGTTTACATTTAAATATATTAGTCCTTACTCTATGGACATTTGACTAATTAATATCCCTTTGATTATGTATCATTTGAACATGCACTTTGTTTGAGGTCTCCTTGGACCATTGCCTTTCGATTTACTTTTGAGTGCTCTTGTGTGTGTTCTTGATTGCTTATTGAGATTATACTATTACTATCTAGACATTTTCATGATTCACATCATGCATCTTAGGACTTTATGTGATCATATTATGTATGATTTAATGATATATTTACCTATACATGTTCCTTCTATGTGGTACATGGATAATTCATATATTATACTATTATCTTAAAAGCATGTTATGAAAGCATGTTATCCATAGATACACCATTTTTCAATTATAGATTATAGTGGGGGCATGTTATGGATATATGCTCTCCACACTTACATGATTTTCAAATTGGTCAAATTACATAAATATATGAATTAGATACACATTTTGGCTGAATTTTATATATTGGTACCATTGGTATACTAGGTTTCAACATGAGACATATATAAGGTGCACGTGCTTTTGAAATGGAACCTAAATTGAAAAATCAAATTAGTTTTAAAATTTCAAATACTTCTACATACTTTAGTCTACACCATGAGGAACTATTACAGATTGTATTGATTTAATCTACTACAATAGTTTGTTATCTTTTGGTATGGTTTAGGTGATTAAATCACTCAATCTTGCCAAGTTTATAGGTTGGAATTCATTACATCATCCAACCTCACCAAATTTATAGAGTGAGTTAACTCAGTTCACTCATGCTCACTAGGTTATAAGTATGATTGGGTTACACAATTGAATTAATCTCAACTGTCATAGGAAACTCACCTTTTCTCCAAAGTTGGGGGCATGTATCCTCCAAGATTACTCTATATTTATAGATATATACAGTTTCTATATTCATATTTTTCCTAATCTCAACTCTAATGATTCATAATGATATATCTTTTTTAAACCAAATTTCTTAAAAAGGCAAGGTGATTACATCACTACACATGTGTACTCCTAAACCTTCCTCTATTTACTTTTAATCATTTAAAAATGATTTTGATTTTAGATTATATGCATTGATTATATACTTTAACATTTCCTTGGTTGTGTGTCAGTCATCATCAAAGCACTCAAGTTGGGATCATGTAGAGACAATGTGTGTTATACACACCCAAGTAAGCATTCCTTTTAAACTATAAATTTCATTACTAGATTAAGGGGAGGAATGTAGACACTATTTATTAAAGATATATTATCTTAGTCTTATACACTTGGAAACCACATATCATGGATGTACCTTCATCTTCTATACCCTTCCCATTACCAAAAAGATTGCATACATAATCTCTTTATGCCTATTACTTATCTCTTACTCTGACCAATGTTATTATAATAACTTATAACTTATATCATGCACAAAATGTTATAAATGTGTTTATCTTATATCTTTGTAAGTTCTAGATCTTCACTTATTTTTTAACTACCTAGACAGTTACATACCAGTCATATGCCTATGTCGATGCAAGTGTCCCTATGCAACACAAGTGTTTAGTTTCATAAATTAATCCAATTTACAAATGAAATATATTACTATGTTAGGCCTAAATTATTTAATGTGATACATTCTCTAAAATAATTGGTGTATATATATATATATATATATATATATATATATATATATATATATATATATATATATATATATATATATATAAGGTCAATCCTCATTCATTCTTCACCTAAAAAGATCTAGAAACTTCTTACCTCTCAATTGGAAACTTACTAAAAGCACTTGATCAAGCATTCAAGTGAGAAAAGCTTCATTATTTTCTCCTATTTACATATGAGACATAGGGATAGTGCATCTACATGTTTGAAGTACTAAAGGAGCATTCTAGGAGCCATTTTTTCCAATTTATAAGGTATGTCACTCTATGTACTTTCTTATCACACATTCCATCATTATGCACACACAAGCCAATATGTATTAGAGAAATAAATAAGTTTGAGTCCCTTTTAAAAGTATTAACTATGTAGGTAGCACCCATTAATAGATGGGTCCCTGGGGTAGCTTGACACCATATGTCAATTAACCATTTTTCCGATAACTACTTTGAATATGAGGAACTAAGATTTTTATATTTGATAAGAAGAGACAATTCATGACCCAAATATGAATACATTAGAGTGAAGGTCACAAAGAAGCCAAAAGCATCTAGGTGTTCATATCCATTTCTAGTAGGTATTTTATACTAACCACCTACTTCTGATTCAAATAAAAACATTGACACAACTGTCCCAAGTTGACATAAGTGTCCATAGCTACAATGTTATTAAATTTAAATTTTGAATATTTTTCTATAATTTATTGCTATCATGTTTCCTACCTATTTTAGATCCAGATCTGTATTAGTATCAAAATTAGCTAAGTATCTAGTTTTCATTGTCATTATAATATCTAGCATATCTATAATTTCTATTCATAACATATCTTAGCATAATAAATTTAGTATATTTTTATTTGTGTTTGAAAATTAATTAACATATTATAGATATAGTTTACCACCCTTGTACCTTAGGATATCTCTATCCCCTTTAACCATAGATCCCCAAATCTAAAATTTAGGTTTAAACAAAGACTAAGAAGAACAAATCCATTACAATTTTGTAGGATATGACTCAATGAAGCTAAACTTGATGAAGGAGGAAATATATTTGATTTTTGATTATATTACTAACCTTTGATATTATATTTGATGTGTCTTCTCTATATTCTAAGTCCTATCAAATGGCGTGACATGACCTAGTACTATAGGTTTATCTAAGACAAGTTATGCACATTAGCCAACTATAGAATTGACAATGGGTGAGGTTATAGACACACAATCAATCAAAAATAAGAGAAGGGATTACAATGGTAAAATAAATGTACACACATTGGCCACTTATTTTACCCAAATGAATCCACACTCTACATGGGTCTAGCCTGGAGATGGCACAAGCTATTTTATCAAGTTATATTCATATAACATGCAATAACTAGTTTAACAATGCTAATGAATATTGTTTGACAAGTATTATATAGAAATTCTTAGGCATAAGGGATAAATAAAAAACTTAGTGAGATTGATATAGTTAATAAATAAGCTAATATATACAAGTTTTCCAAATATGATAAACTAGAAACAATTATCATGTGTTAATTCAAGGGTTTATAAGGTTATAAGGGCCTACTCCAAAACTGTATATTATATGATTTTAGTTCCCCAAAACCATATATTGTATGGTACTTGTCAAAGGATCAAAAACCATATAAAATAAGGAGGGGAGAAATGAGAAAGAGATAAATATGGAAGAAAAAGATGTGACCACCAAAAAACATGATGAAAATGTTCCAATAAGAATCTATCATGAACCACATAATCAATAAACACACAAGTACCTTAGAATAATTAAAATTCTACTGCTAATAGCTATGACATTTAAAAAAAAAAATAAGCATGTACACTTCCAAATTAAATTTTAGTGCCATATTAAAAACTATGCCCAAATTCACTCTTCGTATTTTCATTTTTGAAGATATGTATGTTTCTATTTAACCATAATTTGGAGGTGTTCGGTATGAAAATCCTCACATGGGATATATAGGATTAATAATATAGAAATTAAATGACACAAGGGTTATAATCAGATTTATAGTAGGCAAATTAGATGTTAAACGTAGATATAAGCATATACTAAATTCATAAAACTAAGATAGTCTAAATATGGAAAGTACAACTAAGTTATGTATAGAAATGAAAAAACAAGTTACTTAGTTAGTTATGATGATAACACAATGTTGGATCTAAAATAGGAAAGAAGAGAGTTGGAAGATATTTCTATAATAGTTTTTAGATTTTATATTTGACACTTTTGAAGGTCTAGACACTAATAGCAGTCTGGGATGGTTGCATCAATGTTTTTGTCTAAGTTAAATGCAAAATGTTTTATATATAATAATTTATATAATAAGATATGACCACCTTAATGATTTTGGTTTGTAATTTTCCTTCACTCTAGTGCATTCAAATCTAGTTCATGGACTGTTGTTCCTCATAAAATGGTAAAACCCTAGTTTTCTACGTTTATAGTGACCTTAGGGAAAAATGGGTTAGTGGACACATGGTGTCAATTTGACCCCAAATACCTCACTATCAGTGGGTTCTGCCTACATAGAAAATACTTTAGAAGAGGGCCCCACACTCATGTATTTCTCCCCTATGTATAAAGAAAGTATAATAATGTCCTAGTTTGTGACTTGGCAAATCAGGCTCTTGGGATGCTCCTTAGGTAATTTAAACTTGTAGCTATTTTCTACCTATGAATGGTATGGAAAATGGAAATATTTGTTTAATTTAATTCTTAATAGGGTGATTTTGATAAGTTTCCTTGGTCTATTTAGTATTTTTCTAGGTTTTTCATAGGTTATGAATGAATGAGAATTGATATTATATTTATATCAATTCCTTTTGATAATAACTCATATTAAATCACTTAATTAGGCCATTAGGATACATTTCATTTAAAAATTGGATGAATTTTAGGGTACTATAAACTTGCATCAAGAAAAGACAGTAGCATCGATACTACTATTTATCTCAAATATTAGTGTTTAAGAAGCATGAAAGAAGGTGTAGGCCCAAAACTTATAGAAGTGGAAGATAAATACATTTTAAGTATTCTGGGAAATAGACAAGGTCTATGTCATCAATATAATATTAGTCAAACTAAGAGATAGGCCAAGGGGCACAAGATAGAGTAAATGCAAGACTTTCAAAAGTGGGGAAAATATAGAACTAAGAGGAACAACCAAGGTATTAGTTTTCCAAGTTCATAATATTGAGGTTATATATAATCATAAAATATGTATACATTACCCCCCATTTAATTTAGGAATTAAATTTTTATTTTAAGGGAAATGAGTGTGTACTTAGATGTGTATGCATGCCTTGTATTTGTGTGTGCCCAACTTAAGTTCTTTGTTGGTGACTGACCTACAACCAAAAGCATGTTACAATGTATACTCAGTACATATAATTTAGAATTTAAATTACTTGAAAATTTTTAAATTAAGAGAGCAAGGTTTAGGAGTAGACCTATGTGTTGATGTAACCACCTTACCTATTAGCATGTTGATTTAAAAAATATCTATCATTATAAGGCTTTGAAACTAAGATTAGAAAAAGTATAGATAAATATTTAAAGTTCACATATCGAGAGAGAGAGAGAGAGAGAGAGAGAGAGAGAGAGAGAGAGAGAGAGAGAGAGAGAGAGAGAGAGAGAGAGAGAGAGAGAGAGAGAGAGAGAGAGAGAGAGAGAGAGAGAGAGAGTCACATGCTCCCAACTTTGATGAAAAAGTGAGTTGCCACTTGGTAGTTGAGATTGGGTCAACTATAAAACTTAATGATATTTATGACCTAGTGAGGTTGGTTAATATAATCAAGATTGAGAGGATTTTCCCTCAATAAATTAATGAAAATTCATGAAATAATAGATTTATATAATTAGTAGAAACACTAAAAAAATATTAATTTGATCACATGCCAATTTGAGGGGGCAACCTCAGTTGAGCAATCTCAATAGAATAAATCTGTGGATGTCTTCATTATCCTCAACACTTAATTATATACTAAGTATAATCTAAAAAAACACTAATTCTCATGAATTTGGGATAAAAAAATAATCACAGGATGACTTATAAATCATATGCATCCATAATAATTAATATACTAACAAAGTAAAGAGAAGGGGTAGCACGGGTTCCTAACATCCCCTCTCTCTTATTGAAAGATTTTTCCTCAAAGTTTTAGATGTGAGAATTGGTGCTAAATATGAAATAGTGGTTCCCATGTTACATCCTCTAGTTTTATTTTATGCTATTTAATTAATACCTCTATGATGGAGAGAGATTGAAGTTGGCATGTGCACCTATCTAGGATTGCCTGTGGATCAAGAAGGATGGATCTTCCATTATCAAGTTCTATTAAAATAGTTTTCACTCTGATGTTTGTGCCAACAACATTATTCAAATAAGAAACATGAAATACTAGGTGAATACAAGAATAATTTGGGAACTCCAACTTATAAACAACTGACCTAATTTTCTTGACAACCTTATATGGCCCGTATAACTTGGGAGCTAGCTTATGACTCCATTTGAGTTTTGGTTAAGGTTTCTTGTATAGTTGAAAGTGAAAATAAACCATATCACATACTTATAAATTACATTAAGATTAATGCTAATCAAACTATTATTTCATTCTATTTTGTCCCATATGAAGATTATCCCATATTGTGTTGAGGATCTCATCCCAGTTTCAAATAAGCATGTCAACCACATGAACTAGTGAACTATTGGGGCTATATCAAAGGATCACTGGTGGTGCTTGACCATAGACCAATTCATAAGGATTTATTTTATTTTAAGTGTGGTAGGAGGTATTATATCACCATTTAATAAGAGGGAGCCACTTTGACCATTGATGTTGTTGTTATGAGGTGATGCAACGAAGGAGAGTTTCCAATAATTTATTGACAATTTCAATCTGGCCATCTATTTGTGGATGACACCCAAAAATCATCTTCAATTATGTGCCAATGCATCATAATAGTTATATCCAAAAATGTTTAGTGAATGTTACATCATTATTTAAGACAATGGAAAAAGGAATGCCATGAAGATGGCAAATCTGGTCCAAGAAAATTTATGTGACTGTGGAGGTGGTATAGGGATGGCTAAGGGCACAAAAATGACAATATTTAGAGAGGATATCAACCAAAACCAAGATAAATATTTTACCTCTAGATTTAGGGACCCACTTAATGAAATCCATATAAATATCCAACCAAATCCTAGTAGGGATGGACAAGGGTTCAAACAACCTAGGAATGAGTGTTGCTTCACCCTTGCTACATTGGCAGGTATCACATTCAACCACCATTTATTTAATTGCATTTTTCACTCCCTTACAAGAGAATTTGTGTCATGTCCATTCATAAGTTTTGATAAACCTTGAGTGCATTATGGATATAGAAGCATGGAGTTCATAAAATATAGCCTATTGAAGATCTTTGTTCTGTGGAATCACCAGATGGCCCTTATATCATAAAGAAGGACCATCTAAAGAATAATGTGGTACAATTGAGGTGTTAATGAAAAACTATTTAATGATTTTAGATAATAAGGATTCATTGATATACCACTACTATACAATATCTAACTTATTTGAAATAGGCATGGAAATAGCTGAAAGGGAAGCTTGGTCTATAAATTTGCAAGATAGAGAATCGACCACAATATTATCTTTACCCTTATTGTAATTAATCTCATAGTCATAACCCATGAGTTTGTTGACTCATTTTTATTATGATGGGGTGGAGACCATTACTCCAATAAATATTTTAGACTTTGGTGATCAGTTTTGATGCAAATATTTCAGATTTCTATACTGCATGAAAAATGTCCATCATTTCCTTCTTATAAGTAGAGAGTAATAAATTATTTCCATAAATGGATTTGATAATTAACATAATGGGGCATCCTTCTTAGAGGATAACAACACCAATTCCATTGCCAAAAGCATCACTCTTGATAGTTAAGATCTTGGTAAAATATGACATAGCTAAAATAGGTGTAATATGCATGGCTTGTGTCAATTCTTCCAATACACACTCAGTAGCTTGTGTCCATATAAAAGAATAATTTTTAGACATATCTATCAATAGAGCTATAATATTACTATGATCCTTTACAAACTTATGATAGTATCCAGTTAACCCAAAAAACCCATTGAGGCTCTTGAGTGTTTGAGGATGAGGCTAATATATCATGGTAGCTATTTTTTTGGGATCCACTCGAACCCCTTGGGATGAAACAATATGCTCAATATACTCCACTTCATCCTATAAAAAATCACATTTATATTGTTTTGCATAGAGATGATGATTAGAGAAAAGTTGTAGTGCAAGCTCCAAATGTTGGAGATGCTTAAACCATGTTTTACTATAGATAAGGATATCATTGAAGAAGACCAGAATGAATTTCCACAAGTAGGGAAAAATTATTTTACTCATCAATTCATATAATGTTAAAGATTCATTAGTGAGCCCAAAGGGAATGACTAGAATTTGAAAGTGGCCATCATGCATGCAAAAAGCTATCTTAGAGATATCATCCTCATGAAGCCAAATCTAGTGATATCCAGAGTGGAGATCTAAGATAAAAATGAGCACCATGAATCTCATAAAGAAGCACATCAATAATAGGGATAAAGAACTTATCCTTGATTATGATGTGATTAAGTACATAGAAGTCAATGCAAAGGCATCATGACCCCCCTTTTTACATACAAGGAGAATTGGGGAAGAATATGGGTTGGTACTAAGGCAAATAATGCCTTACTTTAGTAAGTCTCAAATGAGCATATAAATATCAATATTTTAATTAAATGGGTATTTCTAGGGCCTAATGTTGGGAGAAACACTTCCAATAAGGAAAAAAATATGGTGGTCCTCTAGTACTGAAGGTGGCAAACCCACTAGTTTGGAAAATATACATGTATACCTATGCAAAATGGTTTGTATATCAGAAAGAGTAGTAGACACCATTTATGGTTAAATTTAAATGGAATGGAGATTGGAAATGATGTCATGTGAATTATTTTTAAGAATATTTTCCATGTGATGTGAAATTATGATGTTGAGAGACCTTGGGTGTAAGCCTTTCAATATGTGTTTTTGCCCATTACATGAAAACTACATCCAAAGTTTATAAAAATACCATAAGATGGGTCTAAGTATGCATAAACATTGGGATCTCAAAAGAACATCACATATACCTAAAGGCAAGGTAAACATGTCAGAGTGTAACTTATAATCTCTAATATAGATACACACATGTGACACTTTCCTTTGCAAGGTAACATGACCCCATTGGAAATCATGACTTCAAAGTAGGAGTAAGGTTGGACAAAATAATAAGCATATTTGGTGATCTAAGGGTCAATGAAGTTATGACTGCTACCTGAATCAATGAGTATTATGAGAAGGGTCTTCTTGAAGTAACCCTTGACTTACATGGTTTGTGGGGTGGTGACTCCTATTAAGGCATAGAGAGAGATCTATGGTTGGTACTTTTGAGAATCAAGTTCCATAATTAGTGGATCTTCTAGATCATTTGATGTATCATAAGTATCTACAAAAACTTTAGTTTTGGGTAGAGATTCCACATCTAGTAGGTAGGGATTTTTATCAACACATTGATATCCCCAAGTGATTTTGTCATCACAAATATAACATAGTCCTTTTTCTCTACATGCTCGCATATCTGCTTCAGTTAAATACTTGATATGAGTGGTCTTAGGGGATATCATTGTTTGAGATTGTTGTGGAGTGTATTTTTTAATGGAGAAAAATTATATTTTAATCATTACTGAGTTGTGATCTTATCCTCTACCAACTTAGCCAACCCTAGGGCTTTTATCATTGTGTTGAGCTAGAACATTTTGACCTCAGATAAAATTGCATCCTTCAATCCACTAATAAATCAACTCCTAAAGAATTCATTAGATAATCCCTCTGTGTAGTTGTCTAGTTTTTTAAATTCTATTTGATAGTCTCTCATGGTTCATATTTGGTGAAGTTTAGTGAGTACTCTAGTGAAGTCATTAAAAGCACTAAGACCAAACCATTGCAAAATGAGGGTGCAAAAAATGGTCCATATGGGCTCATCATGAGCCTTAGTATACCAATGATACCATTAAAGGGATTCATGCTTCAAGTGAAAGGATGCAAGTGGGACCTTATTGAAATCAAAAGTATTATGCAAACTAAAATATTGTTCCACCCAATAGATCGATCTAGTAAGATCGACACCATTGAATCAAAGAAAATCAAGCTTTGGCCCATAAAAATTACTAGAAGAAGAAAAATTGATGTCTAAAGAAGACTCTAGATGGCATCTATTTTTCAAGGTGGAATGTTGAAGATTGGGGCCGAGAATTTTTTCATCAAGATCTTTCATTTGGGTTTTGAAGGTGGCAATTTCATCCTCCATGTTTTTTTCCTTGTTCAGGTTACTACCATCACTAGAAGAAGAGATTTATTTTACAATGGTTAGGAAAACTACAGTGAAGACACATTTAGTAAAGAATTTTTTTAATTTGGGTGAAATCAAAAGAGGTAAAGGTAATTTTACTAATTTTTCTGCATAGTGGGAGTATGATTGATGAATGTGATGGCAATTTTAAAAGGGAAAATGAAAAAAACTAGAAAATTTATCAAAGAGTGAAAAAGAAGCAGAAAATGTAGATGAACATTGTGGAAAATTTTCAAAGAAAAAAAACAAAAATTGAAGTTATGTAAAAACATGAAAAAGGGAAAATTGAGATTTGTAGTACTTAAGAGTGGAATCAAGATATGGGACCTCAAGAAATAAAATGTGGAGAATGGAATTTTAGGTGTCTGGATAAATTTTGAGGATCAATGGGACTACAAATGGAGAGATATGGAAAAAAATGATTTTTTTTTTACATTCTATCAAATGTCTAGCCTTAAGTCCTCTGAGAGTCTTCTAATACTCTACTGATAGCTTTTTAAAATTGATAGGATGAAGATTTTTTGGTTTCTGGTTTCTATCAACTCTTTAGCCATAAGTCCTCTAAGAGTCTTTTGATACTCTATTGATAGTTTTTTTGAAATTACTAGGATTAAGATTATATAGTTTCTAGTTTCTATCAAATATTTGAATGTAAGTCCTCTGAGAGTCTTCTAATACTCTATTAATTTATTTTTTTGATATTCTATTGGGAATATTCTAAAACTGATAGAAATGGGCCCCAAGTTTCAAGGGATGGATAAGGTTTTAAAGATATCTCATTGGCCACCAATGTCATCTAAGTGTGTACCACTCTCCAAAAAAAAATTATATGTGGATTTACCTTTAAATGACAACTCTTATAATTCATCAAGTTGGGAAATAATCAATCAAGGAGTCATTGCCTATTTCACTAGCAGGTCCTCTAAATGGGTCAAATAATTTGGGGTTCCTATGGTACTCCTTGCAATGAGTTTTAGGTCTTTCACCTAAGCACTTACCATATTTATGGGGATAGGTTTGTACCTTGATCTAAAATAGATCATTTTGATACAAAAAACTACTTAAATGAATTAGGTAGTAGAATATACTCAAGACATTCTGAGAAAATTACTTAAATGAATTATGCAGTAGAACATAGTTTAGACTTTCTTGATAAAAATTGGCCCTAGAAAGTGATATGATACCATATGAGAGGATACTCCTAAAAAAATCAATGAAAATACATGAAATAAAAAATTTATATAATTATCAGAAGCACCAAAATAATCATATTGGTCACATGCTACTTTGAAGGGACAACCTTCTTTGAGCAAGCTCAATATAATAAATTTGTGGATGTCTTTATTAGCCTCAACACTTATATATTAAGTATAATCTAATCAAAACTACTTCCCATGAATGTGGGATAAAATAAAATACTCACGGGATGACTTACAAAGCATATGTGTCCATAGCAACTAATATACTAACAAAGTAAAGAGAAAGGGTATCATAGGTTCCTAAAAAAGACCAACCTAAAAACATGGCAAGATTGAGTGATTTAATCATCTCAACCATACCAAAAATTTGAACCAAATAATGTAGTAGATTGGCTTAATAAAGTCTATGGGGTATTAATATGAATTTTTTTGTGATATGGTAACAACCCATAAAAGAGGTTTGGAATTTGAAATTGATTTGGATTTTTTAATGTTATGAACACATGTTGCATAACATATGCACCTTAGATATGTCTCATGATAAAATTATGTATATCAATGGCACCAATGTATATAATTTTTCCATTACAATTAATTTCAATTGTATAACTATGTGTATTGGTAAATTCAGAAAATTGTGTAAGTGTGGAGAACATGCTTCCCAAGCATAACCCCACTATATATGGATAAATAAAAAAATTGATATAAGTAAAAATTTGGAGAATATGTTTCCAAAACATGCCCCCAATATAGATTGGAAATGTTGAATAATTAATAGGTGTGGATCACATGCTTCCAAAACATACCCCCATTGTATCTGAAAACTATGAATGTGTGTGGAAGCTATGCCCATATGACATTCCCCCATTGAATCTAAAAATTGTGCCAAGTGTGGATAATATGCCTGTATGATATGTCCCCACTGATATGCCCCTCCTTTGACTTGAGGGAAAGATAGGAACTAGTAGTTACCTCACCTCAAAATGGTAAGACAACTATATAATTTATGAATGTAACAATGTAGCATATAGAGGAACATGTCTAGGTAGATACATCATTAAAGCTCATAGAACCAATGTGATCACATCAAGGCCTAATATGAATGATAAAAAATCATGGCAACATCAAAGTAGCAATATTATGAGATCAATAAGTAGATAGACACACACACAAGAGAAATCAAAAGCAAGTCAAAAGACAATAGTTCAAAGAGACCGTAAATGAGGAACATGTTCAAATGTCACACAATCGAAGGGACATGACTTATTAAAATCTACATGAAAGTAAGAATGACATATTCAAATGTCCATAAACAAATAATGACATTTACAAATATCAAATAAGCATATATAGGCATGGGATTCATAAATAAAGGAGCATATTCAAATTATTGAAAAAAAAAGATAATATCAAAGTAGTAAAATCAATTAAGTGAAAATATAAAAACATATCCAACTAGCATAAACATGTCATAGTATCCCATGGACCAAATGTGTTAATAAAAAAGTGAAGTGTATAGCATATCAAGTACCCTATGTAGGATATAATCATGGATAAAGTCATGTGTATGTAAATATGTAATCTCACACACGATACTAAAATGTGGTCATCAAACCATATAACCCATGTGTATCAAGATCAATGAAGTGTATACCCCCTATGTCTACATGACATGACTAGAGGGAAGGCCTGACATCTAAAGTAGGAATAGATCATGTCTCTATGTATGTATATATCATACTTCAATTAGAAGTGTGACACATGTGTGTATGTACAAGTAAATGAGTATTTCATTTATCAACATGGAACTAACACATATATCCCAAGGAGTGAATAGAACATGTAGGTGATGAAAACATTTTTGGTTTTTTTAATGTTTTTTTTATTTTTTTGGTATTTTTTGGAATATTTGAAAAGACTATTCTATGATCCTATATAATGGATGGTCATAAAAATCTCCTCCACTCGATGCCTTATAACCTTAAGTTACACATTTTACATTGTGTTCATCAAGATTGGATAGTTTGAAAAGGTACATAACATGTTCTTCTTCATGGTTTGACTATGTAGTAGAAGAACTAGTGTTATTATTCAAAATATATATTAATTTTTCCTTCATGAAAAAATTAAATACCTTGTTTATTTGGATCAATTCTAGATTCCATTTTGTATATCCAAATAGCTCCCAGTGTAATTGCATATGAAGATGTGGTAGGCATAACCAAAAATCTTGTTAGAATTACTTTAGAACCACAAGCAATTGATATTAATATGTTTCCCAAGGAGTCTTTCCAACTAACTTTCATTTTCATGTCTTGTAGACCAAAATCAAGATATTGGAAATGCTTTATATGGCAAGTGGTTTTTATTTGTGCAAGATCAATATGGTTATGATAAAAATAAGAACAACCCATTTATAATGTAATAATTAAATTTTGTTGATTTGGATGCTTGTTGTGCTATTGTGAACCTAATTTCTTTGGAGGATCCTCAAATGTAATCTTTTAGTTGTCAATAAGATCTTGGATCTTGTGCTTCAAGGAAAAGTAATGGTTAATAGAATTCCCTCGTCCATAATGATAATCACACTAATAATTTGCATAGTATCGTTTGGATGGAGGTCAATTAATATCAACCTTGATAGGATGAGGGAGAGATATAAGATATCACTCTAGTAACTATGGGAGTAATGAAACTAGGGACTTAGGTACACATGTAAATTGTCTCCTCAATACATTAGATAAAACTAGTCAATTATGTTCTTGTACTAGTGTATCGACTTTGGATTCATATTCATAGCATTGTGATCTAATAATATCTATATGTTTGATCATTACATAGTGTTTTAAGGGATTAAGATCTATTGGACATGGGTAAATGATTTCTTGATGATAAAATTTTAAGTATTCATGCAATGTAGAGGGAACCACATACATTTTATGTATCCAATACCATCTTAATAAAATTTTATAGTTTAAATTATATAGCATAATTTTGCACCAAGTGGGCAATATATAAGGACCCACAATAATATTAAATGTAATTTGACTAACAAGAGGGCTTTATGAATTATCAAACCTTTTTATTTGTTTGACTATTTCTTTAATAAGATTTTTGTTAACACCCATGGTTTTTATGAATTATATGATACAAATGTTTTGGTTTGATCCATTATCAACAATCATTACTTTGATACATTTACTTTATATTGTCGCTTGTATAAATAAAGGCAAATTTTGGTCAATAATATCCTTGGATGGTAAATCTATTGGATCAAAGGTGATGAGCTCATTATTATTCTTAAAATGTTTCATAATATTTGTGAATTAAGTAGGCTCAATATTACTTTGAACTTGTGTCTCACATGATTCCTTATATAAGATATATTTATAGAAATTATATTACTTTAGGAGCTTAAGGATTGAAATTTTAGCATGTGTATTACTCAATTGGTCAATAATGTCATAACCCTTAGATTTGGGTTCTATGTCATTATAAAATGAATTTTTAAGAGAGATAAAGTGTTTCTTGTTATTTAAAACCCTCTTATTGTAAACATTAGAACAAAAAGTAGCTTGCACGAATGTCAGTTTTGAATCCCTTATAGATCGAATGGATATGATCAAGCTTAGGATATAAAAAATAAGACCTAATATAGTTTATAAAACCATGAAATAATTAATATAAATATCCATTTTAAAAATTAATTAAATAATTATAGAAATTAGGGATCAAAAATACAAAAATTATAAAACCCTAAGTGACCTAGGGTTTGATGTTCAAATATCATGTTCACCAAATTTTTAACCCTAATTTGGAGTTGTTGAGTATGAAAATCCTCACTTGTGGAATATAGGGTTAATAATATATAAATAAAATGGTAAAAGGGTGATAATAATATCTATATTAGGCCAATTAAATATTAAACTTAGATAGAAACATCTATTGAATTCATAAAACTAATAAGTCTAAATATGGTAAGTATAACTAATATATGTGTAGCCTAAAACTTGAGATCTATGGATTAAATATAACTAATTTAAACCTCTCAAATATTAAACCACTAAATAAAGTCTAAATTCATTAGAACTAAGTGTAATTAGATGAACAAGTTATTCAATATTACACTTAAATCCTAAAGTTAAATGCTTTAAATCAAGATCAAACGTAATGAAAACAAATAGATTAGGATGATTGATTACCTTGAATTAGATTTGTGGACATTATGATGGAATTATGAGGATGCTTGATGATTGATTCAATGAAGGATTGGATTGACATGGATTTGTTATGAGGATGGTAGATGACCTTCTATGGAGGAGAAGATTTGTTTAAATATATTTTGGAGGGAGGGATCAATGGATGAGATGTGAGTGATTAGGGACTTGAGATGTAGAGGAGCCTAGGCATAGGCTAGTAGGTGGGCCATTGGTAATTTAACATTCCCAAATAAGAGTTATGTAGAATTAGGATGAGATAATGGGGATCTAGAATAATGAATTGATTGTTGGGATGGAATAAGGCTAGTGAATGATGAAATATTGAAGAAGGGGACATTAGATAAATGACTAAAAGGGGGATAAATTAGCAAGATAAACTATAGTAAATGAGATAATCATAATTAGTGTTAATTAATTGTAGTATTACTGATGTTAACATAGATGAGATAATTTATATGCATACATTTTTCCCCTCTTTGAAAAGGCATTACGTGTAGAGCTATGTAGGAGTAATTGTCTTTCAAAGAAAAACCATGTCATGGATGATGTTAGTAGATGGTTTTAGTGGATATTATGCCCTCTCAAGGGGATATGCAGATGGAAAGCCACTCGAGAAAATAAACAATGGGTGGGATGTGATGGATAGACAAGGGGATGGGATGCTAGATGTGGGATAAAAATTGAATAAGATGGATTTGACTTGAATAATGAGATACAAAGTGATGATTCCCCTATCAAAGACACATGAATAGGGAGTAAAGATGAGTTTGTCATGATTCTCAACACATCCCAAGGGGGAATTAGTCATAACATGATGAGGATAAGATAAAAGGCTATAATCTTTGGACATATACCAAGAAAGGTTGTATGCAAGGGAGAGCTATAGGCCAAGATAAGATGGTGATTTGATAAAATAAACTATGGGTGTATCTCAAAGCTAAATTTGATTGATATGATGAAGGTGATGATAAAGGAGAATTGATATGGTTGAGTGACCAAAATACTACATTACATCAACTAAATGAGCCATAATGATGATACCCCTAAAAATGACACATATAAGGGAGTGATAATTTATTAACCAATAAATGATTGATGGAAGAAAATATGGAAGTTATGATTTGTCAAGCCTAATCAAAATGTGTGGGTGATTGATGAAAATATTAAGGAGATGATTATTAGGATGTTTATTGATCAATAGACTAATTGATGAATGATTGATATTATAGCTCAAAGATTGGACTAATGCAAGACTTGAGGATGATTAAATATGAGATAGATGTGTTAATTCATGATGAGGAAAGAGAAGATCGTGACTGAGCTATCCTTGGGAACTAAAAAGTGGCCAAGTGTTTCCTGCATAGTCAAAAAATACCTCAGGTCAATGTAGTTATGACTAGGATATGATGATGATTAGTGAGTAGAGGATGATGTTAATGATTAAAGGAGATGATTTATATGATGAGATGAGGATAAAATATTGGATGTTAGTTAGATGAGTCAAGAGGATTAGATTAGTGATGGGAAGAAGTATGATTAGTGATCAAGGTGTAAATAATCAAGCCATCACAATTGTCATAAGGCTCATCATAGTCTAAGCAATCTGATAGATATAACAATTGTTAGTATACCCCATGATATAAGTATGACCAATGAGACATGATGCCAAAGTTCATGGGAAAATAGAAAACTCTACATCCTTGAGGGCAATTATAAACATTATTATTGCTTTCAGTCACCTCATAACATCCTCATTCATTACCCAATAGATAAAAAGAGTTAAAGATAATAAAATATTTACATGATAGAAAAATGAAAACATAACAAACAAGTAACACACACAAGTATCTACATATAGTGTCACAATGTCTTGTCTAATGATGGGATGATGGGTTGGACTAGGATGATTATGATGTAGGATAGACTAGGATTTGGAGAGGATGATCATGATTATAATTAGGATGAGAGTAAGGACTTGGATTAGGATAAGATGTTGCCCCTAGTTTAAGATAGAAGGATAGATGATGTGATAAGGTATTTGAATACTATTTTAATCTTGAAATTGAATCAAAAAGTGGCCAAATAAGGTGATTTAGAAAAGTGATGTCCAAGGATTACCAATAGACAAGGCATTACAAGAGTCTAATCTAGTAAGAAGAGGAGATAATGATGAGATCAAATACCTTCCACACTAGCAAAAGAGTGAGTGGATGGGTGTTAGATATGAAAAGGAAATCATAATGAAAGTGATTGGATCAAGTACCTTACACACTTATCAAAGAGGTGATTTGATGGGTGCAAGGTGTGAAAAGGCACTAATATGGAAGTAATGGGTGCTATATTAAGTTCTTTGACAAGGTGATGCATGTTAATATCACTTAGTCAAAAGGATGAGGAAGATATGGGGTGATGGGTGACCACTCCTATTTGGTTCCAAGATGAAATGTGGTATCTAAATAAGGTAAATGATGAGATGGATGGATATGGATGGGACAAGGATATTAGGCATAAAACAAGACACAATGGACTATGATTTTTGGCTTTTTTAACTTTTATGATTTTTAGGGTTTTTGACATATTTCAATTTTTAGGGATTTTTGAGGTACTTATGTATAGTATATAAATGGGGTTACTATCAAAGGGAATGTCAAGCCTAGAAACTAGGATGAGGATAGATGGAATGATGGTTGATGAGGAACAAGGAAGAAGGGACTAAAGGTTACCAATGACCACATTATGAAGGAACCAGATGTTTAGTTACCTAAGTGCTCATTGGAGGATATCCCAAGATGATTTTACAACATTTATTAAGACACTTTCTACTTATTTATGAAGGTCAAGATAGGAAGGAATGAAAGATAAGATGAAGGATATGATGGTAGATGATGGGTTGGATCAATAGACTAAACGGGTAGAATTGGCATGGATGGGTAATATGGATAAGGTTGAACAAGGGATGGATGGATGGATGGATGGACAAAGAATATGAAATGGATGGATCATGCCCCCAAGTGTTCAAGGTATAATGTGGATTATTGACTATTTTATCACGACGTTAGAAACTAGTTTTCATCATGGTACTTGCCCAAGGTACCAAAATACTAATTTTCACCATTGGATGATTTTTTTGACTGTTTTGACTTTTTTTAACTTTTAATGGGAATCTCAATTAATTGGATATGGGGATGAGATGCAAGAATGTAGGAATTATGGTGATCTTTAGCCAACACTTGGTCTATGGATATGTGATAGGAGGATCATGATAATGGATGTATTAGGGTCCTGTGACCTTCTTTGATGCTTAATGGAGACCCCTCTAATTATTTAGACCAAGTGTCTTCATTTCCCCTAGGAGAGATAATGTTGCTTGACGAGGTGATGTGAGGTATGGATTTTATTAGAGTTGGATGTTGGTGGGGGTATATTAGATTAAAATGAATGGTAAGATTTGATAGGATTATGAGAGCATGATAGGATGGTATGATGGGTGGTGGAAGATTAGGACTAGTAGTCACACACATCATTGGAGATTTTAGAAATTCCACATTTGATTAGTGCCTTATGAAAAAATATTGTAGGAAATCCAAGATGCTTTGATGATGTGATTCTTTGATCCAATTATTTAAAGGGTTATCAGTCGTATGGATAGTGATTTTGATATTATTTGGATTTGTTGATGGGATTTGAATTTGATTTCCCCCTGGTGCCTAATTTTTGGATTCATTGAGGGAGTTTGATTTTTGGCTTGATAGAGGATGATTATTTTGACTTTGATGGTCCCCTAGTGCTTGATATTGGCTTCACTAGGGGAACACATTTGTGGATTAGGTCAATTATTTGAATCTTCTTGATTTTGACTAAGGGGATCAAGGATGGATTGATTGTGATTTATGGCTTTTGTAATGTGGTATTAGACCTATGTAATTGTGGCACACATTATATTTCTTGAGGAAGGGTCCAACAATCTATGTTCCTATTCATCCTTATGGAGGGAGGTGATTAAGTGATCATCAATGGGGAGAAAAGGATCCATGATGGATGAAGGTGGTGGTGATGGCATGATGATTTAAATGAGTGGTGATGGAGTGGCATAGTCATCATAGGGGATCTTAGAAGACCCAATTTTGACATTGGATAAAATATCCTCAAGATCAACAAAAGGATCACTAAAACTGGCTATGTAGATGCATCCAAAAAAGGACCAGATTCACTTTGACAATATTTAATAGATAAATCTTACAATAACTCTGTGATGACTTCATCATCATAATTAGTATCCAAATGTATGACTGATGATGGATTAGAGGTACCAGGATTAGAGATATCCTCAAAAAGATAGGCATTATTAGTATCTATTATTATATCAATGAGGGATGACATTTTTGATGAGGAATCTGATTTGGATATTGGTGTTCAACATGATCCTAATACAGATAATATTTTTTAATTTAGATTTGATGTTAAATTTGATGTACATGATGTAATACTACTAGTGTCAGATTCATTATCTATAATCGACCTCTCAATAGGGGGTGTTTGATATGATGGGTAAAAGGGAGATGAGGGAAGATCAATGGATTCAACAAAGATAGGCTCATGGGAGAGCTCATGAAGACTAGGCTTATGAGTGATAGACTCATATTTGATGGAAGATTTATCAAAGATGGGGGGATCATGGAAGGTGGATGTGGTGTCTAGACCTTGTCTTGGAAGGAGAAGCACTTGATCATGATCAGTAATAAAATCTTGGTATTAATTTTCATATGCACCCAAGAATGGAGACTCATTTGATGCATCCTCAATTATTATTTCATCATGGTTGATGAGGTATTCAACATAATCTTGGAAAGGTCAACATTGATTAATAGTATGCCCCCAGGTTTGGTGATACAAATAATATTGGTTTGCTCTATAACAAGAGGACTTAGACTTAGTGGGATCAAGATGTCAAATAGGAGGATAGACCATCATGTTAGTGGTAATGAATTTTTTGAAAATGGATTTCAAGGAAATAAGAAGAGGGGTATATGGACCCATTTCCCTTTGTGACTTAGATATGGAAGCATTGGATTCTAGACTAGATGGTTGTTAATGTCATTGGGTGGATGGATTGGTGGTAGACAAGGTGGACAAGATTGGATTCCCATTTCTAGTGTAGGAGGGGATAGACAATGGACAATGACTAGTGGGTGGGGGATTGGAATGAGACTCATATGAAGGGAATGAGATGGGAGGTGAAATGAGTTGAAAGGGATCAACACCTTCAAGAAGTGGGACACCCATCAAAATAAGTCTCAAGAAGATATCATCATTGTTGGAATTTATGTATTGGTCTATGAAAGTGGGGTATAAGTCCATAGGGGATGAATTATAATAGATGTATGATGGGAGGGAGGCTAAGGATTAAGTATGGTTCCTTGAACAAAGTGGGTCGAAATGATTGATCTAGTATGATAGGTGATGATGACGATGAGGTGGACTAAATGTGTTTAGGATGATATAAGACTAACTTCACATTTTAGATGGATAGTTCAATATGCATTAACATCTTATCAATGATGCCTAGTTGTCAAGCTAGTGAAATGATTGAGGAATCAATGGGTGCCTAGATTCAGACTAGCAAGAGGATTATATGATGGGTTCTAGTTATGAGTACATAAGGATGATAGAGACTAGATTGATTATGGGTTTGCTAGATTGAAATTTGACAAAGTGATAAGATGCTACCATTATACTGACTAAATATCAAACCAATGGGGTGAGTGATAGTGGATTCATATGATAGGATGATGTGGATTATAAAAGGACTATCTTAAGCCATAAAAATGATTTACCAAAGATGGATATTGGGTGGGATTATAAGATGAAGGTGACTAGGATAATATGATAAGGACAAGTATGATAATAGGTGATGATGAAAGGATAAAAGGGTAAGATGAATGAGGTGGGGATGGTATAGACTAGTAGGTGACCTAAAAATCCAACTAGGATAAGATAGGATGAAGTTAAATTAGATGGATGATGAAGATAAGGTCAAGACAAGATGTGGATAAGAGATGATATGATTAGGATATGTAGCCGATGGGATGATGACCAATAATAGGTGGGTTAGGATAGGATATGACTAAAAGGATGTACAAGAGAACAAAAGGTATGTTTATGATATGATATAAGAATATACAAGACAATATGTAGGTAATGGGTATGTAACTAATAATGAGTGGTTCTAGTGAAAAGAGGGGATAAAAGGATGTACAAGAGAACAAAAATAATGTACAAGTGATGAAATAATAATGTATAAGACAATATGTAGGTGATGGGGATGTGGATTAATATGAGGGTGGATAATGGGATGATGACACAAATGACTAGATGATAGAATGATGTGGCAATAATATTCAAGACAAATTATTGATTATGGACGTAGGATAAGAGGTGGTTGAGATTAAGATATGTGAATGATGGGGGTCTAACCAATGGGTAGAGATGAATAGATTAGGATGGGATGAAAATAAGGTGAGGGATGGGATAGGGATATAATAGGATGATATATGGAAGAGGATGATGACAAGGGTGGATAAGATGATGGTGATGAGATGATAGTTTTGATGAGACAAGAATATACACAAGATAGATATATATAAAATGATGGTAGGATGTACAAGATGGGTTGTGTAAAGGACCTAACTAGGTATATAGGTTTGGGTAAAGGCTGATTTATCTCATAAATAACATAGGTTTAGCACAACACACACCAAATAAATCAATCCATAACCTATGATTAGTAAGCTCAAGGGTGTTTAACTTGATATCCACACCATCTAATAGCTTCATAAGTGAGTTTATAGGCCAGTGACCCATTATATAATCTATCAAACCCTCTTATCCCTACTTACACATGATGGCTACTTTGGAGCTGATACTAACTCCTATAGTAGTACACTTTTTATGACTAAAGGCTCTTAATCTAGGTATACACAAAGGTTCTAGATGTGTCCCCTATATACCCAAAGGTATATTAGGGAATGAGTCCATATAAGATGTTATCTGAATGTCTTGTATCTTAAATCCTAATCTCCCCTCACTCCATAGAACCCTTTATGTGGAATTATACTTAGAGGCATAAGGATAGATCCCTTAATTTTTAGACTCTACTAGAACATGGATTTTGGTTAATGCATAGTGAAGAAATCCACATCACCAACCCTTATTAACTAAGCCCATGTGTGGGGATGAATTCCATGTCACATATTATCCTAGAGGGGGGATAATAAATAAGTAAAACATGATACATGTAGAGTAAAAATTTACTTTACATTTTATTCCATTGTTTAGTCGTGCACAACAAAATTTTGTCTTCACATACTTTGGTCCGAGATGGCAAAGTTTTGAAATAGAGCATGGGCTCTATTTTCCTTTTTGATTCATTTTTGTCTAATTATCAGCGTAAAGTGGAAGCTAACAAGTGTCATCCTTTGAGGCATCCTTTCTCAAGTGGAAACTGCCAAGTGTCATCATCTAAGGCACCTTTTATATTTTCTATGAGTTGGTCAAAATGTGCCATGTATCTCATAGCAACTCAATGAAATGTGCCAAGTGTCACCGTCTATAGTTTCATATCAGCACCCATGTTTCATCTCTTTTTAGTGAAAGGTTTTAACAAGCTAAGTATCAGAATCAAGCAAAAAGTGTCAAGTGGTAGTCATGGAAGGTCTCAGTTTTGCTTTTCTAAAAGTGATGAAAGCTGCCATGTACTCTAGCAAAAGAAAGTGGAAGCCACCACATGTTGCGGTCTAAATTATCTTCATTTTTTCTTCACTGATATAGCAAAGACTGTGGCAGGTCCCAAGTTTTGTGTCTGAATCAAGCGGAAGTCACAAAGAGTCACTGTCTATGTAAATGAGAAATGAGACCCATTTGTTTCTATGGTATAAATAGAGTAAAGTGGAGACTGCCAAGTGTCATCTTCTACAAGTTTCTAAAAAGGTAGCTAAAAGAAGTGGAGACCACCAAGTAACCCCAGATAAGTAAAGTAGAGATTGCCATGTGTCCTTTAATGAATCAACAGAGATCAACACCTGTCCCTGTGTCACTTTTAAAGTTACTCAAGTAAGAAATACTGTGGGTCTTATTTTCTTTTAAGCTATTGATGTTTCGAGGAAGTAGATTGTGACAAGCGTCAAAGGCAAAATGATCTTGAGAAAAGACACAAAAGAGTATAAGTTACATAGAAAGTGTTGTGTGTCTTGAATAGGTGTTGTAGAATACGTTAGGGGTCATTTTTTGGTGTCTCCTAAGTAATAGGAAGATTTTCAAAGAATTGGATAAGTGTTATCTAGCGTTTAAGAGAAGGAAGCATCTTGCAATTTGTTTCAGCCAATGAACTTCCAGAAGACAAAGCATTTTAGAATCATTAATATATCTTCTGTTAGACACTTCCAGTTCGGTGAGATTTCATTTGGGCCATTAGATTGGGAACAAGCAGACAATCTGGAGTGAATCCAAGGCTATAAATAAGGATGCAGAGATCACTAGGAAAGAGGATGAGATATCAGAGAGAATTTTGAGAGAGAATTATTGTAAAGAGTTTAGACTTTCTAGAGATGTGACTAAGTAATATCATTTGCTTTTGTTTTATCTTATTAAGTTGGAAGGTTTATGTAATTGTGCATGTTTTTGTGCCTCTTATGTGACTGGAGAATAAATGAGAAGATTGAATCCTATGCCTTTGTTGATATTTTTTGTGTCATTTGCAAAAGTAGTTTAGGCTGTAGACTTTCTAGAACAGTGATTAGGAATGTCATTTGCTTTTGTCTTGTTTTCTTGAGTTGAAAGGTTTATATAATTGTACGTGTTTCTGTGCCTCTTATATGACTAGAAAATTCAAATAAGAAGATTGAACCCTATGCCTTTGTTGACATTTTCTATATCACTGCAAAAGTAGTCTATGCTATGAGCCTCTGTTTCTATTGTTTTCATCTTTTACATTGATCATGCACTTGTTTTCTCTTAAATGTAAATAAATCCTACATATAGTCTCACTGTGCTCAAGATTAAGGTTGAATTACATTCAAGTGTGTTGCTATAGATTAGATTTCCTTTCTTGCATTTGTGTTTTTGATTAAAATTCCTATCCCTTTTCCCAGTATCTACTCAATATAAAGAAGAAACAACTTCTCAAAATTTTGGAGGTTGTTTCAAGTCTCAAGTCCCACATCTTGAAACTTCCCATTGTTGTGGATTAGAATCAAGCACAATTTTAAATCATCAACAGTTTTTGGCACGCCCGATGAGACCAATCTTGAAGTTTCTTTCAAGATTGTATGAATCAGAGAGATACGAGGAATCATAGCTGTGGACCAGTGACCAGATCACAATCTACTATAAATCCAGGTATTCTTTTACCACCTTGGTAACTATTACAAGAAGAAGAGTCAACTAGTTTATACCAATACCAAGAGTAAATATGGGAGCCCCTATACCCCCAAGAAATTATGCAAGCTAGAACATTGGTAGTCCATTGATTCTTCCAATACCCCTAGCTACTTGGGACCCTATCCCATTGAATGCTTTAAAATCTCTACCCAAATTTAGTGGGAAAGACTTTAAAACACCTGAGGAACATCTACAGGATGTATCAAATGTCTATGCTATACATGTTGTCACACAACAAAATGTGGCCATAAGATTATTAGCTGCTTCTTTTAAAGGGAAGGCTCTAAAATGGTATTAGTCTTTCACCCCAAATACCATATCTACATGGGATCAACTTGGAGATATTTTCTTTGAAATATTTGAAGAGAAGGGTGATAAGTATTCTTTGTTACAACAATTAATTGCCATTCAAAGGGCACCATAAGAAGCCATGACTGACTTTAATTCTAGATTTCAAAAGACTTGGGAAAGAATCCTTGCTACACCTACACCATTACTAGGTATGGCTATAGTATTTTATCTTAAGGCTTTGAATTTAGATATATCTGTTATGATTTAGTCACTTGGAGGACACACTTTGCCTGAGGCTTATGACTATGCAGTCAGAGCTTAGAATAATTTGATAGATGTTGAAAAATTGCCTCCAGGGCCTGCCATGCCCATGTTCCTAGAAATTTCCTTACCATTACCTCAAGAATCCCCTAAATCTATAGCCCCACCTATGTCTATGTACACCTATCCTTAATCATCTGCTAAAGAAATTATCCCCACTCAGTCATCTAAGCTGGATGATATCAAGAATATCTTAAGGACATTTTCTAATGAGATAATCAATATTAAAAAATAGCAGAATACTTTCCCTAAGCCTCCATATCAAGGCTATAAAGGAAACAGATTTTCATCTCAACCAAACCAATACCAGGGTCCTCCAAGACAAGCTAACCATCAGCTAGCAAACCAATTAGTTGCAGTCCCCACACCCTCACAGACTATTCCTCCTAATTAAAATAGGGAGATTGTTCTAGGGAAAAATAATTATGTGGATAGAACTAATGCCTGGTGTTTCCCTTGCAATAATGCTCATACACCTAGGGATTGTCCTATGGGTAATCTACAACAAAAGGTGGCAGAGCAAAGAAGAATGGATGGTCAGTTTGCAATTTCCAGTGACAATCAAGCCTACCAATCTTATAGTATGCAGAATTCAGTCCTAGTGGCTCAGATGCAAGAGATGTCCTTGCAACAAGAGGAAGAAATAGCCCCAGGACATGCTTTGTTCTCATGGGTTGAAGATGAAGAATCAGTTTTCTTGAACAAAGCATCTACCTCCAAAAAACCAGTGGTGCAATCTGATTATTACACCAGATCAAAGAGAAGAATGGTGGAACAGCCTGAGGTTATAAATAGTCAAGTCATGGAGAATCCTCCATTTCAAGGACAAAGAAACATAGCTGTCAGACAAGAAGTGCCTCAGTCGATGCAGAATCAAGGGATTCCTACACAAATTCAAGAAAAAACAAGATATCCTTATATTCAAATAACTCAGACTTTGGGACCAATAAATATGGTGGATCAATTGAAAAAGACTCTATCACAAGTATCAATATGGGATATATTGGCTATTCTTGAACAAAATACACTACTACAAGAAGCTCGGCAAGGTCAAGCAGTGCCTAAAGGTACTGTTATCAAAGAAGGACCTACTGAAAAAGAAAAGCTCAAAGATACAGTTCATCTACAGACAACAGCCCTAGTGAATAATACAACAGAGGTAAGAAAATCCAAACCAGATCCCTTCTATTTAACTTTGATAGTGGGTAAGAAACTACTGCATAATGCAATGATTGATTTAGGGGCTAGTACTACAGTAATGCCCAAGAAGATAGCTGAGGCTTTAGCAATTAAGTATGAACCACTCACTAAAAGAGTCATATAGCTAGATGGCAAAGTAGTACAAACAATAGGGAGAATTAAACAACTCAAATTACAAGTATATGCTTGTCCTAATATAATTGTAAATCAAGATGTAGTAGTGATAGATATACCTCCTATTTTTGGCTTATGTTTATCAAGAGACTTTATAGCCAAGATAGGAGGATATATGTCCCTTGATTGGTCTCACCTCATTTTAAGAACCAAATATGGTTCAAAGATGAATATATTATTTGAGCCATTATATAAGGATCATATCACCAATGAACTAACTACAAAGTTAGAGGTAGCCCATGCTATGATGAATAAAGAAGAAAGGGTTTTTGTCGAGGAGCTAAGTGAATGGACTAGATATAATCAAGAAGAAGAAAATGATCATTTATCAGTTATGATGCAAAGTGACCCATATGGAAATTATGATTCTATTGGTCTAGGAACTTATGTTATACTTGATGAAGATCATAAAATCCCAAATGTTCTAGGGGAAGAAAATTCAAAAGAGACCTCTTCTATCGATCCTCAGGTCTCTCAACATGAATTCAACATTCTGAGTGAGAAGGCACAAGCGTATGCTTTAATCTCTGATGAAGAATAAATAATTTTTTATTTTCTTCTTACTTTGCAAGATGATGAGGAAGAGCATGAACATTTCTTGGATCATGATTTAAATTATTTGTTTGAAATCATTGGATCAGGTTATACTATTTTTCAGGGAAGCTGTGAGCCGGTTGCAGAGGAACAAGATAATATTGAGACTCAATTACATGTGCAAAAGTATTGCAAACTTTCAAAATTATCCTTTCAAGATATTGGTAAATTTTGAAGTTATTAAAGAGGATGATCATGTAATAGAACCCGAGTTTGAGGAAAAAGGAGTTAAGTCAATAAATGATATATGTCAAAAGGCTTCTATTGATGAGCAGATGGTTGTTAACTTCTTGGTAAGACATCCTAATATCAAGAGCTGATATTTGATGAGCTTCCAAGAATAAGAAGAGCTTATGTATGTTGAAAGCATGTTTGACTCAGACTCACTCGAATGTAGGCAAATTAATGTGGCATACACAGAGGGAAATTCGTCAAAGCTATATCTAATTCAATTGCTTGTTGCCAATATAAGCTAGCTTATCATGAAAGAGACTTTAGAAATTCTACTTTTGATCTAGGAGGGAGATAAAGATGCTTCATTAATGTAGTTAGGTAGTTTCCCCTTTCTGTATTGCTTTATTTTCCTGCTTTGTTTTCCCATTTTTTGTTTTCTTGCTTTTCTTTTAAATAAGTCTTCTTTGAACACGTAGTCGGTAGCTCAAAATTTTCAAATTTTTCAAAAATATCTAATACATTGAATGTCTCCCAAATATTTAGAAATTCCCAAGGTACCTTGCGCTACCACTTGCATAACATGTCTATCTCGTTGTTCCATAAATATTGAGTAGGATCTTCTAATAGTTATCTGAGTTTAATGCCATTTTGAGACTTGATAGATCATAAATACCTCTTAGCAAGAGTTAAAGTTTAAAATTTATCAAACATTCTTGCATCTACATGAAAATATCTTGCTACTTGCATTTTTTTGTGCTTAGTAAACTTGCTTCAGTGAAAGTATTTCTATTTTGCAAAAGTTCATACAAGCTATCACATAAAAGATATAGAGATGGAGGGGGCACAATCTTCACAACAAGGAGCTAGGATGTATGAATCCCTTGATAAGTTTCTTGCAAGTAAATCGTATGCTTCAGCTCTTATGCAGCCATTGAAGACCTATCCATGGACCAAGTTTCCTGAAGCTGGTCAAGCAAGTGACCCAGTGAAAATAAAATATTATGCGAATGGCATCATAGACCCAATTCTATAGAGAGCTAGTAGCAAAACTCTTAGAAAAGGGGCACATAAAAGGTGTCTACAGAGGGCCAGAGTAGGGAAATATGAACCATTCACCATAATGATATGGACCTCACAACTGGCTCAATTCATTGTCCCAGCTATGCATCCATGCCCCAACCTAGTCGAATTATGTGTATACTTGTTCCATGCACCTTCATGCACCATTCAATGAGGTCCACTCATGGTGCAAATCACACTGCAAGCTATCAAGGATATGTTAGCCCTACATCGTGATAGTACAGCTACATTTCCCACTATTGCTAAAATGCAAAGAATGTGGGCAAACATCAACACTCAGTCAAAGTTCCTGAGATCTGAATTACAAATGGGTGATGATGACACTACGGTACCCACACTTCCTGAACCAAGAGCTCAATTTGCCCAAGCTAGCCAAGACACATTGTTAATGATGGCTTTCATCTTTGGCATGAAAGATGATATGGTAGTTTATGTAAAACAAATGGCTATTCTCTTCAGGCTGAAGACCATTGATAAAACCCAAGAGTATCAGCTTGACTTTTTTGAACAAATTGCTTTCTCAATGGTAGAATAATTGGTCCATTTCAGATCAAAAGGAGCATTCAGGTATTCTTCCTATTTGTTCCACCTCATGCTTTTTCAGAACTCTGACCTCTTTGCCCAACATATGTATCTTAATATGTATGACCTAGATTTTGATCTCCAAAGGACCATCCCTGTGTCCGCATGGACACACATTTTGTTAAAGACTAGTGACCTGTATGAATTCTGGGAATTATTTGTTACCCCTATTTTTTTCCACCTCAGCCCTGAACCAATTATGAATAGATTATTTCTAAGTGTTTCAAATCTTCTGGCCAGTTGCCCCATTCCTTGTGATTTCTATTATGGATCCCACCATACCATTATAAGAGTCCATGGTTTTTGTGGGGAACCAATATTGCTACCTAAGATTTTGACTCTTAGGTTAGCATTCCTAGAGATCACCAGGTAGGTATCCATAGTTGACAATGAATTTGGTTCTAGGAAGAGAAAAAGGAAAATGTATGATCTTATGTGGATGAAAACAAGCATGGTTTTGGAAACCAAGGACGCAGAAGTTGTGTTGCTTAGAAAACTATCCTTTCTGGGTTTCCTTCGAGTAGAAGACAAATGGGTTTATGACCCAAATGGTTTCATAGCCTCCTAGGTAAGGACTCATAGGGTGGCAACCAGAATTACACATGAAGGCCACCCCTTTTTGGAGAATAGAAGAAATCCTAGGGAAGACACTCTGGGTTTTTATGTTGAGTTAACAGACTTACCCCTTTCAAAAAATTGGCCATGGGAAACATTCTATGTCAAACAAAGGGATTATGATCCTAAAGTTAGAATGAAATCTGGATTAAGAAGAACATTAAAGAATAAAGATTGGGAGCCCAAAAAATAGAGGCCTATTGGAAATATAGGCAAGAAATTTGTCAAACAACCTATTCTTTCAAAAATGTAGAGACAAATGAAAGATGGGAAGAACTATGGGATGAATGTCATCTCTCCCCTATATCTATCCCAAAGATGAGTAATTTGCTGACACTGGGTTTAGAGCAGGAAGCTAGGGCTGGGTCAAGTCAAGAGTCACAAGCCTTAGAGCAAACTACAGCTGCAATAATTGTATCAGTCTGGCCTCAATCTCTCAGCACCATAAAAATGCAAAAAAGTGTGGTACCTTCATCATCACAAGCATCCCCATCGGCCTCGATTATAGATATTCCTAGTTCTCCACAAGAATTAGATGTAGAAGGAAAGAAGATGCAGTAAGAAGAAGAAACACCCAAGAAATGAAAGAGGATGTAGTTCTAATTTGCTTCAGAAGAGGAGATGGACAGACCACAACACCAATTATAGGGTACTATAATTGATCCTCAAGTAAGTATTATTCCTCCCTCTCCTTCTTAGACTATTTCTTCTCCTATTGGCATGATGATTTCATCTAGCCAGATGACATCCCTTGCCACTTCTACCATTCCCATTTCTCACTTCGTCCCATCTGTACCACCTCAGGCTTTAACATTACCTCATTTATCCCCTTCTATTCCCAAGAAACATTCCCCTCAAATTACCCATATCCAACAATTGGCTATTCAATATGGTCTACCACAAGGACATCCTTTTGTGGGTGGGCACATTGCCTCTCCTTCTACCTTCCAGACCCAACCAGATGCTGCTAGGAAGGCAAGGGAAGCTTGAAGAGATAAAAAGAAGATTAAGGAAAATAAAGCATTGGCTATACCCCATCTACGGTCACAATTTGACCCCATCCAACAGCAATTGATGGTGACTCATTTGTCACCAAATGTAATAAAGCCAATGGAGTAGATGTAGACGAAAGATTACATGATGAATGCGATTGCCATCGACATGTCCCTTTTCAGGCCACAGGACAAAATTGAGCTGCTGACTGAATCCACTTCTGCAGTTACTAAAGACTACTTGAAGATATCAAGGAGGCTACAGAAGATGGAAGCCGAGCTAGCCAAGGAAAAGGCAAACTGTAACAGTTTGACCTCAAAAATTAATAGAAAAGACAATGAAATAGATAATTTGAATAAACAGTTGCAAAATATTATTTCTCTTCAGACTCACCAGGCAGTGTAGGCCCAAAATGATTCTTTAAAGGCTGGGCTCACATAGGTAAAGGATGTGGTGATGACCCTTAGGCATGAAAAAGTAGCATTGCAAGAAAAGTATGAGGAACACTTGTTTTAGGTTACCTAATTACAACAAAGCTGCTAAGTGAACAAAATAATACTGCGGTCATACAAGCCCAATTTTGAGTAGAGCAACAGAGAACAACATAATTGACACTGGAGTTGGCTAATAGGCCAAGGAATGTTGGAGTATTAAGTCTGGTAAAGGAGCTATACAAATTCATGTGGAAGAGAATATCTTTGGAGATTATTCAGCTCAGGCCATCTCTCACCTTCCTGCTAAATGCACAGAAATTATGCAAAAAGGTGGAGAGTTCAGTTGTAAACACTCTGGATATAGTCTCTAGGAGATTAATGGACTCGCAAATGTTGCTATAAAAACTTTATGATGTAATGGATGTAATTTTGTTAGCAGCAAGAATAAATGATGGAATGGTCACTACCAAGCGAGTAAATGAGGTTCTCAATTGCAATTCTGCAGCCACTAGTTGCAGAGAACTTCTAGATGTCATGAAGGAAGGAATCAATGAAATGAAACAACATGTTGAAGATCTAGTACAATTAGGTTTTCCTTCTCTGTTTCTTGATGACAACACCGTGTTGATGGTAGAAGAAATTGAACCTTTGTTGTTGGCCAAATAGAATGATCAAATAGTTTTCCAGGATCTAAGGGATGATTCATCAGTCCTTGAAGTAAAAGTTATTTTGGTCTTGTTTCCCAGCTTGAATTCAAATTGAAGGCTACAGTTCAAATTTTGCAACATTTTTCACACAAGGATATTATTAACCTTGATTTAGCTTTTAATAAATTACAGAGTAAGCAAGGGTTATCTGATGATGAGTGGTCCACCTACAAGACAGCATTGCTGAAGCTATGATTTTGTAATTTTGATCTAGCGGGAGTTGTGGTTTATTTTTGAGCAGGCTCAAAAGTCCTCGGGGTCGCCAGTAACTGTAGAGTAAAAATTTACTCTACATTTTATTCTATTTTTCAATCATACACCACAAAATTTTGTCTTCACATACTTTGGTCCAAGATGGCAGAGTTTTGAAATAGAGCATGGGCTCTATTTTCCTTTTTGATTCATTTTTGTCTAAATATCAAGGTAAAGTAGAAGCTGACAAGTGTCATCCTCCAAGGCATCCTTTCTCAAGTGGAAACTGCCAAGTGTCATCATTCGAGGCACCTTTTATATTTTTTATGAGTTGGCAAAAAGTGCCACGTATCTCATAGTGACTCAATAGAACGCGCCAAGTGTCACCGTCTGTAGTTTTATATCAGCACCCACATTTCATCTCTTTTTAGTGAAAGGTTTTAACAAGCTAAGTATCAGAATCAAGTGGAAAGTGCCAAGTGGCAGTCATGAAAGGTCTCAATTTTGCTTTTCTAAAAGTGACGGAAGCTACCACGTACTCTAGCAAAAGAAAGTGGAAGCCACCACATGTTGCAGTCTGAATTATCTTCATCTTTGCTTCACTGATATAGCAGAGACCATGGTGGGTCCCAAGTTTTGTGTTTGAATCAAGTGGAAGTCACCAGGTGTCATTGTCTGTGTAAATGAGAAATGAGACCCATTTGATTTTATGGTATAAATAGAGTAAAGTGGAGACCACCAAGTGTCATCTTTTGTAGGTTTCTAAAAATGTAGCTAAAAGAAGTAGAGACCACCAAGTAACCCCAGATAAGTAAAGTAGAGATTGCCATGTGTCCTATAATGAAGTAGCAAAGATCGACACTTGTCCTTGTGTCACTTTTAAATTTACTCAGGTAAGAAATGTTGTGGGTCTTATTTTATTTTAAGCTGTTGAAGTTTTGAGGAAGCGGATTGTGACAAGTGTCAAAGGCAAAATGATCTTGAGTAAAGATACCAAAGAGTATAAGTTATGCAGAAAGTGTCGTGTATCTTGAATAGGTGTTGTGGAACACGTCAGGTGTCATTTTCCAGTGTCTCCTAAGTAATAGGAATATTTTTAAAGAATTGGCTAAGTGTTATCTAGTGTTTAAGAGAAGGGAGCGTCCTGCAATTTGTTTTAGCTAATGAGCTGCCAGAAGACAAAGCATTTCAGAATATTTAATATATCTTCTATTAGACACTTCTAGTTTGGTGAGATTTTAGTTAGGCCATTAGATTGGGAACAAGCAGATAATCTGGAGTGAATCTAAGGCTATAAATAAGGATGCAGAGATCACCAAGAAAGAGGATGAGATATCAGATAGAATTATTGTAAAGAGTTTAGACTTTCTAGAGCTGTGACTAAGTAATATCATTTGCTTTTGTTCTATCTTCTTAAGTTGGAAGGTTTATGTAACTATGAGTGTTTCTTTGCCTCTTATGTGACTAGAGAATTAATGAGAAGATTGAATCCTGTGCCTTTGTTGATATTTCCTGTGTCATTTGCAAAAGTAGTCTAGGCTATAGACTTTCTAGAACCGTGATTAGGAATGTCATTTGATTTTGTCTCATTTTCTTGAGTTGAAAGGTTTATATAACTGTACGTGTTTCTGCGCCTCTTATATGACTAGAAAATTCAAATAAGAAGATTGAACCCTATGCCTTTGTTGAGATTTTCTGTATCACTGCAAAATTAGTCTATGCTATGAGCCTCTATTTTTATTGTTTCCATCTTTTACATTGATCATGCACTTGTTTGCTCTTAAATGTAAATGAATCCTACATATAGTCTCATTGTGCTCAGGATTAAGGTCGAATTACATTCAAGTGCATCGCCATAGATTAGATTTCCTTTCTTGCATTTGTGTTTCTAATTAAAATTCCTATCCCTTTTTCCAGTATCTACTCAATATAAATAAGAACCAGCTTCTCAAAAATCTGGAGGTTGTTTCAAGTCGTAAGTTCCACATCTTGAAACTTCCCATTGTTGTGGATTAGAATCAAGCGTAATATTAAATCATCTACAATACAATTAATTAAATACGTGTGAAGGGAAAAATACAATTATTATTCATAAGTCAACATACACACACAAACAAGCAAGTGAGGAATGATTTTTCATAATGAAGTTATAAAAAACTAAGATGATATAATGATAAAGATAAAAACTAAGATAATATACTATGAGGCACCTCTCCCTAAAAGCACAAAGGTTAGAAATTCAAATGGGGTGCCTAGGTCTTGAAGGGTCCTACACCAAAAATGGGTTAGTAGTTTGGATTTTTACAAACTTACACGTCATTGCAAAAATACAAATACACATAGTAAAACCATAACTAGAATGCACAAAATTGTAAATTAGCTAGCAAACTCATAAGTCGTGAGTCATGACTTTATAGAGGGATAATAAAACCAATACAATTATCTGATAAAAACATGACTGTCAAATAAAATCACTACTTAGTCTGATGAAATCACAACTATCAATAAAACACAATCCATAGTTTTGTAAATAGCAGAATTGTAAAAATATATGCCTAAGTGTTATTATATTATCAGATTAATTACAAAGTTGTAAAATGTATTTAAATAATTAAAAAATAGAAACTAAGTCCAATATTATGACAATAATTTATGATACTAAAAAAAATAAACAAGATACTACTAGAGACTAATACTAGTGAAAATTAAACCTAATGCTAATTAGATAAGCTGTAACTAACTTGTCAGTTTTACAAATATAAATTTATGACTGCAACTAACAAAATCAGAATTTCAAGACTTATGGGTTTGCGATAAGGTTTAAAACAACCTTGATATGGGTTCTAGGATATTTGTATTATCTTTTTTATTCCTCATTTTAATCTCATAAACACAGAGACATAATTGTAAGAATCTTTCTACAGGTAAAGGCGTTAAGTACAAATACTTAAATTGATAAATGGTTAAATTTTTTAACAAAAGGAAATTTTAACTTCACTAAAAAAAACTTATAACCTCTTTTATATAACCTAAGATCCTTCTATTGATGATACAGCAAATAGATAGGTCATAGTTTTACCAATTTTATGAGGAAAGACAAAACCATAAGTGTCGATAAAAAAATCATGATTACCAATGTAAAACCACAACTATCATAGTCATGGTTTCATATAAAGTGTCTAAATACTCCTAAGTCTGATCTAACCTTATTTCCCATATAGAAAAAAACCAGAATCCTTCCTACGAAACAAAATCAACTCACATAAATGTCAATTATTAGATGATAGTAGGAGGTCTGGGGTAAACCTAATTCTTTGCAAAATCATGACTATACCTAACAAAATTGCTATTAACAATTCAAAATTACAACTGTCAGAGTCATAATTTTATGGGAAATATATCAACATCTAAATATCAAGTAAATCCCTTCCTTGTCCTACACAAAAAATTCTATAAATAGATAATAAGACATAGAGGGAGAGGCTAATAATAACAAACCACAGATCCACTCTAACTATTAAGTTTGGTAAAATATCAATTGTAAAATATAATATTTCTACCATCAGGATAAAATTGCAACTCTCAAAGTTATGGTTTTGTCAAAAATTGAAAACCTGAACCACTAACAGTTAATAAAAAAATCATTATTTTCATCTACAAAGCTACAACTACATACCACTAATACTAGTGTTAAGTTATGATTCATCTTTGCATGATAAAAATTGTAAATCTAAACTTCAATTAACATCCATTTTATCCTACAAACACTCAAATCACTTCTAGCAGTGTTATAATGTTTATTAAGGGAGTAATCTCCCACTATGGTCACCAAAATATATCCTAAAATTTGAGCTCTATGGATTAAATCTAACTAATTTAAACCATTCAAACGTTAAACTGCTAAGTAAGTCTAAATCCATTAGAACTAGGTGAAATTTGATGATTAAGCTATTTAATCATACACTTAAATCCTAAATCTAAATTCTTTAAACAAAGATAAAATGTAATGCAAACAAATAGACTATGACGATTGATTAGCTTGACTCATATTTGTGGATATTATGATGGCATGATGAGGATGCTTGATGATTGATTCAATGAAAGATTGGATTGACATGGATTTTATATGAGGATGGTAGATGGCCTTCCATGGAGGAGAGGAGTTATTTAAATATATTTTGGAGGGAGGGATAAATAGATGAGATTTGAATTTGGTTAAATGAGATCAATGGTGTAAAATTAAAAGGAATATAAAATTCCTTGGAAGCCTCTAGATTTAGAGGATTCTAGAGAGGGGGGGTGAGAATAGAGAGGATTCTACAATCCTCTTAGGAATTTATTAGGCTTAGAAGGGGATGGATTGGATAGGGATTAAGTGAGTGATTAGGGACTAGGGATGTATGAAAGCCTAGACATAGGCTAGTAGGTGGGCCATTAGGAGTTTAAAATTCCCAAATAAGAGATAAGTGGGATTAGGATGTGATAATGGGGATTTAAGATATTAATTGACTAGTGGGATAAAATAAGGTTAGAGAATGATGAAGTATTGAAGAAGGGGACTTTAGATAAATGATTAGAAGGGGGGATAAATTAATGAGATAAATTAGAGTAAATCAGATAAAGAGAATTAGTGTCAACTAATAGTAGTGTTAGTGACATTAATGTAGGTAAGTGAATTTAGATGCATACAATATGTATATAAATGATGTATTAAATAAGATACTTAGCTATTTATAATACTAACATAATGCTAGATTTGAAATAGGCAAGAAGAGAGATGGAAGAAAGTTCTAAAATAGTCATCAGATTCTAGATCCGACACTTATAGAGCTCTAGACACTAACATAAGCCTAGGACAGTTGCATTAATTCTACTATCCAAGTTTGACATAAGTGTCCTAAATGAAATACCTATTAGAAGAAGATGTGACCAAATTGATGCTTTTGGGTTTTTCTTTGCCTTTTCTCTAGTACATTTGAATTTGGGTCAATGACTGTTTCTCCTCATGAAATGACAAAACCCTAGTTTTCCATCTTTAGAGTGACCTTGGGGGAAAATGGGTCAGTGGCACATGGTGTCGTACTAACCCCAAAGATCCCTTTATTAGTGGGTGTTGCCTACATATCCAAAACTCTAAAAAGGGGCCTTAAACTTATGTAGTTCTCCCCTATGTTTTAGATTGTGTGTGAATCATGTAATGTGTGTAAAATAAGTACAATAGTGACCTAGCTTGTAACATAGAAAATCAAACTCTTGTACTACTCTTTTAGTACTTCAGACTTGTAAATTTGTTGTACCTATGATTGGTGTGGAAATATGGAATATTTTTTCAATTAAATGCTTGATAAAATACTTTTGATAGGTCATCTTGGTCTCTTTGGTCTTTTGCTAGGTGTTTTATAGGCTATGAATGAATAAGGGTTGTTCTTGTATTTATATCAATCCCTTTTGACAATAACTTATATTAAATCACTTAAGCTAACCATTAGTATACATTTCATTTTCAAATTGAATGACTTTTAGGGTACTGGACACTTGAATGGGGATAGGACACTAGCATCAATGCTACTATATGTCATAGACATTAATGCCCAGGGAGAAAAAAAGAAATCATAGGCTCAAAACTTGCAAAGGTGGAAGATAAGTATATTTTAAGCATTCTAGGTAAGAGATAAGGTCCATGTCATCAATATAAGACTTGTCAGACTAAGAGATAGGCCAAGGGGCACAAGATAGAGTATATTTAAGACTTACAAAAGTAAGAAAAGTCTATAATTGAAAGGAACAATGAAGATCTAAATTTGGCAAGTCTAAAAGATTGAGGTTTTATATAATCATAAAATAATGTATACAATTTATTATTTCAGTCACTATATATCATCACTTACGTATCCCTCACCATTAGGCATCATAGTTTCAACCAATTTAAAAGGTTATTTCTCATCAATCTGAAGCCATTTTAGTGAATCTATTTTTGAGATTAGAGTGAGATGATTTCAAAAATCTCTCTCAAGTTTTTGGTTTCTTATTTGCATTATGACCTATAAATAAATGAGATATCAGTGAAAAGTATTATACTATGGAGAGGTTGATTATGGCGATAAATCCATAGCGATGACATCCCCATGGGTCTCAAGATATTACATGGCTCATCGAGTGTAATATAGATTGAGAAACAACATAGATCCAATTATAAAATTAATTTTGAAGCTAACCACATACCTAGCATATCAAATAATAGATAACTTATAATTTGACAATAATGATGAAAGGCTTTCATTGAGAGTAAAAGCTATGTTTACAAAACGTCAATGATCTCAAAGTTATTACATATTTATACACACACACACACACACACACACACATATATATATATATATATATATATATATATATATATATATATAGTCATACACATCCAGCTATTATTTATGTAATAAAGACCACACATTTAAATCCATGATAGAGAAAATTTGATAGGATAAGCAGGTTGCTTATTAGGATATAATAACCCAAAGTTACGTTATGTCTCATCTCTAGGCTTATTCCATGTTTCATTCTGAAAAATGGTTCATTCCATGTTTCTTAGGGATCAAGACCAGAAATGTGTTGTTAAATTCCTAAAGTATTATTCTAGATTTAAAAAGTTTAGTAACTGCCAAATAAACATCATTTTGGATAATATCCCAAAAGACTTGGAAGAAAAAAGGAGGAAATCTATCCAGTCATGGGGCTTTGTCTCCTTCCAAATAGAAAAAAATGGATCCAATATTTTTGTTATAAGGTGAATAAATATTTGAAGCATTGTCTTCTTGGGATATAATCCTCTAAAAGAGATTTAGAGCATGTTCTTAAAGTTGACAATCTTGGGAAGGGTTGAGAGCTGGAAGATTCTTGAAAAAGTTAATAATTTGAAGTTCAATATCTTTTTATTCTTTATACAGAACCCCATCTTCTCCTTTGATTTTAGATATTTTTGTATGCTGACAATTTCTTGAAGCTGAGAGATGGAGAAACTCTGTGTTCATATCACCTTCCTTAAGCCATATTTTTCTAGATTTTTGATGCCAGAATATTTCTTCCTTGGCTTATAAGTTGTGAAATACACTTAGAAGTTGCCTTTCTTTAACTTAAGAGGAAAGGGTCGAACTGAAAGTGTTAATTTCCTTCTCAATTCTATGTAACTCTTCCTCTATTTTAATCTTTTGGGTGAAAATATTCCAAAAAACTTCCTTATTCTAGATCTTGAGTTTGTGATTTACATGATTAAGTTTCATAGCTAGGATGAACATAGTTGATCCTTGAACTGGAAGCTTCCACCACTCCTTCAAAGAATCAAGTAAAGATGGATGGTATAACCACATTTTTTCAAATATGAAAGGAGTGCTCTTAGGTTTGGACATCTTATCACCAGTGAAAATCAGGGGGTTGTGATCATAACCGAACCTAGGAAGGGAGAATAAAGAATTGTAGAATTTTATATCCCAATTCATAGAGACGAAGAACCTATCCAAATGAGCTTGAAAAAAGGTTTTTGCCTAGTCTCCTATTTGACCAGGTAAAGGGATTGCCTTTCAATTTCACATCAATGAGTCCTACCTCAGTAATAAAGTGACTAAAATCCATCATGATGTCATTAAGTGAGCATATTCTCCCTTTTTCCAATATAGATAAATAAGAATTGAAGTCACCCACCACTATCTAGTTCATGTCTTTGAAACACTTCCTAATCTCAATCAATTCTACCCAGAGATTCTTTCTATCATTTTTAGAGTTGGGTGCATAGATATTCATAAGATCCCACTCCAATTTATTATGAATATCTTTGATATAAATAGTAATATGTGAATTGTATTTTAACAAAATCACCCCTTTAGGACTTGGGGATCCCAAAAAATACATTCCACTAGAAGAACCTCTAGAGTTACTACTAAGGCTTAAAGCTTAATCCCTAATATTAACTTTATTATTCAAAATTTTATCCTCAGACATCTTGGTTTCTTGGAGGATCAAAATATCAGGTTTATGCATAAATAATTTTACTTACTAATATTTGTTTCATGGGATTATTTAAACCCCTTATATTCCAAGATATGATTTTTATTTTTTGGAGCTTGAAAATTGTCTGAGGGTCATTTGGGTAACATTTTCAACTTGTTTATCTGTCTCAGATTTTTTGATGTTCTGATTAGTCAGTCTTCCAGTAGATTTTTGATCATCTCCTACATTTTCTTTTTTCCTACCCTTTTTTGGTTAAACTTTTATCCATTGATCCTCTACCTTTTCCTTTTTTTTCTCATTGGTCTCATTTTTTCCTATTGAAGAGCATTGCCCTGTAACCAGTGAAAAGAAATTTTTAGATCCTTATTATAAATTGGAGTTAATAGAACTTTTTCAACTTAGCATTCTTGTAAACCCAAGTTCCCACTAGAGAGTAAAATTCAAAAGATAGCAGAGAATTCAAAGCCTCAGGACCCTCTACGTAAGATTCCTTTTGAACATGGGAAGTAACTAGAGCTAGAGAAGGGAAATTAAAGGCTAATTTAGCTAATTTATCTATCAAAAAGGGATTAACTAAAGGGGCCTTCTACATAAATGTTATTAAGTAGTCAGCCTCTTTAGATACATAAACTACAATAGGACCAGAATAGATCAATAAAGGGGGAAGCTTATTTGGGGTAAGCCAGAAAGGGCTATAAATCTTCGGGGAATTTGAATCCATAACTAAGGCAACCACCAAGAACCTCTCTCCTAGACTCAGCAGAGTAAGAGCAGGAAGGGGTGCTTCGAGGGGACAGACATAAGGGTTTAATGAATGAGGTTTAGGAAGCGGGGCTTGGGGGGCAGGGGGAAGGGTTCAAAGAAGAAGGTTTCTTCACCCAAAGCAGGGTGGGGGATGGGAGGACGTCTTGAAAAGAGGGCATTCTTTCAAGGAGTGGTTCAAGACATTATAGATTTTGTAGATCTATGAGTCTCTTTCAAACACAATCCTTTGATTCCAAACCCTGTATTTAGATCTGGTTTTGATGGAATGAATTATGGTTTTGTTTTGTTGGGATGAAGACATAAAATCTGGCAGCTAGGAGTCTGCACTTAGACCTAGTGATGGGATCAATAGAAATAGGTTGATCGAGAGCTCTTGAAATCCCAAGAATAACCTTTAGAGCCCAAAATTCCAAAGACAATTCTAGTAAGTTAACCCAGATAGGGATATCCTCGATTATCACAATATCAAGATTACAACCCACTTTCCTCTTAGGAAGAGAGACATTTGATTTACTCATAAACCATGGTCCCCCATTAGGATCCTAATGTAATCCTCAAAATTAGATAAATTAATCAAGAAAAAATTCTTTGGCATGGCTATGATAACAATCTATCCCTTAGGATGCCATTTAAAATTAGCCCATTTTCTAAATATATCAATATTAGGTCTAAAATCGCTAAATTTGGCTAAGAGAGAATTTGAAAATGATGACTCAACTTTATTGATGAATAAATTAGGGACATCAAGTCATACCTCATCTCTTTTGTAGGGAGGGACTAGTGGGGAGTCTTAAACAATTTTGCAGTTTAGTTGCTCTATAGACACCAAGTCTGTCCATGAAATTATTTTCTTCGCACATGTCTGGTCAGATACTTTACCTGCAGAAGTGGCAAGTAGATCCTGTCTTGAAACAAATGTGAAATTCAGTGCCTCCTTCAAAGTGGCAGGTGGACCCTGTCCTAAAGCAAGCATGTAATCTGGGGCCTCTTTCATAGTATCCTCCTTAGTCTACAACTCAGCGTCTTCCCACCCATTGTTGGAATTCAAAATTTCACCTTCAAACTCCCTGTCAATCACCAAATCTCAAATTTTTATAACTATTTATATCATTAATTATTTTTTTCTAAATAATATTTGATTCAATGCATTCCAACAAAAAAAAATATTTCAATTTTTTTAAAACATTAATTTATTGTTGAGCATATCAAATCTTATTATAAATGCTACTTAGGTAATATCTGATCATAAATACTACTTATTTTCATAAATATATTGTCGATTAAAACATATTTTAGAAATTATGAATGTATTTTTTATATAATATTAATATTGCAATTTTCAATTATATTATTTATACTTAAACTGTGTAATTTTTAAAGTCTTTTTGTAAAATCTTTCATTTTCTTTATAATTCTTATTAAACATAACAATTTAAATCTGTATAATCATATTTATTTCTAATTTCAAAATAAAATTATTAATTTAAATAATTCAAATTTTAATAATATAATAAAAATATTTTATTAATTTAAATTATAAATTTTAATAATTATATTTAATAAAATGAATTATTAAATCATATTATAGAAATTCTAACTATAACAATATTACAAATTTTATTAATTAATTTTTTTAAAATATCAATATTTTCATAAAAAAAATTACTATTTATTAAATATATATTTATAAACATAGTTAATTAATTCAATTATATATAATTTTATATAAAATATTTAGTAGTGAGACTAACCCTATTACAATTCTTATATTCAGAAAGAAATACTCAACGGTAAATAATTTTTAATTAAAAAAAGAACTAACCACTAACGGACCCTTATAGGACCCACATCCAACTATCATTAATGTAATAAAGACCTGGCATTTAAAGCCATCATAGAGAAAATTTGACAGGGTAAACAGCGTGCTTGTTAGGATAGAATAACCCAAAGTTACGCTCCGTTTCATCCCCAGGCTTCTGGTTCTCGTTAAAAATACCGAAAATACAAGTCTCTATGCTTGTTCCGGGTCTCTTGGGTGTGCCCGCCTTCGACAATACATGTTTTATCAGATTGTTGTTGTAAGTTTGAGCATTCTTTATCGTAGCCACATCGTTGCCCTTTGAAGGCCATCCAGTAGCAGTAACAACAATGGGTATGTTGGAATGCCCCATGGATTCCATTGCAGAATACAGAGTATCAATCATGGCGTCAAACAAGTTCCTGTAAATCTTATATCCGTCCTTCACAACAGGAGCGATTGGTTTGAAAAGGGCATAATCTAAGCTATATGACTCCCTGCTGCTGTTGTAGATAAAAAAGGGGAACACATTGGCTAAGAAAGGAGAGCCATTATGTTGTAGGAAGTTTAGAATAGAGCTTACATCGTTCTTCACTTTATCAGTGAAAGTTCCCTTTGAAGGAGCCTGAAATGCCAAGGCGCCTATAATTTCCCTTGCGGAGAGAGCTGTAGAGACCTTGATTTTGTTCTGCAAATTAGCCTTCTGAATAGCCTTTTGGATGTTGTTCATGGCAGGAAGCAGGTATGCTACATACTCGCCATATTTCGGCTTTCCAAACACTTCGTTGCCCACTGCAATGTATTTGATATTGGTGGCAGGATAGTAGGCTTTAATGTAGTCGTTCACCCACTCGTTTGCTACTTGTTGACTGGAGGAGATGCGCTGCAAGTCAAAGTTAGCTACTCCCACGATTATTTCGATACCAGAATTTGCAAAGGCCTTCAAGACAGTCGGCTCTTGTTTGTAAATCCTATATTTCCTAATGTTGTTCTTCTTCATTAAACTTACCACCTCCTCTTGGGGTGGCAAATTGTCTCCCAGTAGGCCGTTGTTAACTCCTATTTTCTCAGCATCTGCAAAGGAAACGAAGTTAGCTACATGCATGATATCAAGAGAGTCATCATTGATTATATAAAGGCAATTGTTACTGGTATTTGATACAACTTAACTAACCACCATGGATTGAGAAGAATAGAATGGAAATAGATGCAATGAGTATGAGTTTCATCTTCGCGATACAATTACAAGCCGAGGCAAGCGTTTGAGCTTATTTATAAGACGCTTAACCAACGTAATGGGTGACAGTAATACATCTCCAGAAAGCGACTTTACAACCAGAGGCCTCGAAAAGAGTGGACTAACCTCTGTAATGGAATAGTCAAACGCACTGCAGTTTCCGTGTTACAACCATCATCTTGTTTTCCTTGACTGCATTTACCGTAAGTTGAATTCAACGTTCTGTAAAGTTCTAGATGCGATATCTTATCCGTGAATCATGAAAATCCATAGCTGCCAATCATTTATTAGTGATAAGAATTTTCCATTCCACCACCACCGCCCATGAGTCGTCCGTCTCTTCCAACTTCGCCTTCTTAAATTGATGACAGGGAAGATGTACTCTGCCCACTGTTCTGAAAAGCATGTATTATAAGGAAATACCACCAAAAACGCCACTGTCAACGACCGTGTAAAGCAGAATATTTTAGCTTCGAAGTCTTTGCACATGCAATGCACTGAGCCCTCCGAACACGAAGTTTTTGGCGCTTTGCAAAAGTGCGCATTCATGTCATATGAGGTACTATTTCACGCTGGGTTGCACTGCTTGTATCATGTGCCGGAGCTAATCCGACTTTTTTTTCCTTTTTCTTTTTCTGTTTCTGTTTCTGTTTCTTAAATTTGTTGGAATAGTGTGAGCGATCTACACTCTTTTCTTTTCCTTCTCTTTTTTTTTCTCTCTCTCTCTCTTTTGGTTGTTTTTTTTAAAGGGGCGAGAGGCGGCGATGGGGGGCATATTTTAGAGGAGTTATTTTAAATGAATTTAGGTTTTCTTGGCCTCATCATCAACACTGGAAGGAGCTACCTAATTATTAGGGTAAATTTCCACAATAATTTTTTAAGAAACATTTAAGAGGGTTAAAGGTTTTTAATTAGTTGTAATTTTAGAGCCATTAACTTTCAGAATAAATTTAATATTTCTTTTATTAATGATCTTTCTAAGACAACTATTGGCTATAGTTTGTAGATAAACTTTTTGCAATTTAAGTGTAACACTATCCCACAGGGTTTGGTAAAAGTCACATTAGAAACTCACCAATGCCCAAGGATTTGTTGTGAGCCATATCAATCTCTATATTATGAAGTTCTTAAATATAAAAGGACCTATCAGAAGCTATTCTTTAGCCTAGAGTGAGTTTTCAAGGAACTACATCATGAATTTTTTTTAAACCAATGCCCCTATCTTCTTAAGGAGTTTAAGCTTGAAAACTTATTTATAGTGGTGAACACAGGGTTGGAAGATGTCTGGGAAACTAGAGAGATTGTTATAATATTCCCTAATAGTTTTTATTTTTATAACAAACTATTGTTATAATATTCCCTAATAGTTTTTATTTTTATAACAAACTATCGAACTCTTAACTTATTGAAAAAAATCTTGGAAAATCTATCCCCTATATTTAGCTAGTGGGTTTGAGCTTTGATTTTAGCACCATAAGCTTGATGAATCTTGACTAGATTGATTATTTTCCTTAGCTCAACAATTTTTTTATAGAGTCTCATTTTAAGGGGATTGTTCAAGTTCCCAATAATTTATATTAAATTTCGTTGTGTGTCCAAGATTGGCACTTTTCATGAACATGGCTAACTATTTAGTAAACATCACAAAGAAAGTGGCAATGTGAAAAATGGTCACTTCCCACTATGCAATCCAACCAAAAATTTCATTGGGTTGAGGAACATAATTATGAACCTTTCTAGTACATCCAAACGTTTTCTCATGTTGCATATGTGAGGTGTTAAGATAAAATTGGTCATTGAAATTTTTAGTTGGAAGAGCAAGCCATTTAATGTAGAAAATGATGGGTTGTATTTTTGACAAAATAAAATATGTAAGCACACTAACTAGTAGGTATCAAAGCATTAAGCGAAGGATTTTTTTTTTTTTTTTCAAAGCACATTAACTAGCCTATCAAAGCACTAGGCGAAAGAAAAAATGTTTTGCAATGAGATAATGGACCCATCCAATCTCTTAAGCATAATATCAATTCCTTGGAAAACATTAGACTCATCCAAAGTGTGGTTAGATGGGTGAGCTCCCCAATCTATTAAAAGTGAGTTAAAAAGTGGAGATTTCATACTAATTACTCTGCCATGCCCCATGTCATCACCAAACATGTGACAAGTAGTATTAGGAAAAATGGTTTTAGCAACCATTCAGAGAGGAAAATTAGTCAATTTCACTTCCTACAAATGGAAAAAAATATAAATATTTATGACAACTGGACCTAGCCATGTACTTGTAGGTTAGTTCAGTTGAACTATGAAAATTCCATAGATAAACATTCATTGGAAATATTAAGGTGCATTATTTCCACATTTTCACCTTCATGGATAATAAAGTGGTTATTTAGAAACTTTGACTGCTAAAATTTATAAATATAGTTCATAAGCAACACTAGTTCTCACTCACTCTATAATAAATCCTCCTCACTTGTGTAGTAGGAAGGATTTCAAGAGTGTCACATCAACTGAGTGTGAGGAGAAACATGAATTTCCCTATGCTTTGGAGCTAATATTTGGACCATCTGATCGAAGGATTCTTGTAACTAAAAATTTAGAAATTGGTAGCCAGAGACTATTGTGTTTTAAAAATCATATTGTTTACTTTTAGAGTACTTTGCATGACAGGTTTAGAATTTTCTTGAAGATACATATGGGTGTGCGTAGCTTGGTTTGGATAGGTAGTGGTGGGTTTCTCACAATGACATCAATGGTTAGCTTAGGGTTGGAAATATGTGCCATATTATTTTGGTAATAATGCTTTTCTTAGGGGGTCTATTTTTATCAGCCATGATTTTGTTCAGTTGAATCATGGTGGACATGAGATAACAATTCATAATTATTTGTTTGATGATTGAAACCAAAAACTATTTTGATAAGGTTGATGCAAATCACCTATTAGGTGAATCATTTCCTTCCATTCCATATGTTGATGGTCTCACAGAGGTTTGGTCCAAGATCAACCATCATTATGACATATTGTTATGGTCAGCCAACATAAAACCTATTAGTTTCAAAAAAAAGGAATTGACTTAAGTGCTTAAAAAAATGTTATATAAATGACCAAAGGCACATAGGAGAGTGAAAAAACTCTTCCTAGACTTGGAATTTGATTTGAGCCTTCTTAGAGATGACAAAACTATGTTCTAGGTGAGGAAAAAAGTAGAGAGCTTTTAATAGACAAAAGATCATGCTTGCGAATGGTGACACAATGTTTTGGGTCTTAAAACTTAAATAGGAAGAAACCCTTGGTCAATTTTTACAATATAATGAGCTTGATGTGATGAGGATGCCATTGCATTTCAACCCAACTTTTTAACATAGACTAAATATATATATATATATATATATATATATATATATATATATATATATATATATATATATATATATATATATCCAATAAAGGTATGGCATTTAGGTTTTTGTAAAACTTTAAAAAATTCAATGACATCAAGAAAAGCATCAAGATGAATTTTATAAAAAGTGGCATTCATTATATCATGGAAGACCTTGGGTACAATATTGCGTTCTTTTTGTGGTGCAATTACTTCTTTCTCCAGAGTGAGTTGCATCAATTGGTATAATCTCTTATGGGGAACTCATTATATAAAATAAAACCCACCCAAATGGTGGATTTCCAAAATAGATAAAATTAAATGATAATCAAGGTTAAGTAAAAATATTGTAGAGCTACGAAAAATGGGGTAGTGTGATAGTAGGGAAAACCTTAGGGCATCATAAATGTGATAAGTACACTAGCCAAATATCTCTCCCAATCCAACAAGTTTAAGATGTATATATCTTGAATATTATAGATTCTTCCTTGACCTATAGTTAATAAGTTAGAATATTTATAAATAGTATTGTATGAAGATATATAATAAAAATATTTAGGGAATCCATTTTACATGAATATTTTTGTTTGAAAATATCTAATCAAAAACATGAGGAAATATATTATGCAAGGACATTTTGGTATTAAAATTTATAATAAAAAGCATTTATAATTACATCATGCATGGATATTATTTAATTTTACTAGTAATAAAATATTTGCTTCCATATTTGAAGGAATAATTTAATCCCAATACATATTTATTCCTAAAGCATTTGTTGATAAAATTTCTAAAAAGAGGGGTCCATTATATCATGGAAGACCTTGGGTACAATGTTACATTCTTGTTGTGGTGCCATTGCTTCTTTCTCCAGAGTGAGTTTCATCAACCAGTATAATCTCTTATGCGGAAATCATTATATAAAATAAAAACCACCAAATGGAATAGATAAAAGTAAATGATAATCAAAGTTAAGTAAAACTATTTTAGAGATAATAAAAGTGAGGTGGTGTGATAGTAGGGAAAACCTTAGTGAATCACAAATGTGATAAGTACACTAGCCAAATATCTCTCTCAATCCAACAACTTTTGGATGTATTTATCTTGAATATTACAAATTCTTCCTTGACCTATAGTTTATAAATCAGAATATTTATAAATATTCTTATATGAATATGTATAATAAAAATATTTAGTGAATCCATTTTACATGAATCTTTTTGTTTGAAAATTTATAATCGAAAGCATCAGGAAATCTTTTATGTGGGGACATTTTGGTATTAAAATCTATAATCAAAAGCATTTGGAATTACATCATGCATGGATATTTCTTAATTATACTAGTAATAAAATATTTTCTTTCATATTTGAAGCTATAATTTAATCCCAATACATATTGATGCCTAAAGCATTTATTGATAAAGTTTTATACATTTTTTCTCTAATATCATAGAAACAAACTTTTAGATTATTAGACTCTTAATATATTTAAGAATGAAATAATAGTAAACATAAATTAATATGTAATAAATTTAAATTCTATGATATTATAATATAAATCTAAAATTTGAAATAAATAAAAACAATACTTTTCAAATTATTATACTTAATAGTGAGACAAGGGTGATATACACTATGTAAAGTTGGGTAAAAGATAGGCATGAGGGAGGCCTATAGAAAATAATAAACTACATGTCTTAAAGATGCCCTAATAATAAAATATATGAAAACCTTTACAAACAAATGATTGGACAAGTTTAAAAAGTGAAATAAGACTTAACAAACACAATTGAATATTGTAGTTGAATAATAGAAATATGAATAAAGTCTAAAACTGGTATAGAAGATGTCCTAAGAATTTGAAGTTGATCAAGTGAAAGGTAAAAAAATAGTAAGTGCCAAATTTGTCTTGGTCAAAATTGAAAGGTGGTCCATTATGTCCCTATATGTTTATTATATCCTCTACTTATTTTGAGTTTTTGTAACTTTGTGAACCATTGTGCATGGAGATGTTGATCTATATTTTAGCTTTGATTCACAAAATTAAAAAGAATAATTATCTAAGATGTTTTTCATTTGATCTTGATATAACTTTCTACCATGTTGACTAAAATAGTGTGTCCAAGTTAATTGGCCCATGAAACCTCTTAACGAAGTGCATTTATATATTCTCCATGCTTGGAATCAAATATTTATATAGTTCTAGTGCTTGTGACTCTATTTTAACCTATTTTTGATTTAATTATTAAATGTCATTTAATAGGTATACAACTTTGAAATATCAGAACACTAATAAATACATTTATTATCAATACAAATTACAACTTGATAAGTATGTTAACATGTTATTTTTATAAAATATTAGAAATAAAATAACTTATCTTGAATCTAGATTTTTGAATGATTTTTATAATGTCTAAAAGTGAAAATCAACATAAAATATTATTATTATCACTATTTAGGATTAGTAACAGGGTCTGAAGATGTTTTTGGACAAGTCCACTCTTCATGGACAACTGCACAGGTGAGTCAGGTTCTTTTATTATAGACTTATTTATGTTGACTATGATAAATCTATGACTATTTACCTAACACATATGTGTGTATTGAGTGGGATTTCATGTTTCGATTATATGTGTACCATGTGAAGATCGTTATCATTTTATTTTCTTCAAAAACCCTAAGGGTATTGTGAGCACTGAAAACTTAGAAATAAGTAAAGGGGGATTGTAATGGATTGAGATGACCCCAATCATCTCATTGATGATTTAACATTACCTATGTATCAATATACTCAAAGGAGGGAGTCAATCCACACATATTTCTCCCACCTAAAGTGATTGTGAAATTGTACTCATTGATTATATGTATGTAATTAGAAATATCAGTTTGATACTTGATAATGTTATCTTTTAACATGATTTGAGATGCTTTAGATTTAATTTATGACTACTCCTATTAAATGATATTGAATTTAGGAAGAATAGCGAAGGTTTTTTTGATGTGCAATAGTGTGTAAGTGATCAAGAGATAGTGTTAATCTAAGAATAATGAATCACCTATTATTTGTATTTACGGTGAAATCTTTTGACAATTTCCTTTAGCTAACCTTCAAAAATGTGTGGGAAGACCAAAATCAATATGTTTATTTTGGAAACTAGCTATTAATTGACATGTGAACAAGTCCATGACATTGGACCTATATTCCTAGGGTGGAACTATACTTGAGAAATAGGGACAATTATCTGAGGTTGGAAGAGTATAAGAGATGATACAAGATTATTTGAGAATTTAATTGGAAATTATAACTAGTAGTGACCAAAATTTAAGGAGTCAAGCTTGTATACACATTAATGAGTTAGAGGTAAGTGCACAAAACTGATGGTCCAAAAGGGGGTCTAAAGTAGATGGCATTTTTATGAAAAATAGGAAACATATACTTCTACAGATTATTTGAGATGGAGACACTCAAAATTTAAAGATGTTATAATAAAATGAATTGTATCATTTTGAGTCTAGTTTCTAAACTACTATTTTTTTAAAAAGTTGGTCAAGTAAAAGTAGGTCAAACATCTAAAATTTAAATAAGAACTCATATTTATCATAAAAATAAAATAGATAGCCGGCCATACGCCCCCCTCTTTTTTTGAGAATCATTTAGTATTTTTTGAAACCCTTTGGTGTAAAGTTGGATAATATCATCTAGTTTGACACACACACACACACACACACACACACACACACACACACACACACACACACACACACACACACACACACACACACACACACACACACACACACACACACACACACACACACACACACACATTTTTTAATTAATAATAAAAACAATGATTAGATCATTCCAAGCCAAAGATCACAAGTGATAACAAAACATCATATAATATCTCAAATAAGACATGAAAGTAAAAAGGAAAGACCTTACATAAGTAGGCAAGGTAAAATAAGAAACAAGCCTAACTAACCAATGTGGGATAAATTTTCACAAAGGACAAAACTAGGAAAAGAAAAAATCATCTATAACCTATTAAACATGAAAAAATACTCTAACAATTCCTCCCCCTCCCCCCCCCCCCCCCGCCCCGGCCTCCCCACAAGTGAAGCTTTAGGATAAAAATAGACAAAAAATGTGGCATATCCATAATATGAATCCTTAAAATAAGACCTGATAAGATACTCATGTATAATATATATATATATATATATATATATATATATATATATATATATTCATGAATTAAAGAATTAATATGTCCTCATAAACACCTGCAAGGATAACTTTTGAAACCCTGACCATTCCACATAACTCAATGAAATGAGGTGATGCAAAAGGATTCATGAATATGTCATCAACATATTGCTAAGTCAAAATGTACTCCAAGCAAATAACTCCATCCTGAATGTGATGATGAATGATGTGAATTTGTATCTCAATGTGATTGGTCCACTAGTGTTCAATTAGGTTTCAAGATAAGTGTATTGAACTTTGGTTATCACACCAAAGTACAATGGGTGAATCCTAAGTGAAGACAAGATCTGTTGATAACTGATGAAGCCAAAGAACTTACTGACTCACTGTAACTATTGCCATGTATTTTGACTCTATAGATGAAATTAAAATAGCATGTTACTTATTTTATGCCCAAGTAACTCTGAAAAAATATGTAACTAGAGGTGGAATGCCTATCATCAAGAGAACCTTCCCAATATGAATTATTATACCCAACTAACTAGCTAGAACATCTGGTATAATATATTACAAAATGGGTTGTGCCTCGTAGATATTGTAAAATCCTTTTGGCATCCTAAAAATTATTTTCATGAGGACTATGTGAAATCCTAGATACAAGCCCAACTACAAATTAAATTTCAAGGTGAGTATGGGTCAAATACGTAAGACTCTAAACCATCTACCTACACAATGTAGGATCATAAAGTGGGGTGGTGCAAGTAAAAGTGAGAGTGACTCTAGACTGAAAAGGAGAGGGACTTGGATTATAAATAATTGTGACAAATGTTAAATAAGATCAAGGGTGTACTTCTAATAAATCAAATAAATCCCTAAATCTAATTGAGAAATCTATAAACTAAGGAAAAAGTGCTAAAGATTGAGATCTATCATATCAAACTGTGCTCAAAGTTCCTATTGAATAGTTTGAATCTAAGAAGATGAGTTGCCTGTGAAAATTAGATCATCATCATACAAAACCAATATAAAAATATCCTCCCCAATATGTTGGATATATACTATGGGGTCAGAGTGGTAATGAAATAAACTAGTAGAGAGAAAAAAGGAATCTATTTTCTCATACCAAGCCCTAGGAGCATGTTTGAGACTATAAAGAGACCTCCTAAGTCAAAAAGAAAATATAAGAATCATGAGAAAACTTAACAACATTCTCAATATAGATTTTTTCTTATAAATTTACATATAATAAGACACTCTTAATGTCTATCTAATACACTGGCCAACCTTGTGATGCAACAAGAGAAAGTACAAGGTGAACAAAATACATCTTGATAAAGGGTGAAAAAGCCTTATATTAATTAATAACTTTAAATTCAAAAAACACCTTTGCAACAAGACATGCCTTAAACTTATCAATAGACCCATCAAATACATACTTGGTGCAATATATGAACTTGCACCTAACCAAGTTTCTTCCCTTATGAATAAGGCCAATTCCCAAGTATAATTATTCATCATAGAAGAATACTTATATGTCATCTCATCATCCAAATCATATATCCCATGAGATTATGAAAAATATTATAGATCCTTAGATAACTCTTGACACAAAATTCTGGTACCTATAGTATGTGCATGATGTCTAGTGGGTGGAAGATCTTGTATAAATGTGATGCCTCATAAATTTTAGTATGATCCCACTTTGGCATAGTGAAAACATTACTTGGAATAGGATCCTCAACATCCATAACCTCCTTAGTGGCCTCTTGAACTATCTACTCAAAGAATTAATCCTCAATAGGAGGTAAGGAATCAACAAAAGAAGAAGAAAAGGCATGGAAGGAGATGAAGAATCATGAGAAGTGAATTTCTCATCAAAATATACATGTGTTTGAAAAATAACATCATGAGTATTAGGATTCCAAAGATCATAAGCTCTCATGTCCTCACAATACCATAAAAATATCAAGTTCTTACTCTTCTTATCCAATAATTTCTTTTTCTTCTTTGATATAAACACCCAAGCATGGCTCCTAAAGACTCTAAAAAATGAAACATCAGGCTTGGTTCTAGACCAAGCATCTTATAGAGTCAAATTCTCAAGTGCTCTATGTGGTGTGTGATTTTGAATTTAATTCACACAATTAACTACTTTTACCCAATAGATAAGATGTAAATCCTATGAATGCATCATGTAGTTGGCCATCTCCTTCAAAGTTTAGTTCTTCCATTTTGTTAAGCCATTATATTATGGAGTATGTGGAATAGAATGATAGTGAAAAATACCATGAGATACTAAATAATTAGAGAACTATTTAGTAAATTACCCCCCAATTATTAGTATGAATATTATTGATGAAAGTATAAGACTATTTCTCAACAAAAGCCTTACAGGCTTTGAAGTGTGAAAAATTATCACTCTTTTACTTGAGAAAATAAACCCAAGTCTTCCTTAAGAAATTATCAATAAAAGTAAGTGCATACACAGATCTATTAAAAGGAGTAAGAAATACCATCAAATCATTATACACAAGCTCAAGTGGTGAAGAAGATCTTGTGGACATACCCTTAGGAAATGGATCTTGGTGTTGTTTTCCTAGTGCAAAACCAAGAAAAAATACATCAAGACATGGAACTATAGGAAGAAAATTTACCATACTGTGAGTGCTCAACTCCTTCAAGTATCTATAATTAAGATGTATAAATTTATCATGCCAAAGCTTACTCTATTAATCTACATGAGAGACTAAACATGTCCATATAGGAGGAGTATCCTCGAAATCCTCAAAGTAATAGAGTCAAGAAATATGATCAATAATACCCTATGTAATGAGTGTGTAAGGATATATCAATGCCCTAACTTCATTGCCTTGTGGTGTCAAAATCACAATCTTACCTTGACTAGAATGACAAATCTAATAAACATAAAGTAAATTTGTAGTGATCTCAGGGACATATAGTGCATCATTGATGTGACCACTCTCAAGCTATATATCTACCTTTCCCTTAATAGAAATAAAGGAAGAATCTCCAACCTCAATATTGGTAGTATAAATCAAACCAAGAGATAAAAAATACTCCTTGGAAGAATTCATGTGGTGAGAAGCACCATAATCTATGACCCAATTATCTAAAATAGGTGACTGAGATCTCCCAACAACATTAAGTTCTTTTCCATGTTCATTGGGTGGAGTGGAGATAGAAACTTATGTTTTATGACTTCATCTTCCAAGGCTTCAATTCTCTTAAAACACCTATATTTTTCAAGACTAGTCCCCCCACAAAAATAACATCAAAGGATATACTTATTATTAGACTTGTAAGATTTCTTGGGTTTAGAGTTACTGGGTTTAGGGGAACTTTGAGATGGAGGAGTGTTATTAGTTTCATTCTTTGATTTTACGTTGTTCTTAGGATTAGATGTTAATAATGATTTTTGGGAGGTGGAAGACTCAAGGTGAGATAATTTGGATTCCTCCCTAGTAAGTCTTTCACAAAATAACTCAAAATCAGGCATTTGAAATGTGGCACCTATGACATCCATGCTAGAGAAAAAGGTAGAAGCAAATATTTAGAATGGACATTTCAACCTAGATATAATTAGGTACACACACTCCTCACCTTTATTATCTCATCCACTCCCATTCAATTATGTTAACAAGTTTTTAAACTTAGTCAGATATTCTATAATAAAGAAAAAATATTTAGAATTAAGAGAAATAATCTTGACTTCAAGATACATGACTCTCATGTGATATACTTTCTAAAATAAATTCTTTAGTTTAGCCCATATTTTGAATGGAGAATCATATCCATCCAAATGAAATAAAAAAATATCACTCACATAACCCCCAATAAAACCCATACACTCTTCAAATTTACATTGGTGTTGAAATCTTTAATATTATTTAGTGAATTATTGTTGAACTTCATTCAGTAAGGACCATAATCATTTGTGTTTAATGATTATTTACATTTGAGGCATTCATGTGTGGTAATTATGCATTATGAAAGGCTCGTATTGATCTCAACTATAAGATTAATCCATGATAACAAATCACCAAAGATCATAAAAAGGCAAAAAATGGTGCACAAATAGGAACTAATACAACCCCCCCAAAAGATTTATATTGATTCCCCCCCTCCCCTCAAATGTGGAAATTTTTAAAAGTAGTGAATTTTTACAAGTAGATGACACCAATTTATATATAATTGAAAATCATACACTTTTGAAAAAAAAAAAACTCAATTTTGATTTATGATTCAAAAGATATAGGCTTTATGAATTCCCATAAATAAGTCAGAAGTAGTAAAAATTACAATACAAGCTAATTTATATGACCAAATTGGTAATTATCCTAGACTTATAACCACTTTTTAGAACTAGAATTTCACCATAGACATTCTCAAGGCAACAAAAGTGTAAAAAACTAGCTACACACCCCTATGAGCTTGGAAGTGAAACTGACTTCCACTTTGATGCAAAAAATATAGTTATTAAAATAAATAATGAATAAACACTATTTTTGAGAGGATGAAAGGTGGGTTATAGTTGTCACAAGTGTAGAGATGAAGTCGAGGAAGGGAATACTTTGTCACTTGTCCATAGGCACTTCTAAAGATAAATGGATCTTGTCATAATAGGATGCTCTTCCTCTAACACCAATCTCCTTCAACGCATATCCAATGTATAATACTCATCTCAACACATGATCCATGATCTAACATAGACCTAGATAGAGAAAATAAAAGAGACACTGAATAGATAGGTAATACATGATGCTTGGAAAGAAACCAAAGAAAATCTCTCTACTCATGTAAAAAGGAATGCTAGATAAGATTCCAAAACTACAATGTAGGTGTATTAGAATGCAGGTCTTAAGAAGTCCAATGCAAGCCTTCAAATGAAGATAAAAGAACCAATGTAGTAGTAGATGAATTTTATCCCCTCCAACATAGCATTAGATAAAGACAAAAAACCAATGCATGCCAAAAATGAAATAAAAACCATTGTGTAGGGAATAAATGACACTTGAAACACAAAATGTCCAATGTAGTCCATAGATGACACCAACACAATAGATAAAATGTAGTTCTAAATGAATTTAAACCTATCCAATGGCTTTCCTTCAGTAGATGATGCCCCTCCATGCATTCTATAAAAGAGACTCCAATGTAGAATTAGAATGACCCCCTCCAATGTAGCTTACTAGACGGTGATAGGATGACTACATTTTCTACCTTCTAATTCAAAAAAATACAAAATCAATCCAAGAAAAAAACAATGTAGACTTGATATGTAGATGAACACTAAGAAGGATGCCAAAGTTTATATGGAAAGTGTCTTATCTCCAAAAAATATTAGGAATGTAGATCTTATCTTCTCCAATGTTTTAATGTAGTCTACATATAAAAAATCCTATAAATATGAAATAAACAAATCTTTGTAGAAAATACATCTTGAAAAAGGAAGTCTTCAACACTTCAAGGTTCTAGTACTATAATAGAAACAATGATTAGATCATTCCAAGCCAAAGATCTCAAGTGATAATAAAACATCACATCAAGTCTGATATACAAACAATAGATATATCATATAATATCTAGAATAAGACATGTAATTATAAAGGAAAGACCTTACATAAGTATGTAAGGAAAAATAAGAAACAAGCCTAACTAACCAATGTAGGATAAATATACATAAAGGATAAAACTAAGAAAAGATGAAAAACTATCTAAAACCTAGTAAGCATGAGTAAATACTCTAACAATTAATTTTAAAAGTAAATTGACCCTAAAAAATGGATAATTGATCATGCACCCTTTTCTAACTACCTAAAAACAAAAAAAACCTAAAATATTGTTTTTTTTAATAATGTGTATAAAATTAGGCCTATTTTAAAAACATACATATATTTCATTTGGATGAACAAAACAAAAGATGCATAAAATATAGAAATTTATAATTGCGACATATAGTGGCATAAAAAGAAATACTTAGAAATATATAGATATAGAAACCATAAAACATTAATTTTAAAAAAAATACATATTTGGAAAGAGGGGATTATGCTTGACATCTTAGTAATAATTTTAGGAAATGTATTTGTTGTGACTTAACACACACACACACACACCCCAATTTCATAATTTTAAAAATAGGGACCCATTATTAAAAAAACATATGTAGGAAAATATGATCCTAGAGATCTATGATTAAGGTATCACACATTTATCATAAGGGTTGTTTCTATAAAATACAAAATTACCAAAGTAAAAGTCTTAACAATCTAAACTTAAATTGATATCTTAAGTCATTTAAAACCTTAGATTGTCTATCATTCTTTTACTTTAATATGATTTGTAGACTAATAGATCTAATTTTTCTCATCCTATTATGTACATTTTGATCACAAGATTAATAGATGAATACCATTGATTTACTCTAAATCATTCACATAACAAAGATCTCATGTATTTATGACATTTATCACTCTCACATCATTCAAAATTTGGGACCTTTACAAAAGATTAAGTCTTTTGAGTCTTCTAAGGCTCTTGAACTCTGTAAACATGCTATGTGTTATACCCACACTAAACTAGAACTATGGGGACTTCACTTATTAATTAATAAATTGATAGTTCCATGTTCCCTGAGTATTCAATATTTTATGTTCCCTAAGTATCTAGGCTTAGGAGTTCCCCAGTCTCCAAGCTTCTAATATGACTCCACATGTCTTGATCATGTAAACTCACCATTGTGAGAATGATAAATGGTGTTTTAGTCTTTAGGCTAATGTTATTATCTTTCAAACTTTTAGGGCCCTAATTGGATGACACATAACATATTTATGTTAATCCACATTGTTAGGAATTTAAACTATTTTTTGGTTGCCTACCTAATACTTCAAGTTCCCAAGTTTTTGAGCTTCCAAAGATCATTCCACATGGCTCAATCATATTAACTCACTACTACGGGACCTCTTAAATATAATAAATATATCCAAATGGCTGAATTAATGAGAGAATGACATGTTGGAGAATATAAATCCAAAATATAAGAACAAAGGTGCAACAACACCATAAAGAATAGAATTAATGAATGGATTAAAATGGTCTCAAAGTGATGATTGGACATGAATAATTAATTAAAGACTACCATTTAGTAAATAAAGGGCATCCACAAAAGCTGATTGGTATATTCAAATCAAAATGGTCATTAAAAGGGAGAGTTTATTATCAACATTCAAAGTAAATAAATTCAATTAATACATAATCTTGTGAATAATATATACAAACATTTCATTTACCTTGTTATTACTATGATCATTAAGCATTTGCTTTCTCAATTTTATTAAGCATCCAATGATCCCTAGATTTCTTTATTCATAGTTGAATAGACCAATCTATAACTTTAAAAGAATTATAATGACTAGTCTTTATAAATAGACTCAACATCAAAACAAGGTAAGAGATTAATTCCATCCCCATTTTCATTTGCAATATCAACATAATATAAGGATATAGAGTTTGAAAGGAGTTATTTGAATTTTAAATTAACACACTACTTAGTATTATGAAAAGAGGTTGAGTTAGTTTAGGCCTATCTTGAGTGGGATAAACTATCCCTTGAAGCTAAACAATACATAGATGACTTTCTCACCATCAATTAACAAGCCCTCCATCAAGATGCAACCAAACTAGAGGGTCCATTGTGGGTGATATTGTTCATGTGATTAAGGTTCAAACTACTTATGCTTACATCTTAGGGAGGGCATTTGATCATTATCTCAAGCTCCCTTTCCCTAAATCTACATATAACCATGGCTTGATAAATGTGTGGCTTGAATGCAATATAGTGCAAAAGAATCTAAAGCAGTGGATGGCAAAGGGGAAAATATTGAATCTAAAAGGACAAATTCTCACCAACTATATTAGTATTTTTATACATAGAATTTACATTATAATGCCATTATTAAATAGATTATATGGATTCCCAAGCATTGCATATGTCTAGGTCGAATGGGTACCCCTACTAAACATTCTTTTAACCACTAAAAAATTAGTAGCCATGGGGGAGATTGTAAGCACAAGATTGAAATCTCAAATTATCTACCCTGATAAGATACCTAGGGATAGAAGATTTTATATGGTGTCTCATCTATTGGATTTAGTCATGGTAACTTAGTACAATCCCTATGGCCAAGAATGGTAGTCATCCACAGAGTATCTAGGTAACGGGGTTGGTGAAGACTTTTTATTCATGTTTATTCATAGATACATAAATTACATCAAAAGAATAAGCAATGAGGTATACCCTCACATATACCAAACTATGTATGGCACAATAATTCCTAGATTGTCTAAGAACATCATAAGTATACTCACCAAGATAGGTGACTATTGGTTCTACCTAGATGTGACTATCATATGAGTAGATGAAATAAGGACTACCCTTTTACTGCTACCTCACCATGTTTCTAAACACATTGTATAATAAGATATATCTTATCAAGTTTTTAATATTATCAATGAAGAACTCATTTAGAAACACTTGGCATATTAATTCAAAACACCCTAAAACATTGGGCAACACCAATACATGACTAGTCACATTTTATAGTAGTCGGTATGCTCAGGACAACCTATATTTTGTAGTTGGCACAATTCAGGGAATAAAACCTTAATAAAAGGATAAGAGGTTATTTTAAGACCATCCTTAAGAAGAAAAAGGTTCATGTTTCTTATTCTCATCAAACCTATGACCATGACTAGGTTTTCTTGAATTCTTCGAATGACTCTTAGGTATGAATTAGATCGAGAAATAAGAAGATATCAATGATATTGGCCCAAAATCTATAATAAAATCTTGAGGCTATAGAGGAATAATCCCAAAATTCATGGAGCCTAAAATGTCCTCCATTTCTACCTAGAGTGTCTCAACAACTAGACAAACCTCCATCTCTAAAAGCTCAAGCCATAAAAGAAGAGGGAGATTATCCTAGAAATCAAAGGGAGTCAAATCCCTAGTGAAGGAAGGAAGTTTTTATAGGATTTCCTAGTCCTCAGATTATTTCCATAAATTTATGTGAACAAGTCCTGGTAACAACTATAGTTTTGGAAGAGATAGTAGCTATCCCATCTAGCCAAAAGAAGATAAACTTTACGATGACTCATTTTCCTCCACTTGACATGATTACAAAATTAAGTTTACTTGAGTTATTATAGTCTTTTTTTCTTCAATTCCAATTCCCCTAGGCTCTCCTAAATCCCCTTGATATCCTTATGTAATCCCTAGACTTTCCACACCCTCCACTTCATCACATAAGTCTCCACCTCCTACCATAATTGTTATCACAACCCATACACCATCCCATCCACCCTCCACTACACCTATCTTTACCTACCATAAGAAGCCCAAGGATTCCCCTAAATCTTCTCAATGTAGGAATTTGGAAGAGAGGCCATCTCTTAACCTCCCTGGTATTGAAGATTTTTTGAGGAATAAGAATAAGAGACAAAGGATGAAATGGATCTATAAGAAGAAGATGAAATAGAGTAATTAACATTTATGGTTTACTAAACATGAGGAGAAGAAGACTCATATATAGGAAAAGTCTAGCTATATGATGAAGAAGTGGATCTTAAGAAAACAAAGGCTTTGAGTCTAGGCACATCAGAATAAAGAGAAACTCTAATCAAGCTTACTTTAGAACAAACACAAAGGATCTTTCAGATATTTTATTCTATATGTATTGTATAAAGTCCAATTATAAGTTTCCCCCCAATAATACCCTCTATTATATATTCCACTTCTCAAGTTACTAGTATAAATTCTAAAAGTGGACCAACCCAAGCTACTAAATCTATCTATGTCAATACAACACTATATACATTTATAGAGGTAAAATTTAAAATGAATATTATATACTCTAGATGTACATTCATACACTTTAATTTCATTATTGGTAGATTTTGTGTAAAAAAATATAAAATACCTAATATAATTTTATTGGACATTTTATTATTTGATGTATTAACATGGATTAGCGTAACTTGTTAGAAACTCATCCTCCATCTCAACTATGTAAATTCTTTATATAAGGGATCCCAAAATGGCCCATTTTGAGAATTTGGTTAATGTGTCCCTTTTTGGAAATAAGATCTAGGTTAACCAAATTATTGGATAAGATTACACCAATAAAGGAATCCTCTCAATGATAAGTAGTTGGCCAGAATCTCCCACAAGTGCCCATATAAATATGTTCTCCAATGCCAACAATGTCTGACCAATAAACACTTCCCTTCCTATGACCTCTCTACCATCTACATCCTAAAAAATTAGCCAAGAAGAAGATATATGAGAGTTTATAATTACTTAATGGGTAAATGAGATGAAAAATTTATAGGATCAAATACATAATATAGTTATGGGTGAGCTTCCCATAATTTATACAAGGTTTGATAAAGAGAGTGGGACCATACAATGAGTGAGGAAGAGGAAAACAATGAATACAAGAACAAAGGTGGATATAAAGCTAGAACATAGGGATAATGTGTTTCAATTGGATAAAAGACCTAAAAGGATCCCAAATGACCCTATGAAGTACATTGAGGAATATAATACTCTTGTTGATTCCACTAAGTCATCATTGAAGGAAATACATCAAACACTGAGGAGGCCTTAATGAGATGGAAATAGATGAACATCACGCAAGATCCTTAGTAAGTTATAGATGAGGTATAAATTATGGATAAAAATATATATGACATCTTGATTAACATTAGAATATCTAGGTTAGTTAGTGAGTCCCATAGATCATATATAGTCACACTATGGAATTAGATGAAATATAAGGATAGGCTAAAGTTCTTGGTCTAGTATTCCATAATAAGTGCCTTTAATTAAATAAACTTGATGACCAACTTGGACACTTCTAGGTACCTCAAATATGTTATTTAAAAAATGGATGTATCCCTAAACTATCATAGATCAATGAAGAAGTTGTTAGGTGTTTTTATAAGTCATAGAATAGATGCATTACCAATTTTGTCTGATATGAGGGTAACTTGGGTGATCACCTAGATAGGGGAGCTAGTGAATCAACCCAATTTTTCCAACTTGATCCACTTATCTATAGAAGAGTTCAAAAAAATATTGGAAGGTGTAGTATATAATAAAAATGAGGAAGTAATATAGTTGGTCAATTTTGATAAAGATAGGGTCACAAGAGTTGAAGCTTTAAAAGATGAGTTTAAAAACTTAGGGGAAGAACAAGATAAATAAATGACATAAGTTGTCAAGATTTTAAATCCCTCACATTTGAATTTTTCAGGCATTTGATAAAGAGTTTCATAATGCATATGCACTGGGTGAATCATTAAAGGTAAAGGAGAGAAATTTCAAATCCATAATACATGTAACGAGCAGTTAGTACTCCCATCCTCAAAAAACTCTTAGTCTACACCATAGTTGTAATTGTAGTATCCTCATCATCTAATTCAAGTAACATGGCATTGGTATTATAATTTTGGAAAAACTATGTATTTTTATGACTCTTATCAAAGTGGGAATTTGGTTTCCCATCTATTATTGTACATGCATAATTTACCTTTAGGTAGAAAGACCATTTTTTATTGTTATCATTGAAACATGCATTCTAACATGAATTCTAAACATAAGGTTCTATTTTTAGACTTGTAAAATTAAGTGAAGCTTGAAGAGATGAGGCCTTACCTATCCCAAGATTATATATACATGTCACCTCCCAATCATAAAGGGAGGAGAATTTAGGCTATTAATATTAATAGAAAATTTAAATAAGTTTTATTTGACTTGGTCTTGTTGTGTAAATCTCTATTCTTCTCTATTTATGTGGATTTCTTGGATGTTCCATCATTTTGGTATACTAGTGATTAAAATTATGTATGAGGTATTTATTTTGAATATAGTATTTCAATTTTAACAATAGTTGATTTAATAATCTCTTACATGTTTATCATAATCCTCTTTTAGATGTCCAACAAGAATCTACCAATTAGGCAACCTTTTATTTATGCATGTTTGAGTGTACTGTGTTTTGTTCACTTTGAATATCTACCTTTATTTGATTGTTTTACATGTTACATCACCTTGAAACAAGTATTTTTCTAGATACCCTATCCTAATTGAGCTCAAATATTAGTCTTGAAAGGCTTTATCCTTGGATTTTCCACAGACCTTCCTTTTATGCCTTAGTTTTCCCTCCTTTTGTGGATTATTTTATAGTCCTTCCCACATTAGTTATAAATAATCATACTTCCACCCACTCCAAATAGATTTATGTTCACCCATATCCATCTCACCCATGTAAACAATTTATGTCACTCAACCACTATTCCACCAAAAAGTTTTTATTAAACTGAATACCTTATAATTCATTTCCTAGAGTGGTTCTATTCACAAATCTTAAAATTTTAGAGACAACCTCATAAGGAACTTTGATGGTGTGTATAAAACCCACATAAATAGAATCTTTGAATTTAGTGTTAAAAGGAGGGCATATCATCCTTCGCCTCTATCTTAAGGAGTAAAATCACTTGAGTTACACTGGATGAAAATAGATAATTAATAAGGTGAACCTTAGATAGTAGTCTATTATAACCACCTTAGGATATACAAAATATTTTTAGGTCTAATAGAAGTGTTTCTAGGAGATCTAGGGTAGAATTATCATCTCCAAAAGGAAAAATTAATCTTCTAATAGTTATGATGGCCTTTCCCTAGAACCCACCTATTAATCTTCCATTTTTGCCTAATCCCCCACCATAAGCCCCATCTTAGTTGATTGGATTAACTATCAATATAGTAGGAGAGGTCCATGATTTGCCTAGAAACCTAGAGAAGTATCTACCATATTTGTTTCCCTCAAGAAGAAGGATAGTAGAATAATAAATAAAGGCCTTCAAATCCACCTTAGGGATATTGAATATAATTCAAAAGGACATGGCTTGTAGACTATTCCCTTTCACTTTATAATAAGTAGCCCATGACTTGTTTCTAAATATTTTATAAGGGTCAATCAAAACCTAGATGAAATGTCAAGATAACTTCTTATCCTAGTTTGGCCAAGATACAAGTGTAAGTTTTTTTTATCAACACTTTACCAGTATGAGAAGAGAGCCTAATGAGTCAATATAAGATTTCAATGCCTGATATCAAAATATGTATAGAATATTAGATTCTACCTATCATCATAATGAGCCATTGACCTAGAAATGTATAAAAATGCCTTAGAATCCATGACTGTTGTGTTTTTATGTAGGGTTATGGGTATTGATACCTTTCCCTTAGATTACATAGAGACTATTAATGTAGGTAAACAACTATATCCTTAGTTACAAACATTGCTTATACTTAGTTTTGGACGTATATACACAATTTTTAATCTAATCCCTAATGTAACCTAGAATCAGGTGGTGCAAAACTAGACCTTAGACCATAATCAATTACTAGGAACCCATGTTAACTAGAATCAACATGCAGAGTTCTTGATCAATTCTACTTCTAACTAGTAGGGATATAGTCAACCTTATGTACCAATTAATAATACTTCCACATAGGATAATGCCCCCAACTTGAACAAGCCTGAGATGGAATCCATCTATAGAATGGTACATAAGTTGAGTAATGAATTTTTTAGCATGTAGAAATGTATGGCTAATATAGCTAGGTAAAATTCCAACCAAAACAATTAGGGTTATGGGTTTGAAAGGTACAATAGGCATTTCAATAGGTTTTAGAATAATCAAGAACATCAAATTCCTTCTAATGGGATAATAGAGATTAATATTATAGATGTAACTCTTTCAAACTAGTGTTAGGTCCATAAAATAACATAACATGGGGAATTATATTGTATTGAGTTCTACACTACTATCAAATTCTTCTAGAAAGAAATTGAAAGGCAATAAAATTTTACAATTTAGCAATATCCATCTTCATCAAATTCTTCAGGGAACCCTATCATGGCTATGGTCTTTGACACTATGACTTCCCATTTTTAGGACAATATGACAATGAACCTAAAGATAACATAGATGAGGTTCATGTTTTCTAGTAGTACCAATAGTTTAGGAATAACTATAACTTGAGGAGCTAGTAGCCTATGAATTCTTCGACACCTAATAATGGTGCCACTACTCCTCTTGATCTGAATGCTAGAAATAATCTTCCACAGTCATGGAGAGAGAATCAATCTCCACCTAAGAGGGATAATCAACCTCTTCCTAATCAAAAGGATAAATCACATATCTTTTATAATTAAGGTAAGGGAGGATATAATATTTTTGAAGACATGAAAAATATTAAATCTAACATCAGTAGTCATGAGCTAGCTCGAATCACTAAACAAAGAGAGATACTACTCAAGTCCCTGATAGGAAGGACTTCTAACAAGTCCAACACTACCCATGTAAATGTAATTATGTACAAGGATAAACCCAAGGTTGTTGTGTTGTGGATCCTATTTCTAAATTACAATGTATTTTTCAAATACTATACATTTTAAATGTACTGTACACTCTATATGTTTATTTCACTGGGGTTCGGGACCACTTTTATAATGGGAAACCATTTTGCGTTGATTCTACCCATGGTTTTGGTACCCATTATTTTTTAATACTAATTTTTTGATGTATTATATATTGATGGATATTTTTTAGATAATATATTATGAGAATAAGGGTTTGAGAAGGCAACACATAATTTGTGAATTTAGGTGTGAATTTAGGATGGTTTGTTGAGTACAACTCCAAAAAATATTTTTGCACTGTAATTATGAGAGGACTGATCTTAGAGTGGTTTGTATTCTTGTGCCCTATAAGAAAATGTGAGCAAGTGTTTCTTGGTGGATGTATCCCACATTAGGTGAACCATGTTATATCTAGTCTTCTTGTTGTGCATTTTATTTTATTATTTCTACATCTCTATTTATATCTATTATTGTGATTCTATGAAATTATTTTGCATCAATTTCTATATTTATTCCTAAGAAAGGTATCACCATTCCTAGTGAAAATTTAAATGTTTGACAATAATACACATAACTACCTAGTTGATTCTATTGCATCATCTAATGTGATGCCTACAACTATTTGCTAAAATCTAGGTTTGACCCCTGATAACTCAAAGGGAGTGATATTACATTTGGATAAATCCTTAATGCCATGTGTTAGATAATTTACAAATGTGTGCATAAATCTAGTATTAGAGCAACATGTACAATAGATTATTGATATCCTAGTCATGATATCCTAGAGGCATATGGATTATTATTAAGCCAAGATTGGTCTAAAATGTTGAATGGGTACATGGCCACTAATTTCCCCCACAGTGACTACCTTGGAAGGGTGTACCAAATCAAATTTGGGTAGATAGAGAGCCCAAAATGAAGTACTTGATCACTAAGTACAACACAAAGAACCATCAAGTTGACTTTGTGTCAACACATGTAGGTGTGTATACTTTCACCACCAAACAATAGTTACATGAACAATATTTTGAATGTATTTCTTAATTATAGACTCTGCACTTCAATAGAGCTCATTCAAAACAAATTTATAGCATAGGTCTGGCCTTGATAGACCTAAAAGGTAAGCAGTACCTTACTACTTATAGCTTATATTTCCCCTATACTAAAAATTGAGCTAAATATGAATCCCTAATCTAGGTTATATAATTCATATTACTACAAAATGCCATAAAATTACTAGTGTTTAGTGATTTAGAGTTGGTTATGAACTAGATTAGGAATAGGTACTAGTACAAGCTTTCCTACCTAAATAAATATAATCACAAATCTTAGGACTTGATTAAATCCTTTGGAGAATTCAACATCAAGGCCATTCCCAGAGAGAAGAATTAGACAAATGATTTTTTGGCAACCTCCACTACTAATTTGGCACCACTTCAAGACTCAAAAATGTAGAAATTATTAGTGGAATTAGTTCTATTTCCTTTTGTCCCTAACAATGTCAACAACTTCTAGGTATTTGATGATCATTACTAAATTATACAGTTCTTGAATAGTTCAAGAACTTTTGAATCCTAGATAGTAGATGAAGGAATAATCCATCCTATGTAGATTGAAGATATGGGTTAAGGATTTATACAATTGAAATAAAACCAAATTCACTTGGGCATGGTTTCCTTGGAAAGATTTTTTAACGTTGACCCATAGGCCTAGAAGAAAAATCATCTCAAAGCTACCAAATACGACTTGACCAAGGAGAACTAGGGGACTAACTAAGTTCCCCAATTGGTGATTATAGTTCTATGCTATCCTAAAAGATAAAAATGTAAGATGAAAGAACTTATTAAAGATTACAAGGATGTCATTTCTTGGACATATGATGACCTAAAGATATTTGATCCTAAAGTCATTACCAACACCATCCCTTTGAAACCATAACACAATCCATTCATATAGATGTATAGACCCATTAATCTAGTCCTAGAACTATTCATAGATACTGAGGTACACAAGCTCTTAGATGCCAAAATTGTATTCTTAATTAGGCACCTAACTTGGGTAGTTAATCTATACTAGTTATTAAAAAAATGAAGAAATCAAGTTGTGTGTGGATTTTAACAACTTAAATAGAGCCTCAAAAAGGAAAATTACCCCCTAAATTCCTTGGATTAATTAATATAGATGGTAAGTGTCTCAAAGATGATGTCATTTATGGATGGATTATTATGTTACAACCAAGTGTTGATTAAGGTATAAGATAGGATGAAGACCATGCTTTCACCACCAAATGGTGGACCTATGCATATAAAAGGATTCCATTTGACCTAATCAATGTAGGGGATACTTTTTAAAGAGAAATGAATTCTGAATTTTAGGGATGGTGGGGAAGTTTATCATCATCTACATGGATGATATCATGGTATTTTTCAAGAATAGAGATAACTATGTAAGCCATCTATAGAAAGTCCTTGAAAGGTGCAGGAGATAAAGAGTTTTTATAAACCCCAAGAAATGCAGTTTTAGGGTGAATGAAGGGAAAATATTAGGCTATATTATCAAAAATGAAGGGATCTCCATAAACCCAAACCATGTCCAAGCCATATCCAAGAATCCTACCTAATAACAAGAAGGAGTTGAAGTCATTATTTCACAAGTTCAAGTTTGTGAGAAAGTTCATTTATGGTTTTGTAAAAATCATCAAACCATTAAATACCATGTTGAAGCAAGGTGAAAATATTGAATGGATGATGGAAGCCAAGAAATCATTCCAAGATATTAAAATGATGATTTCTCAATCCCTAGTCTTGATCATCCAAGATTTCAATAAATTTTTATATCTTTATTCATTTTCTTTAGAACATACCATTTTGTACAATTGACACAAAAGGTATAAGACAATGAGCACCCCATTGCCTTCATGAGTACCAAATTAAAGGATGAATAACTAAATTAATCCATGATTGATAAGTATATATATACCTTAATCAAGGATATCAATAATTTTATAAATTATATTCTATGAAATAAAACATATTACATTATCCCCAACTTGGCTATCAAACTCACACTCAGCTAGAATGAGTTGTCAAAAATAAGAGGGAAATCGATAGCCAAAATTCAAGAGTTTAACCTTTAAATTAGGATAGATAAAATGGTAAAAGGCTAGGGCTTGATTCAGTTAATGACCCAAAATGACCCATGTATCCACATCAAATAAATCAATGAAGCCTAGGTACCAGGAAGATAGTTGTATTCACATATCATTCATTAATTGCTTAAAGGGACCTACCCACTAGATTTGAAAAGAGATCAAAATCATGCCCTTAGGCTCAAATCAACTCACTTCATAATCAATAAAGGATTTTTTTACAAAAATAAATATGAAGGTATATACTTGAGGTGCATTTTATATTAGGAAGTTAAGGACATCCTATATAGCCTATATTAGAAGGTTGGTAGCATAGACCCTTCAAAAATAATACAACCCATAATATTTTGAGTATGGGTTAATATTGGCCTATAATATTCAAAGACATCCATAACCACATCAAAAATCTTCCATGAGTGTCGGGTGATTACAAATAGAGAAATAAATGTTGTCATGCCTTTACATCTAATCAACAAAGGAAGCCACTTTGCCCAATGGGGCATAAAAATTATTAGGTTAATAAATCTAAATTATTAAATAGGACACAAGTTAATCCTCATGGATACTAATTATTTTAATAAGTGGATAGAGATTATTACTATCATGAATTCACAAGCCATATATTTTATTAGTTTTTTAGAGGGAAGTATAGTCAACCGATTTGGCACACCCATTTATTTAGTCTACGATAATGGTCTAGCATTCCAATATGATTAATTCATCTAATGGACCTTCCATAATTAGATGACCCTCAAGTTCTCTTCAAACTATTACCCATAAGGAAATAGTGTAGCTAAGTTGACTAATAAGAACCTAATGGATGACATCTGTTATTGAAGTATGCACTATGGGTATACCAAATTAAGCACAAGCAAGATCTCAAGGATTCACCTTTTATATTGGTGTATAGATGATATCTAATCTTCCCTATCAATCTCAAATAACTGAATTTCCAATTCATGCAAGATTATATGGGTGAAGATGAGAGAATAACTTCTAGACTACTTTAGATAGTCCAATTAGAAGATATAAGAATTGAAGCACTACACAACTTAGAAAAACATCAAGATATTATCAAATGTTGGTTAGAAAAAAGGTCCAAGAATATGGATTCCAAGATTTCAGACCAAGTGATCTTTTGGAACAAAGCACATGAAACGAAAGGGTATCATGATAAATTCATTCCATTTTGGATTGGACCATACTAGGTATCTTAAATCCTAAGAAATAATGTCTTCAGGTTAAAAGGCCTCCAATGTAAGTACCTTGCCTATCTAATCAATGGATATTTTTTGAATAATTACTTCATAGATGATCCAACTAAGAATGCATCAGAGTGAACTATGAGTGGAAATTTAGAGTAGGAGTAAACTAGATTATATTCCTACTTTTTAGATTAGATTCCTTACTTTTTAGATTAAATTTCCTCTTTTTTTCATTTTTTTCCCTTATAATAATTTTGTTGTTTTTTATAGCTTAGTTTCCTACTTTCTAGATTAGTTTCTTAAAAATTTTAAAACTATCTCAAATGATTTTTAAACTAAATCAAATATAAAATTTCAAAATAAAAGGAGATGATGCTAAAATCAGACACAATGGGTACTCACAAAAATATATTATGACAAGTACTAGACCTTCTAGAGTTAAGGTTTGTATTGTGACTAAATTTTAGTTTTTATTGAGATTGAATAGGCTTACTCAAATTTTGGCACTTTCTCTGATATACTCATGAAAAATAAATAAAATATTCCCATTTGAAAAGATACATTGCACTCTCATATGTTATAACTTGGACAAAAGATGATAAACCCAGGGATAGGTATACATTGATATGGACATATTAATGAACAAGTTTTTTTTTCATGCATATAGTCAAAAGTGGTTCCCAACCTTCCTCTATCTAAAAAAACTTGATGGAGGATTCATGATTAAATTAAAATCTATCAGGGCTATGGATTCCTGGATGGTAAAAGAATAAGGCTTTAATTGGAACTAGGGGTATCTCTGTTGGGGCTATGGACACCTAGCTAGTAATAGAGTAATTCCCAAGCTTTATTTTTTTGATGGTTGTAAAGTTAAATTAAAGATGAAACCTATAGTGTTTATTCAATACTTTGTCAAAATATTCATTCCCAATGGAAATTAAATTCAAAATTTCACACACTTATCCAAGGATAAGGAAGGTTAATATGTTTCATGGGGAAGCAAAAGATTTGTTCTATAATCCAAATTTCCTTATTTTATCTTAATTAAAATTAAAATTTCATTATAATATGTTTCTAACTAGGGGTATCTCTATTGGGGCTATGGACACCTAGCTAGTAATAGAGTAATTCCCAAGCTTTTTTGTGGACATTGACAGACTTGATGATTAGCCTATTATGCGACCTTCATAGGCTGATAGGATGGATAGAGGGTCATGATGGAGCTTGGCTTGGCTTCGATTAGCAAAATTCCTATAGTTGGCTTTCATTCAAGTTCTTTTGGACACATTTGCATGAGCTCCTAATTTTTAGGGATATTTGACATGCAATGGAGCACCCTTATTTTGGTATGGTCATGTGCAGAATCACTCCCTGATTCACCAACTTCAGTTGGTTTGAGGATCGGACATATATTGAGGGAGATATTAATATTTGATTGATTTAATCAAATATTAATTATTTGGTCTAATTTTAAATTAGATATTAATTAATTATTAGTTATTAATTATTTGGTCTAATTTTAAGACCCTAATTCTAATTTAAGAATTGGTCTAATTTTAAGATCCTAATTCTAATTTAAGAAGCCCAAGTTCTAATTTGAGGAATTCTAATTTAAGAACCCCAAGTTCTAATTTGAGGAAATCTAATTTTAGCAAGCACACCTTTGGAGGGTATAAGGGGTTCTCATGGGAGAGAATTTGTATTCATGCATTGATTATTGATATTGATTTTGAAGAAATTCTTCTGTGAAGACTGAGCCAAGGGTTCCAAGATTCCATTACATTGGAGAACGTCAACTCTTCATTGTGTGTGATTTAGAGGTTGTGAGATATCAGCTGATCTATTGCCAAATTGAGAGATAGCTTCATACAAAAGTTATCACAAAGGTTTACAAGTTTGAGAGATAACTTCATACAAAAGTTATCACAGTATTTTAGGTATTTCTTTATTTAGGTTTTTGATTCAATAAGTTATACAGATCTAGATCTTCTGTATTAGAATCGTATATCTTGAGATCAGGTTGTTCAGCTATCAGGGTGTGTTATACTTTATTGGTGGTCGTACAAAGACCATACAGACCCATACAGATTTGCACAGAGACCAACATTGGCAGGCAAAGATCCACAGAGACCGACATCGGCCATCCCAGTGACCGACATCGGCCGACTGAAGACCGATGTCGGCAGGGAAGCTGACCGACAGAGACCGACATCAGCAATATATCGACTGACGACGGTGATTGTGTGTCGACACAAAAACCAGAACCATCCAGATTCAAGGTTTATTTCTTAATTTGAAGAAGATCAGGGTTTTAAGACCATATTGTAATATTCTTTGATATGTATGATAGAAGACCGTAATTGTAATTATCTGAACAAGTGATAAGATATTTGATTGGCAGATAAGAGATTTACTGTGGTTTATTATTTATCTAAATTTATTCTGCAAGATTGTATCTTTGTTTGGAATTGTTTGTGTTTCTATATACCTTATTGGAAGGGAACATCACAGTGGTATCAGATTTTTTTATAGGAAAAAGGAGCCCCTAAGTAAGGGACATTATAGTGGTATCAGAGCCAAATTCCTGCCATCCTGTTGGATAGTTTGGGCAAATCAGAGCTTATGTCTTGCCATCCTATTGGGTAGTTTGGGTAGATTGAATCAGTGAAGTATCCATGATGTCTTCAAGTACTCAGAGACAGTGGGACTATGATATGAAGAAGTTGAAACTAAGTTTGAAGAGGTTAAATGAATCTCTTTCATATCCTACATCCAAAGACAAACCCACACGGTATATGACAACGAAGGATGAGTGGGAGTTATTAACTCCACAAGTTCAGGGGAGGTTGTCTTTTGATCACTTTGTTAAGCTGAGGAGAGAGTACTACAGATCACTTAGACAAGAGAGAAACATGTCCATGATTATTATGATTATTATGAGATAGGAGATAGTGAAGATGAGGATGAGTCTGATGCTTGCACTCAGAGTGTAGAGGTGTGCTCAGATGTTAGTGCATTGAGGGTTGATGATATCTCAACTATGGTAGGGATTGTAGAAGAGTCCCAAGATCTGATGATTGCAGATGACACTTAGGAGCATGCAATGGACAGTTTTGAGGACTTAGTCTCACTGGTAGTTTCCTTCGATATGGAGGAGTTAGACAGTGATGCTACAGTTGTTGATACTCCATATGTTGATATGAGATTTGGAGTTGATTCAAAAAGTATGGATGGTAGTACTCCAGAGATCAGTGATTTTGAGTCTACTCTTTTGGACCATGCATCAGAGGAGTATTGTAGGATACAATCTAGCCAGTGCCACCATGTGTCTAGTTAGCTGAGAGTTAATGAGTGAGACATTGCTACCACTTGCAAGAATTTTGATGCTGCTCATCAGTTGTTAGCAGTTTATGGATGGGGTTCTCCTACTAGCATTGAGCAGGGAGGCAGTTATTTGTCCTTGACAGAGATCCACTCTTTATGGGAGGCTATCTAGATTTTGAGACAAGATTATATGCAGTTGGTAGCCGATAAATATTATCTTATGGAGTGGGGTAACACAGCGTATGATGCATTATTGGTCAAGGAAGATAAGGTGAGTGAGCTTACTCATCAGCTTGAGGTGACTTTTGAGATTCTTGAGAGTACGCAGTTGGCTTATGAGGAGTCACAATTTCATTTGGCTAAGATGACCATAGAGTTAGAGCATTTGCGGTCTTCACCAGCCCAAGACCCAGTTCATTTGTATATTGAGGTGGTTGGTGGTGAGTACATTCCTGTGGTTGTTGCTGAGGAGCATGTTGTTGAAGATGACACACATGTTTAGGATTTGGGAGTACCTGATTTTGATGAGTTTGAGATACCAATGGAGTCGAGTCTCTAGATTGATTCTTCTCACACATATGATAGTGTGGTACCGTTCACTGTGCCACCTTTACAAAGGGATCAGTTATGGGATGGATTGGCACCATCTTTTGTAGATGGAATTGGCAGTTTGAGTTGTCCATTCTACTTGGGTTATCATACTTTGAGAGTTTGTTTCTCATGTGTTCTTGACTATGGCAGTTGTGCTTTTAGAGTTTCGTTGAGTTGCATTCGCCAGTTTGATTATGGGTCCCTCTTTGTTCTAATTCTGATGATATTGCAGGTACTTGCATTGATTTACAGTAGTGCAGAGCATAACTACATTTGGGATCCAGGTGGATCGAGTGGTTCATTATTCTGAGATTGCTTGGGGACAAGCAATTTTTGGAGGGGCAGATTGTCATGTCCCCTTTTTTGTGGACATTGACAGACTTGATGATTAGCCTATTATGCAAACTTCGTAGGCTGATAGGATGGATAGAGGGTCATGATGGAGCTTGGCTTGGCTTTGATTAGCAGAATTCCTATAGTTGGCTTTCATTTGGGTTCTTTTGGACACGTTTACATGAGCTCCTATTTTTTAGGGATATTTAACATGCAATGGAGCACCCTTATTTTGGTATGGTCATGTGCAGAATCACTCCCTGATTCACCAGCTTCAATCGGTTTGAGGATCAGACATATATTGAGGGAGATATTAATATTTGATTGATTTAATCAAATATTAATTATTTGGTCTAATTTTAAATTAGATATTAATTAATTATTAATTATTAATTATTTGATCTAATTTTAAGACCCTAATTCTAATTTAAGAATTGGTCTAATTTTAAGATCCTAATTCTAATTTAAGAAGCCCAAGTTCTAATTGGAGGAATTCTAATTTAAGAACCCCAAGTTCTAATTTGAGGAAATCTAATTTTAGCAAGCACACCTTTGGAGGGTATAAGGGGTTCTCATGGGAGAGAGTTTGTATTCATGCATTGATTATTGATATTGATTTTGAAGAAATTCTTCTGTGAAGACTGAGCCAAGGGTTCCAAGATTTCGTTATAGTGGAGAACGTCAACTCTTCATTGTGTGTGATTCAGAGGCTGTGAGATATCAGCTGATCTATTGCCAAATTGAGAGATAACTTCATACAAAAGTTATCATAGAGGTTTACAAGTTTGAGAGATAACTTCATATAGAAGTTATCACAGTATTTTAGGTATTTATTTATTTAGGTTTTTGATTCAATAAGTTATACAGATCTAGATCTTCTATATTAGAATCGTATATCTTGAGATCAGGTTGTTTAGCTATCAGGGTGTGTTATACTTTATTGTCGGCTGTACGAAGACCATACAGATCTGTACAGATTCACACAGAGACCAACATCGGCAGGCAAAGATCCACAGAGACCAACATCGGCCATCCCAGTGACCGGCATCGGCCGACTGAAGACCGACGTCGGCAGGGAAGCCGACTGGCAGAGACCGACATCGGCAGTATATCGACTGATGACGGCGACTCTATGTCGACATAGAAACCAAAACCATCTAGATTCAGGGTTTGTTTCTTAATTTGAAGAAGATCAGGGTTTTAAGACCATATTGTAATATTCTTTGATATGTATGATAGAAGACCGTAATTGTAATTATCTGAACAAGTGATAAGATATTTGATTGGCAGATAAGAGATTTACTGTGGTTTATTATTTATCTGAATTTATTCTACAAGATTGTATCTTTGTTTGAAACTATTTGTGTTTCTATATACCCTATTGGAAGGGAACATCACAGTGGTATCAGAGTTTTTTGTAGGAAAAAGGAGCCCCTAAGTAAGGGACATTACAGCTATGGATTCCTGGATGGTAACAGAATAAGGCTTTAATTGGAACTAGGGGTATCTCTATTGGGGCTATGGACACCTAACTAGTAATAGAGTAATTCCCAAGCTTTATTTTTTTGATGGTTGTAAAGTTAAATTAAAGATGAAACCTGTAGTGTTTATTCAATACTTTGTCAAAATATTCATTCCCAATGGAAATTAAATTCAAAATTTTAGACACTTATCCAAGGATAAGGAAGGTTAATATGTTTCATGGGGAAGCAAAAGTTTTGTTCTATAATCCAAATTTCCTTATTTTATCTTAATTAAAATTAAAATTTCATTATAATATGTTTCTAAAATTCTAGGTTTTTAAAATAATTGGGAGTATTTTCCCTTGTGAGTCACCATTTGTTGTGCCCTGAAAAACACACACCCCAGTTTCATAGTTTTAAAAATAGGGACCCATTGTTAAAAAACCCATACCTAGGAAATTATGAGCCTAAATATATATGATTAAGTTATCACACATTTATCATAAGGGTTTTCTTTTCAAAATCCAACATTAACCAAGTATAATTCATAACAATCTAAGCTTAGATTAGTATCTTAAGTCATCTCAAACCTTATATTGTCTATAATTTTTTTAATTTAATATGATTTGTAGACTAATGGATCTATTTTTTCTTTTCCTAGTATGTACATGTTGGTTGTAGGATTAATAGTTGAACATGATTGATTTATTTTAAATCAAGATCACAATAAATATCTCATGTAGTTATGACATGTGTAACTCTTGTGTCATTCAAAATTTTGGACATTTAAAAAAGATTAAGTCTTTCAAGTTTTCAATTTTTTTTAGAGTCCATAAACATGCCACATGCCATATCTATGCTAAAATGGAAATGTAGGGACTTCACTTGCTCATTGGTAATCTTGATAGTTACATGTTCCTTGAGTCTCCAAGTTTCAATGTTATTGAGTGTTAGAGCTTCTGATATCACTCCACATGTCTCAATCATGTAAAATCACTACCACAAGAAAGATAATGGTCTTTTAGTCTATAGGATAATTTCCCAAGATTCACAACTTCATGGGCCCGAATTAGATGACACATGGAATATTTATGTTAATCTACATTGTCAAGAAGTTAAATGGTCTATTGGTTGTCTACCTAATTCTCTAAGTTATCGAGTCTTTGATCTTCCTGAGATAATGTCAAATGGCTCAATCATGTTAACCCATTGCTATGGGACCTATCAAATACAATGAAGAAATATAAAGGGATAAATTAATGAGAGCATGACACATGGAACTATCTAAGTAAATTAAATCCAAAATCTAAGAAAAAAGATGCAAGTGTGGTAAACAAGCAAATTAACAAATGGTTGGTAGAGATCTCAAAGTGATGGCTGGAGGTCAATAATTAATGAAATACCACCATTTAGTAAATAGGGGGAATTCACCAAATATGACTAGCATATTCAAATCAAAATGGAAATTAAAAGTGAGAATTCTTTATCATCATTAAAATTACATGAATTCAATCAATACACAATATTATGAATGATATATACAAAATTTGAAAAAAATTGCATTCACTTTTTTATTGCTCTAATCATTAAGCATTTATGTTATTGAGTTTCCTAAGCATCCAACAAGCCCTAACTTTCCTCATTACTAAAGTTCCAAATGAACTAATCTCAAAATTCTAAATAATTATAGTGACTACTCTTTATCAATACCTCAACATCAAGAAAATGTAAGAGCTTAATCCAATTCCCATTTTCATTTGTGAGATCAACATAATATAAGGATATACAGTTTGAAAGGAGTGCTTTGAATTTTAAATTTTGATGCTACTTGACACTTTTAGAAGAGGTTGAGTTAGTTTAGGCCTATTATAAGGGCATAAACTCTCCCATAAATCTAAACAATACATATATTACTTTCTCCCCATCAAGGAATAGGCCTTCCACCAGGTTGTGGCCAATTCATAGGTAATGCCATGCATTGACCTCTTAAAAGTTATGTTCATCAATGGGACCACTATGGATGATATTTTTCATATGAGGAAGGTTTGAATATCCTCTACCTATATCTTAAAAAGAGTATTTGAAGGGTATATTAGGTTCCCTCTTCCTGAAACTATAGACAATCATGTCTCAACCAATGTGTGACTTGAACACAATATAGTGGAAGGAAACTAAAGTAGTGGCTTAAAAAGGGGAAAAGATTGAATAAAAAAGGAGCAATTCCCACCAACCATATTATCAAGTTTAAACTTGGAATTTCCATTGTAATTTCATTATTAAATAGATTATATGGATTCCTAAGCATTGCATACACCCACGTTGAATGATTACCCCTACTGGACATTCTATTAACCACTAAAAATTTAGTATCCTGAGGGGAGATTATAAGCATAAGATTGAAATCTTAGATTCTCTACCTTGATAGGAGACCTAAAAATGGGAAATTTTATATGATGTATTATCTATATACAAAGGTAAATGCAATTGATTTATTAATCAATCCTATTTTGAAGAAGATAAATCCTACTTACACTTTTGATTGTTAATACATTAGATATTTGGGGTTATAACCAATATAGTTATACAAGACCAAACAAAGGGATATCTTAACAAAATAACATCAATAAAGAGGGTTCCAAATATTCTATTCAATCAACACCATGCAATAACCCTAACTTTGTCCTATGTTTTCTTATTCACTAAGTAAATGACAAGTAAAGTAAAATCTAATCAAGTGATCATCAAAGATTTTAGCTCAAAGTGGGTGTAATAGACATAAAAACTAAACATTCATAGAATATAATCACATCATTGTATAGTAAATATTAGTGAATAAGAGAGAAGTAAAAATACAAATATATCTACTCGTATAAAGGAGGAATAAAGCTAGGAATGCTTACCTTTGAATATGAACCCACTGAACCTCAATCACTCCGTTGGCCAAGGTGCTTTGTAAGAGTTTATTATGTATGTTGAATAAAATAATGATGGATAATGGACTATGGCTTAGCCTAAGACCTACTAGTGGATCCCATGTTTTCACAAGATAAGATCCATATTTTTAAATAGAGTATTGAAACCCTAATCTATGTGCCTTAAGTAGAATGGTATATAAGTAGATGTGTAATATAATATTCTTCTTCTTCTCTTTCTCTTAAACGATGGAAATGGATGTGTCTATGGATAATTGTTCAATATAGTTGATAAGTCTTAGGTAATTATGTAAGATAGGGTTGGGTTGATAATAATTCGTGGTATAGGGAACAAAAATCTTAGAAATCATCAATGGTCTACCGATCCCTTTCCTAATACACCCTTTAAGGTATACACATAGAGAGATTGAGACTCGATATGTTTCTGTAAGAGAGAAAATATCATTAATTGGTAAAGTTTGAAAATATTATGTGTAAACATATGCCCCACTTGAATCTCATCATGTGTCACTTAGGTGTAATAAGGAATGGTGCTTCAAAAAAAGAACATAGTGACACACAATGTTGAAGCTAAGTAAATTCTACTATTAACCATATAATATAAATGAAAGGATAGAATTTAAAAACACATAACTTTACTTACCTTAGTGTTGTACATAAGGAAGGAAATGAATTAAATATGAAGGTGCCCAGTCTAGGGAACATTAGGTGAATCTATAAAAATTAGCAAAAAGTCATTTTTTTGCAAAAAATACATGTAATATGTGAAAACATTATCTACAATGTCAAAATTTTGTAACATATTTTTGTTCAAAAAGAGCTAGTAGAAACAAATATATGAGAAAAAAATGGAATTTGGTGGTAAATAACTTATAGGTAAATAATTTTGAATAGTAAATATAAATAGGGAAACAATAATTCATTTGTTATTTTACTGTTCTGAGAAAACCAAGCTCTGAGAGACCCAATTCAAGACTAAAGAGAAACTATGGTGAGGAGATGGAAACTAATATGAGGAATATGCATGGAGGCTATAACGAGTGCAACATAGGTAAAAAAACATGAATTTAAAATTTTTAGAGTAATTTTATTTGAAATTGAGTTAAATATATAAAATTGGCTGGTAAGAAAATTATAGGCACCAAAACTAACCCTAAGAAATTTTTAAGTAGACTAGGGGCATAATGAGGTAAAGGTTAGGAAGAAGTTAGACCAATAAATTCCTAATACATTTATGATAAATGGTTGAAAAATCATCACGAGGAAAGAATAGAGTCGACCTGGTTTACTTAGTTTGTAGTATGAGAATAAAATAAGGGGTTGACTACATAGTAGTGGGCTAATATCATATTATTAAAGGTGGATAAGTACATATCAATGGGCCAATGTAATCTAAAATGAGAATATGCATTAATATGTAACTTATAGCTGATGCAGCTGGTAGTAAGTGGCTGATATAGTTTACTAAGGAGGGATGATATAGTTTTTTGAGGGCCAACTATGTACCAAAGGGCTGATGTAGTATGCTAGAGCTGAGAAATGGATGATTTAGTATCAAACATGATGATTTAGTCTATAAAAAAGATGCCAATTTAGTATCAAATGGGTTGATTTTATTTTTCTCTAATTTGTATAGGGCTGATTTAGAATCAAATGGGATGATTGTGTATAAAAAATAGAAAGCACAAAAAACTAAATCAAACTAGATAATGAAGTAGTTAATTTGTAAATATTATAAGAAATCATTCTACTTATTTCTGACTTGGAAATATTAGACATCATTTATTGTTTTATATTTTATAGAGACACCATAGATATTGGTGCTTGGTAGATACATCATGGCTACCAGGTCTATTGGATCATTTAACTGATATGGATAGAGCTCGACTGGTTACCTTAGGTTTTGGTGGCATCATGGAGATGAGACAGATCCCTTTGAGTTTTTATCTCATTTTCATGATCCTAGGAGCATTGGAATGGTTGACCAACACTTTTTTATGGAGGTGGATGAGGACACCACTAAGGTGGGGATCACTCTGGAAGTGGTCCATGCATTACTTGTAACTTTGATAAGTAGGACACTAGTGATTATAGATACACTATAGGATGAAGATGATATATTATCATTAGCCTAGTGGGTTACATGCTTAGATAATATTAACCTTAGGTTTATTATGAGGTTGTTTGATATTTACATTGTTGTCATTTTGTACATTTGGAAGGTAATGATATGATTTATACAACAAAACTATTATGTCACAAGTTATATGGTAAGGTACTGCTATAAGTGATAGCCTTGTGCCAGTCCATATTGGATTAGGGAACACTCTATGATTTGAGGTTTGTCATCTAGGTCCGTCTCATTCATGATATGTATGGAATGTTGTCGAGAGGGAAGAAGGTGATGGGACTAGTGATTTTTCTTAGCACATGGATATATGAGAGGTTCCCCATGTATTAGCTAGTTGGGTTTCCCCATGTAGTCAATGATAGGTTACCTTAGGTCTTGTGATGGATATATGACAATGTAGTGTGGGTTATTACCCATGTGACAACATTATAGACTTTCACATGAGGATATATTTGGTGGCAGCCCTATAGACATAGTTTATATATCTCTTAGTCGGTCTACCATGGTGATAGGGTTATCACGGGTGTAGATCACATGCCACTATACTTCATGATTGGATCTACATCTAGTGTTACACATATCAAGATAAATGGGACTCCCCCATATGGTGTATCATCTAGTAGTTCCTACTTATTGGGCATGGCATGCTATAGAGCTATGAGGGAAAGGAGGTAGAGGGGTCCTTATGGAGATACTGGTGATCAAGCCTCATTATGCTAGACCATGGGCTTGTTGAACATGAAAGTAGGTATAAGTGGAACTAGTAGGTGGAAATGTGATGGCATAATAGGCACCACATCATAATAAATAATGACCATTATGTCCTCATCAAATATGAAGACACTATCAACATGAGGAGACATAATTGCTCTTTATTACATAGAGTGACCCAACAACCACTCCAAAACATAGTTGGTCTATAGAAACAACCCTGAGGATAGGATTATGGCATGATTGAGTGGTTATCATTAGGTTTGTACTAATTTTAAGGTGGCCAATAGAGAAGGTGCTTGGTGGGAGAGAAAATTGGGATACAATGATTGACAACACCAACACAGGGGATAAATGTTTTAATTTGATTTAATTTTTTGATATAGGACACTAGTTTGACTATGATTAAGGTAGATAGATGATGTGAGATATATATGTGATCTAATGTTTATCTTTTTTTTTTAATGATCTTATGATAGAGGAGTTCAAATGAGGAACCATGGTTATGGTTACGTACCATGACATTATAGATGAGGTGTTGGCACCATATGATCCTAACACATTAGAGATCATGTGGTTTCATCTATCCCAACCCATGACTATTGGGATAGGATGCAAGGCAACCAAATACATGTGGTGATGGGATACATCCACTAGTAGGGGTTGGTGTAGGAGAGACATAGGCCTAGCAGGACCTAACATAGGATAGATTTGTACACATAGCAATCACCTTCTAAATAAGACAAGTATAAGCCTAGGTGACCAATATATAGAGATAGGTTACTTGATTTAGATCCTAAAGTACCTCTTTACATCATAAAATTCATAGGGGCCAGTCATAGGCATCGATGGGTATCATGGCTAGGCCAAAGAATATACATGATGGAGCCCAACCTTAGAACTGGAGTTATTGTATTTTATATAAAACACATGATATATATATATATATATAGAGAGAGAGAGAGAGAGAGAGAGATTTATAGTTTGTTGTTCTCTTGAGTTGTACTTAGATTTGGATGTGGGTGCATGGATATATTTTCTTTTTAAAACATGCATTTATCTTTTATTTTATATGCTATGGGAAATATGTGATATGTTTTCTTTTATAGGATTATACGATACACATGCATGGTTAAAAATAAAAAGGTAAAATGATTTGGAGAAGTATAAGTAAGCGGAAAAAATATAATACACACTATATCATGATGGGAAATGTGTATAAACAAGACTTAATTAAATATAATAAACCAAAAGAGGGTATAAAGGAACAAATGTTTTTAAACTATGTAAAGATTTGCACCAAATTAAAATAAATAAAAATAACAAATATAATACACACTATATCATGAGGGAAATGTGTATAAACAAGACTTAATTAAAAATAATAAACCAAAAGAGGGTATAAAGGAATAAATGTTTTTAAACTATGTAAAGATTTGCACCAAATTAAAATAAATAAAAATAACACTATCACATTGGTAAGTATGAAAATATTTTTTTAAATAGAATGCACATGAAAAACCAATGGTATAAAAATAAAAAAATTAAGTCAATCAGTCATAGTAAATCACATTAGGAAGTATAAAAATAAAGATAAAAAAGTAAAATGAAATTAAATTAATCACACTAATTTAAGCTAGGAAGTATGATTTTTTAAGAAAATGGTTGTAAGCATACATGTAATTGGAAAATCAAAAGATAAAAGTGAAATATTAATGAATTAAGCATAAAATCATAGTAAATAAATATGAGAATCATGTAAATGGTGTGTAACTCATAATGAAATACTACTTATCTCGAATTTCACAAATTTATTTTCATTGACTTGGTTATAGTAGGAATTGGGTATTAGAATATTTTATGAGGGTCTAGTCATATCCATGTATTATATTTCAACTCATAAAGGGAATACCAATGAGGTGTAAAAAATGATGGGAATGATTTTAAAAGATGGCTATAATGTCATAATTTTTTAGGAAGGTCTGGTCATATCCATGGTCTTACATTACAATTCACAAAGGGAAACCCTAAGGGGAATGATCAACTAAAAAAATAATATTTCTCAAGGGAAAATATTAAGAAAGTTGTAAATGAAAGAGGGAATTTAAAAATCATGACATAATCATCTATGATAATACGTTAGGAAACATGAGGTAAACTAGGTATAGAAGAAAGACACTAAGAGTATAATGACCATTAAAATACAAAGAATACATTCTCAAAATAATCACAAAGTTGTATAGTCAAATAGGTGAGATATTGATATTGAATCATGTTGGTTATATAAACAAGACATTTAAAATGGGCCTACCTTCCCACAACATGTTCCCCATTCCTCCAAACCTCGTACAAAGTCATCTTTCTACTATAAATATTGGGTACTTGTGTGAGAAAGTAGGTATCACTAATATATTTTTCTTATTCTCCTTTCCCTATTTACTTGCCTATCGTAACCCAATGGACCTCAAATATATCATGATTCCAATTATGTATTTTGAGCTTCAATTACAAAAATGATATGTGATATGAATCACATTTTCTAGTGTGATTTGACATTTAAAATTATATGTTTCCTTTTGTATCATTTCCTTTTGTTTAAATGATTTGGATTTTATATTTTATGTCTTTTATGATTCCTCCTCCATGTGGACTTTGAATAAACAACATGAGTGATAAAATTGATACACATGAATGTGATTTATAATTTGGTTAAAGGAAGATAAGTATACAAATATATGATTGACTAAACACTTAGGTTCGCCTATGAACTATTATGTAATGTCAAGTTTAAACCATATGTATGCTTACTATGCAAAAGGAGATAAGGGAATAGAAGAATATCCAAATTAGATCAATAAAATAAGATTACAATGAGATGTACTATTTGTTAACTGATCACATGGTAAATACATATTGCTAAGGAGAATAAGGTGTTAATTACAAGCTTATACTGAGACGGGGATGAATCAATATAAGATAATATTTTATTATTTTCAATTTAATTGACCACAAAAACAATAAGCATTCAAGATCTAATAATTAATAACACAAGAGAACACATGATTTACATGGAAACCCTTTTGAGAGAAAACCATGGCAAAATATTGATTTTCTATATATAACTCTTTTATAATGTTTGTAGGCACCAACTTATTGGAGATACCAATCCCAAACCAAGCACCAACTTAGTCAATTTGTGAGTACCCACTCACTAGAGACACTGGTCCCCTTCACCAAGAACCAACTTAGCCAATTTGTGACTACCGACCCATAGGAGAACCAACCCCTACACTATGAGACACCAACCCTAATCCAAATCAATTCCACCATTTATGATTGCTTCTTCAATCAAATGATGGATTTGCTTCTCTTACACTTTCTTGCTCAGTAATTTTCTTATATGTTTTCTTCTCTCCTCTCTTTCAAAATTCTCAAATAATATTATTCATTAAAATAAATCTACCCTTCACACTTCTTTTCTTAAGAGACATTCTATTTCATTTTTTGATCTTCATTTCTTCCTTCTCTCTCACACTTATATGATATTCATTCAAATCAAATACTTTTCATACTTCCACATCTCTTCTCTGATATGATACGAAACATCAGAAGCATACAGTTGATTACCAAACCAAACAACTTAATATGCCAAAATTAACCAGAATCACAAGTAACTAGAATTCAGAATAACACATGATATGAGAGACAATACACAACTTGTATTAATACTTTTACAGAAAAGAATACAATAAAGAAGATGCCACTTCTTCTCCACCACCTCTTCAGAGGCTTGCCACACCTCAAGTGAACAGTAATTCTCTCCTCAAAGCTCTCTCTCTCAGGTCCCAACACACAACTCAAACACAGAGTTGGTGTTCACCTCCTGTGCTCCACGCACACCACAAGTGCTCCACACACTCCACAAGTACTCAAAGTACTTCAAGTAGATCTCCCATGAACCTGCAATAACCTGCACCTCAACAGACCATACTTATGGAAGGAACTCCCTTGCCTTCCTCTTTGCTCTATTTGAGTACACGCTTGTACTCTAAGTAGATCCTGCCTGATTCTGCTCCTTGTTGTGTTGCTATCCTATCTGATCTTGCACACCTGCAAATTAACCTAGTTCTGCACACCTATGAACCTTGACCTTGCATACACATACACCTGCAAATCAATGATCTTACTTACCATGTAGATCTCCTATAAAGGCCATGCACCTGTGACCAAGATCCTACACACCTGAAGAATCTTGCTGACTCTCCAAAACCAGCACCCACCTTGGTACTGCTGTGGAACTAAAAGGAACACCCTTGCTCACCTCACACAAAAAAGGAGCTAACTTTGCTCAACTCAAACTAGAACACTTTTCCAATACAACCATGAGTCTATTATATAGATCTCATCCAAATAATGATTAGACATCTAATTACAATAATTAGATCTACAGCTCTCAGTCTAAAAATAGCTCTCATCATGCAAACACTTGGTTTAATAGCTAACTACCCATAATAAGCTCACAGTCGAACCACACAGGTTACCGACATCGGTCCCTGTCCACCTGGGGGTCACCGACGCCGGCCGATACATGACCGACATCGATTGCATTCCTGTCTTATCCTACTGATGTCAGTTGGCCAGACCAACGCCAATCTCTGTGACACTCTGCAACTCTCCTGCAACCTCCTCCATGTCTGCATCGGTGAAGCTTTTAGCTCCACAACCTAACAATCTCCCACTTGGAGATAAACAGCTACACTATACCTGTACCTGTACTCCATCTAATCTATTTCCTGGTTTGTATCCCTCTTCAAGCTCAATCCTAAAGACAACCCACCACACAACCTGTGATGTACCTCCTATCATCTGAGTACCCTACCACATCCGAACCTACAAACACATGTAGTGAAGTCCTGACCCTGCATAGCATGAATCCTTGCTGCTGGTCCCTCTCAAATACTTGAGAACCCACTTCCCCGAATTGGCTCCTAACTCTCTGACAGCTCCCACTTCTTTGGAATACTCAGGTCTATACCAGACCTCATGTGATTTTGGACACTGTACCTATCCAGCCCTTAGTGTGCTCTGGATCTGCATCCTGAACCTCGCCAACACTTGATTCACATCAACTCCCACTGGAGACAAAATCAACCTATGATCTCCATGTCTCCCATGTCAAAGAATTTTGCTGCTCCAAACTCCTCATGACATGCCACTAAACTAACCTTACCCTTAGCTCAGCAAAACCCTGTATGTACAATCCTGCTAGCAAACCATACCATCCACATACAGTAATAGAATGATGTCATGACTCATCATCCACCTGGTAAGACAAACCATAGTAGTTACCCTGACATTGACTAAAGCCATGCTTCATTTTCCACCTGTCAAAACCTGTACCACTATCCTGCAACTCCTCAAGACCATATACCTGGTCTTTCATCTCACATGTCCATTCAATCTATTCTTCAACTAAGGATTCCATTCATCTCTATGCTTTCATATCGGCTGGCAACCCTACCAAAACTCCCGCTTGGTTCTGCAATATATCCATGCCATGCTCCCACCTGTTTCTTGGATCCTTCCTGATCTACAATCAGCAACATGTATAAAGAAGAGGAACAACAAATTTGAGGGCCTACTTACGTCTTCAGTCCTTCATATGGGTGTTTGAGACTCCTTGACAGCTCGTTGTCCACCCAAAATCTGTTACAGTGACCGACCTTGATCACTCCACAGTCTACATCCAACCGACGTCGGTTCCCATGCGTCTATCCCTGACTACGAACCCTACCGATGTCGGTGTCCCTGTTGCCAACGTCAGTCCTTCTGACCAATGTCGGTCTTACCCTACCTGACATCACCAGCTTCGGTCTGCACATGACTGACATCGGCACCTGTCTATTCGACACCGGTTCCTCCTGACCGACATCGGTACCTGTGTTCACCTGTGAGTGATGACTTTTTACCCGCGAGCTCCTTTGAATCAAAACCCATGTCTAAACTGCCCTGCTCAGAAGTATCTGGCACCATCCACTGGTTTTTGTCCGCCATCTCCTCTAAGAACACTAAGGCTTTCCAATTCTTAAGCCTGTCAAATATATCTATCTTCCGCTTAAGAACATGCATCTCCTTCCTGCTCATGTGACCAAGCTTATGAAGCCACGTCTCTGCAACAGAAGAAGAATCAGTAATATAAACAAGTAGATAAAGAGTACCTATTTTCTTACCAGCTAATTCAAGTGCATCCGCTATGAGATTTCTTGTGCATCTCTCATCACCCAATCTTTCTGAAGAAATTAGCCATATCTCCAAACCTGGGACCTGCATGACCTTCATCAACACCTATGTGTTGGCCGCCTACAATTTCAGCTTCACTTCCCCTTTGCCAATTCTTTGGCAAGGCTCACCAGCTCCTCTACCTGGGGCTGCATGGAAAGAGGCAACCGAATCTTTTATCCAAGATTCAACTTTATCCAAGAAACCTCCCAGAGCATCCTGTGCAACAACACCGCTACATCTGCTTCTTCAATTCCTTCATGCTAATCTGCTACCAACCAACAATATTCTTTTACCTGCTCTTTCTTTCCATGGGACCGTAAGAAACCATCTATGCTTTTCAACTCCTCCATTCTTAGCTTACTTTCATCTGCCATTGCTCTTCTCCCACTCAATCAGAAACCCCTGAGAGTGACCTGTAACCAAACACAAAACCTACTTCCTGCAACCTTAGCTCTGATACCACTTGATAGGATACAAAACACCGGAAGCATATAGTTGATTACCAAACCAAACAACTTAATATGCGGAAATTAACCAGAATCACAAGTAACTAGAATTCAGAATAACACATGATATGAGAGACAATACACAACTTGTATTAATACTTTTACAAAAAAGAATACAATAAATAAGATGCCACTTCTTCTCCACCACCTCTTTAGAGGCTTGCCACACCTCAAGTGAACACTAATTCTCCCCTCAAAGCTCTCTCTCTCAGGTCCCAACACACAACTCAAACACAGAGTTGGTGTTCACCTCCTGTGCTCCACGCACACCACAAGTGCTCCACGCACACCACAAGTGCTCCACGCACTCCACAAGTACTCAAAGTACTTCAAGTAGATCTCCCATGAACCTACAATAACCTACACCTCAACAGACCATACTTATGGAAGGAACTCCCTTGCCTTCCTCTTTGCTCTATCCGAGTACACGCCTGTACTCCAAGTAGATCCTGCCTAATTCTACTCCCTGTTGTGTTGCTGTCCTATCTGATCTTGCACACCTGTAAATCAATTTGGTTCTGCACACCTGTGAACCTTGACCTTGCATACACATACACCTGCAAATCAATGATCTTACTTACCATGTAGATCTCCTATAAAGGCCATGCACCTGTGACCAAGATCCTACACACCTGAAGAATCTTGCTGACTCTCCAAAACCAGCACCCACCTTGGTACTGCTATGGAACTAGGAGGAACACCCTTACTCACCTCACACACAGAAGGAGCTAACTTTGCTCAACTCAAACTAGAACACTTTTCCAATACAACCATGAGTCTATTATATAGATCTCATCCAAACAATGATTAGACATCTAATTACAATAATTAGATCCACAGCTCTCAGTCTAAAAATAGATCTCATCATGCAAACACTTGGTTCGATAGCTAACTACCTGTAATAAGCTCGCAGTCGAACCACACAGGCGACCGACGTCGGTCCCTGTCCGCCTGGGGGTCGCCGACGCCGGCTGATACATGACCGATGTTGATTGGCCAGACCAACACCAATCTCTATGACACTCTGCAACTTTCCTGCAACCTCCTCCATGTCTGCATCAGTGAAGCTTTTAGCTCCACAACCTAACATTCTCCCTTATATAGACTTTAAAGGATGTGTCCCATCCAAGAGGTACCTCCTCACCAAGAGATGTGATTGTTGACATTTTTTTCAACATTTTTATTAACATTTCCATTGATATTTCTATTCATTTTCATTGAAATTTCTATTCACTTACATAAATAATTCCATTCAATTCCAACTAAAATTTCATTCACTTCTGGTAATAATTTTGTTTGACATTTTTGTTCATATCTATCACAATTTCTTTAACATCAATGATAATTATTCCAACAATCTCCCCCTTTGTCATTGATGGAAATCCCCATTAATTAGTATATGAACTCCCCTGTCTTCAATTATCCCCCTTTGACATCAATGACAAAGGGTTGTACACCCTTCTCCCCCTAAGTTGATTCTTTCCCTTATTGTCACTAGATGAAAAAGATATTATCTTCTTCTATTATCTTCATTATAATCTTGAATTTCTTTTATATTACTTATTGTAATATCTTCTTTTATTATTCCTATTTGTATCATCTTTCCACTATGTACATCATATCTCTCTTTCTTGAACATGGTCTTCACTGCCATTTCTTCTTATGCTTTTTGTTCCATCATGGCCTCCCTATCATTGCTCCTTGTGCCTTTTGCACAAGCATAGATTACTCATTTTAATTATCTAGATATTGCATCTACTTCCAAACTTGCATGAATTCTCTTTTGAGTTTCGTTTAGGCATCCTCTTTCTTGTTCTAGTCTATAGGATTACTTCCACATTGTCTTGTTATATGTCCATACTTATTGAAATGATAACATACAATATCTTTTGACAATGGAATAAATGAATTTCTACTTGAGAAACCATATTAATCTTTGTTTCCATTTCAACCATACTCATTCCTCTCATGTCCTTCACTTGTGTCATACTTCCATGCATACTCATTTATTTCATGCCCATTCCTTATATCTACATTTATACCAATGTTCAATGCATATCTATTCCTTACATGTCTCTTACACTCCTTTACTCTATGACTAAAAATGTTGTAATTAGATTAATAGCCATGAAATGATCCTTGGTACCTATCAAACATTTTTGGAAAGAATGATCTTCTATCATGTTAATGGTTCTTTCCTTTATCTTTTACTTGTGGAAATTCATTCTTCACAAAAGTCTTCTCTTTCATATTCATAGGTTTAGAAATTTTAACATCCTTCTTGGTAACCTTTTTTTCATATCCATATCCAAGACCTGACTTATCAAATAGTGACCTCTAACAATCTAGAATCTGATATAGAACCTCGATGCTCTTCTCAATTTTTAAGGTGCTTGTCAATTTAGGGTTTGCCTTTTCTAAATCCTTTCTCAAGGAAATAATCTCAGCCTCTAACTTCTCACATTCTTCCTTCTTTGCCTTCAGTTAGATTTTAGTCTCTTCCTTTATTTTCACCTATTCAACTTGAGAATTTAGACTCATGATGACCATTTCTGATTCCTCTCAATTTTTTTATAACTCTTCTTCTTTATCTTGATCATCTTCTTCATATTTCTAAATTTGTCACTCTTTTTTATATTTCTCTTTCTTAAAAATTTTGTTTTCACTCAAGGCACTTAATATTTCTCTTTGAAGATCTAATTCTACTTTTCTAGCTTCCAAATCACTCCAAGATTGTCCTCTAGTTCTCTGGTCATCACCATCCCAATCTTCTATACCTAGGAGTAAAACTTCATCTCTGTCACTATCTATAACACCTTCTTCAATATCTTCACTTGAGCAACTAGACCTTTTTGAATAAAGGCTTTTCTTTTCTTTATCATATCTATTCTATTTATCATAGTTCTCTGATTTGTAGATTTTCCTTCTCTTGTGATACTTTCTTTCTCATCATGTTCCTCTTCATCATTACTGCATCAATATAATATAACCTTTTAATATTTTCAATTTAATCAACCACAACAACCATAAGCATTCAAGATCTATAAATTAATAATACAAGAGAACATAGGATTTACATGGAAACCCTTTCAAGAAAAAACCATGGAAAGATATTGTTTTTCTATATATATATATATATATATATCTTTTAAAAAAATTTCATTCACTAACCTACTCAATAAACTAATCCCCAAACCAATCACCAACTCAGTCAATTTATGAGCACCCACCCACTAGAGACATCAATCTCCTTTACCAAGCACCAACTCGACCAATTTATGAGCACCAACCCACATGAGCATCAATCCCTAGACTATGAGGCACTAATCCTAAGCCAAATAAATTCCACCATTATGATTACTTCTTCAATCAAATGATAGATTTACTTATCTTACACTTCTCTCTTAGTAATTTTCTTATATGCATTTTGCTCTCCTCTCTTTCACAATTCTCAAATAATATTCTTCGTTAAAATAAATCTACCCTTCACACTTATTTTCTTAAGAGATATTCTATTTAATTTTTTTATTTTCCATTCTTCCTTCTCTCTCACACTTATATGATCTTCATTCAAATTAAAAAAAAATCATACTTCCATATCTGTTCCCCCTTATATAGCCTTTAAAGGATGTGTCCCCTCTAAGAGGTACTTCCTCAGCAAGAGATGTGATCATTGACATTTCCATCAACATTTCCATTAATAATTCCATAAACATTTCCATTCACTTCCATTAACATTTCTATTTACTTCTGATAACAATTCCATTCACTTTTGACAACAATTCCATTCACTTCTAGCAATAAGTTTATTTGACATTTCCATTCATATCCGTTACAATTCCTTTGACATCAATGACAATTATTCCAACACAAGGTTTGTATAACCTAGTCACAATAATAATTATCCAACATATTGAGATAAGGTATTAAACAATAATTAGAAAAGTCAATCCATGAAATAAATTAACTCATAAATATAAGCATGTAATTACGAAAATAATCCATAAGAAAATATGAAAGAAAATGAAACTATTGTTCACAATCAGAATAGGAGGAAAATAATGATATATTCAATGTAAGTACTTATCTTATTTGTATACAAAGGTAGGATTTAAGAATCTTACAAGAGAAGAAGCTGGTTAAATAAAGTCAACTCACGGGTATAACCAACCCATCAACCAATAATTAAAAAAACATAGAAAAACCTTTGGATAAATAATCCAATAAACTCCTTGATCCAAAGGGGTATAAAATAAGAAATAATTGGAGAAATGACTCTAAAGTCATCAAACAAACTCTATTGCAACTATAAGTGGTGCACTGTACATCTGGCACTAACCAAAAACTGATGCTTCTCCATAAATAGGCCCACCCTTATGAGTTGTGGCAAAAAATGGAAAATGAACATGATCAAAGTTTTCTCATCCCCTATGATCATCATTCGGTACTACAATAGAACACAGTCAAGCATGTCTAACTACATCAATCCATATAAGGTCCCACATAATAACTTGTTTAAGTGACAAACCCATATTATGTATGGCACATCTCCCTAATGTCCAACAAACACTAACAACCTTTTATCAACACTAAAGGTGATATCAACCTCTATCAACTCATACTATCACCGATGACTGATCAAAGACCAACATACAATATATTTCCCCTATCAACTAAGAGGTGTGAAGCTATACATCAAGATAAATAAAATAAAATAAGATTATCTTCTCCATGACATGAATATAATGTATGGAGATCAGAAAATGGAATTGAAATAAAAAACACAAGCTAGAAAAAATACTACTATAATTCCTAGTTTTGAGCCTAGTAGCTCACACAAGATGGGTAAATCACTAAACACTCAAAAGATTATGTTAGGTCCATCAGGACCATAGACCTCAACCATAAAAGATGCATTCTAAATATATTATGTGTCAAAATAACTAGAATAACTAGAGTAAACATAAGATCAACCACTAGAATTATCCACATTATTGGCCTTAACTTTCTTTTTACATGGAAAGTGGAGTCATCAAGAAGGACAAAGATCTACAAGATGTACAATACCACCACATTTGAAAAATTGTGTCTATTTTTGGATCCAATGAGATCCAAAAGAAGTTGAATCATTTAAATAACTATAGGAGTGAGAAGAATTCCTTTGGTGATGTCTGTATTTGGAAGACCCTAGAGAGTGTTGATGTGAATGTTCTGGAGACAAGCAAGAATGATGTGGAGAATGTTTCTAAGAGTGTTTTAGAGAATACTTATAAAATTTTCATTATAGATAGTGATGATCTATGTTGGTACCTATTCTTTAAATAATGAGCCTCTTCAATAGGTTTACTTTTCTTCTTTATAAATTATCTCTCATGGTGTGTCAATAATAACTCATAGATGGTGTCAAATGTGGCTCAATTAAGCTTATCACTAAGTTGTAGCATTTTAAAAAAATGTAAGTAGAAATAAACCCATTCAATGTGATGTAAATCAACATGCCATCATTAATTTTACCCCTTGTGGTGTAATACTCTTATTTTAATATTTTCATCTGTGAAAGATATTCAGAGACATCTTCATTATCTACCAATTTATTATTTAAAATGTATATATAAGAAGGTCAATCTTCTTGTATGTAGGTTTATTGACATACAAAATGTTTAATGTTTTCCATGCATTAATTTTAACCACCTTAATATGAATAATAACCTATTATGTACAAGATGATTTCAATAATGTGAGTGCATGTTTATCATCTTTTAATATTCAACTAGTTTTATAGCTTCAGTTTGTGGTGGGGTCTCTTTCTCAGTGATTTCCAACAAATCATTAAGTATGAGGGTGTGCTCCATGTTTCTACTCCATTCTTTATAGTTTTTAGGTGACAATTTTCAATTTTTAGATATGAGACTGATAATTTTAGCCATGATGCTAAAATAACAAAAATTTCAAGAAAAAGGAATGTTATTGAGGTTTTGCCTATATCTTCCAAATAGCTTCCAATTTGAAAAAATTATGAACTTGGAATAATATTAAATAATTACACCATTATTATTCCAAAATATGTTTACTTCATAATTTGTCCTTTCATCAAATAGCGTCAAAAAATAAATTTGACCAAAATACAAAATAAATAAGTTTTGAACCCTTGATCTCTATATTAATAAGTGAATGACAATATCTATTTCACCAATTTAACCTTAAGCCCTTAGAGTATACAAAAGGATAGTATTCAATTTATCTCTAAGTTTAGAGTATATATATATATATATATATATATATATATATATATATATATATATATATATATATATATATATATATATATATATGCACCAAAAAAATTGACCAATATTTGACTTATAAATCAATAACAATTTGCTTTTTGTGGACCCCACAAGATATGTAAATAAATTGAAATGAAAGCTTACTTCATTTTATTTATGCACTGATGTATTAGATAAACTTGGTGTCACTTTTTGGGTTTCATATAGATCAGATACATTGGTGATCTTATTATAAGTGTTGTATAGTTATTGTGTCTCAATTTTTCTCTTATTTCACTTAAGATCATTATGATTTGAAAGAAACAATAATTAGTATGCATGTAATATTCAATAAACTATGTTCAAATATAAATCTTGGAGTGCCATATACTTTCAATAAACTACATTTGGAGATCAAACTTGGAGTTCCATACACAAAATTTGATAGAGAAAAGAAACACCATATAAAATTAGTGCTAAGTTATTTTTTTTAGAGGCTTCACTTTAGGCTGTGCAACATTTGTTTTAATCATTCCACATCTAACCTAGAATGGTATGTTAGTAGGTTGAATGGCTCATAAAATGTTATTCAATCCTCCTCATCCCAACATTAATACCATTTTTCCAACATTAATGTCATCCTCTCCTCACCTTCTACTATGAGATGTAAGCTTCCAATTTTAGTCAGGACTCCAACACATAAAAAATTTATTTTCAGTTACTACCTAGGTCTGTACTCTATCATGATAAGCCAAATTTCTTCAATATACCATTTAGGTATACAATAGGAAAGTATTTAAAGGGAATACAAAGAGAGTATTTGGAAATTTAGTTTGACTAGATATCATCTTCAGCCAAACTCTAAATTCTTGAATCCTCCTCTTCAGATATCATGTGCTCTAATACCACTGTTTAGAATCATAACAAGAGGAAAATAATGATTTATTAAATGTAAGAACTAATCTTATTTTTGTATAAAGGTAATATTTAAAAATATTATGAGAGAAAAATTTGGTTAAATAAAACCAACTCATGGGTATAACTAACTTGTTCAACCAACAATAAACAAAACATAAAAAAACCTTTGGATAAATAATCCAACAAATATATATAACACATAATTCATAATATAAATTTACATCTAAGATAGATAGGAGAAACCATATTTGACACATATTTAAAAGATATAAGATATATAAAAGTGGATCACAAGTCCAATCTAAAATCATAATGAAGAACAAAGTGAAAGAAAGCACACCATGTTGTGTTCACAAATATTGATAAATTTATCTAAAAATATTATCCATGACATATAAAATATCTCTATGAAGATATATCTTAATGTCATCCAAAGTCTCATCTATCCTCATGAAAAATTGTGAAAATACCTCTCTCCAAATCTCCTCAATAAAAAATGTAGGCATAGCTAAAGGATCATTCTCAGTAGGGATCCCGTGTGTATAATATTTAAGGAGGGGAATAGATGTTGGAATAGGAATGGTATCTATGAGATAAGAATATGACACCAAATTTGGAGGATCCATAGGTGGGGAAGAATTCATAGGCAAAGAAAAAGAAGCCTTATTGCATGAGCAATCTCTGAAAGGAGGAATAGTGGGTGCAAGAATAATTATAAGGTGATCATGAAGGTGTTGCTAGAGAATGCAATAATAATCATTATGATAAGTATTGTATTCATGATAAAGATAATATACCTCCCATATTTATAGATATACTCACGTAACAACTTGAGAAAAAGCATACCCTTATCTTTAGGCTAAGAAAGGGAGGGATGCAATGTGTTAATATTTTTTAAAGATTTCAAGAATGGGTGGAAGAATATTATATATCTCATAGAAGTAATAAATATGATCTTTAGTGGACTTTGGGTGTATATTAATGGAAGAGGTAGAAGAGTAAACTAGGGAGAGTTGATATAACTAGTAGTATCTAGTCCAATGACCAGTGACTTTGTGAATATCACATTAAGGTTGATCATCCCAATGACTAAGCATGTGATCAAGATATGGTAAATGAAGAAGGCCATCACCAAGGGAAGGTGGGCATAGTGTAGAGACTAGACTAGGCTCATCTAAAGGTAAAATAGGATCAGATATAAGATGAGGCTCAGGTAAAGGTAGGTTATGATTAGGAACTAGACTAAACTTAACTGGATTTGAGGTGAGATGCGTATAAGGTTTAAGAGTAGTATCTAACATCTTTGGGGGAAGAAAACTATAAGGTTATTTATATCTATCAAAATGTTAAGGATAGGTCATGGCATGATTCATGAGCATGATTATAAGAGGCTATACCAAAATTAGAGGTGTACCATATGATCACTCCACCTCTATCCTATGAAAATAAGGAAGAATACTAGAATTTGGCACTATGATTGAATGAATATGATAAGGTGAATGTAAAAACTAAAATAACCAAGTATGATATTAAATAATCTTGACATCTATATACTAGAAAGGTCATCTTATAAATGGGTCATCTAAAGCATAACCATCATCATAATTAGGTGTGTGTAGGTAGATGGTAAAAGTAGGTATGATCTTTTCAGTAGGAGTCATATGATGAATATAATGTATATTATTGGTTAATACCATGGGTATATGATCACTAAGAAGCTAATGAGAGTGAGGTTTCAAGGATGGGTAGAAGATAGGTGATGAGATGAGGGGAAAGATCAGGAGTTGATATTGACTCTAATCACATCTAGCTCATTATCATCAAAATCTAGGAGGTTAGGTGGTATATTCTTGATGAGTTCAGGGTGAACATTATAGCCTCATGTATAATTGACAAGATAATTGAAACACTGAGATTCCCTAAATGGGATACTAGGCAAGGGTTCAAGGGTAAGAATTTTAAAATACACAATGTTATTGAAAATTTTCAAAATTCCAAGGGTTTGTGTCCTTAAATCTTGAAAATAGCACCATTATTAGATAATTTGATACATTGGCATGTAAATGAGGTGATATCTCTCATACGATGATTCCAAAGTCTTCCAATCAAGATTTTATAAGAGAGGGGAAAGTTAAATATCATAACTTTCACATAGAAAATAATAGGAGGGATAGTAATGGAAAGCCAAACACAATTTAAAGGAGGCATTTTCCTTCTATCATAACCTTGACATGTACTATGTGTGTACTTTATATTTCACTTAAAATTTCTAAGAGTTTTAATGAAATTGATAGAGGTGACACAAGCACTTGAACCCGCATCAACCAAATCAAGATTAACTTGGATATCACCAATTTGGATGCTAATAAATAATGGTTGATCATCCTCACAATGAATAATTTCATCTATAATCATGGAAGTGATATGAAACTTAAGGGAAAGATAAGTGTTCACTATTTCATCAACATGTATGGATTTCTCTTTGCATTGTTTAAATATATTATCTTCAGCCCCAAAAAATGTAGCTTTGCATCTTATAAGGGAGGACAAGGGATGTTCATTTAAAAAAAAATTCATCAGATAATGGGGGAAGTTCACATTGGTTATAGGAAAGGCATTTGAGATGGGAGATGATAAAATTATTCAATGGGTTCCTATTCATCATAACCCATAAGGGTATTGCTAAATAGAGGCACATAATTTTATAAGAGTTCTTGGGAAGGAGGATTGGAAGTGAAGTTAAACTTGTGTTGGTAAGATGTAATATGTTTAGTTTGAGGATAAATAGGTTGACTATCTTTAGATGGGGAGATTGTTAATTTAGGTATTTAATTATGATTGGGTTGAATAAATACTATTGGAAGGTTGGTGAATGTTGTCTATATGTGTAGATATTAGGGGAATAGAAGAGATAGTGTGAGAGGTATTATCTAATTGAGATGTTGAAGGGGGATCTTGGAAATTTATAAGGTACTCTTGCCCTAACTCTATGAGATGAGATGAGGAAGAGTCTTGAATGATGTTAAATATTTTAGGGGATTGGTGTGTATGGGTGGGATTAGAATCACTAAAATCACCTACCCTTCTCATTTTAGTCCTTTTGACTACATTTTATTTAGTAGTGAGGTCTATAGGACTTTTAATTTTTTTTTGGAAGGATCAAGCTTGTCATTATTATTTTGATGATTAGGAAGAGGATATTTATATATAAAAAGATGAGAATTAGCTTGATTTAAATATTTATTTTTGTTTTATATTTAATGAGCTTTAAAGTCTATGTCATATGCTTTTTATCATTTAAGAATGAGTGATTCATGATCAAAGTTTGGGTTAAGAAGTAAATCCATAACTATATTACATAATTGTCTACAATTCTAGTGAGAGTGGCCCCAACTTGCATGAAACCAACAAAATTTGTTGAGATCATACCATGATTTCATTGGATGAGTGGGGTCAAGCTCTCATGGTAGAAGACTTGGAAGATGCTTTTGATGATTGGCTAAAGATAAGGGTTTATAGAAATTAATGTTGTTTGTTTCAGAAAATGTAGGATTATAAGTGTTTTTAGGAGGGGGGAACATGGCATTGTTGGGAGCGATGGATTGAATGTTGTGAATAGTGTCATAAGTATTAGTAACACCATCATTACTAGCATGATAGTTTTTATTTTTAATGATCATGTGAGTGCCCATAATTGGCTGAGATGGTTAAAATTGATTCATGAAAAAATATTGGAACTTAGATTGGTTGAGTTATTATTCTAAAGTTCTTGGAGAGAGAATCATAACCTGATATTGTAACTTGGGGTAGAGGGCATTAGTAAAAATATGAAAGAGATTATTGTCTTCCATGTTATGATCACATTTATTAGATAATTTCATCCATAGTTTGATGAAATCTTGTACCATTTTATTTTCAAGTTGTTTACAATTTATGAAGTGAGCTAAGGTATTATTAGGGAGATCACTCATTTGAAACTCTTGTACTAGGGAGTTAACCAAATATTCTAAGCTAGTGATCGAATGGGTTTTTAGTTGATTGTACCAATGTAGAGCATCACCTAAGAGTGTTTTAGCTAATAGCTTTGTAGCAATAAAGGTAATAAGTTTTACCCAATATTTATATAGGTTACCAAATGTTTTTAAATATAATGTTGGATCAATAGACCTATTGTAACTGATGTTAGGTGTGATACCTCTTATATCAATACTAGTAATTTGAGGTACAAGAGGTTAATTTTGGAGATGTTTGATTGCTTTATTAATGAGGGGTGGTTGAGTAATGAGGTTACCATTAGAATACCTGAGGGTGGTGGGGGTAATTTGGATTTTATTTTCCCCATGAAACCTATTTGGGTTGATTTTGAAGGTGAATGAGATGGTTTTGCATCTACATCATTTGATTTGCATTATTGGTTTGAAAAATATTCATTTGATTGAATGTTTGTAATAAAATTTTATTATTTTAGGCATTATTTTGACTAGTGTACATAACATGAAAATCATTAGTATTGGTATTAGTGACTTGGGTTACACTATGAGTAGTATCATGCAAAACACTAGTGGGTTTAGAAGCATTGGTAGAAAAGGAAGAATTAGTAGCATGATTAGAATTGGATGAAAGGGAATCATTATATGCACTAGTGGAATGATTATAATTAGAAAAAAAATAAGCACTAGTATCATGATTATCATTGGTATCAAAGGATGCACTAGTGGCATGATTGAGGAGGAGAGTATTCAGAAAAGGCCCACTAGATGTTGAACATGCCGTGTTAGTGGAGATACTTGGCATGAAATTTGAAGAGGTCATAGAATAAAAATTCATGGTGTGGGAAGGAGTCAAAATAGAAGGGAAATACTGATAGGAAAATAATTTTTCACCTCTAAATCCATGAGAGAAGGTAGGGGAGGGTGAAAAAGGTTCTTCTACTTGAGAACCTATCATCAGATTATAGATGGTTGAAGGTACTTTCATTTATGTTGAAGAAATTCATTAATGAATAAAATAATTTCAGCTATTTACTCTAATTCACACCCATATTCTAAGGAGAATAAATTATTACAAATTAAGGATGAATGAGGAGTCCTATAATTGGTATTGTGAGTGGTAATGTGCACATTTCTTTCATCCAAAATGGAAGCCACAACTTATTTTTAGGGAAACCTATTAGGATTGGTAAAAATCATCAAATTTGTTAGATTTAAATTTTTATTATCCTTAAATAGGAAATTCATGATGATAAAAGGAGGCTAAAGGGGTTATAAAAATAATAATTATGAAATAGGAGATAGAATCAAACTGGTTGGGTATATTCCATAAACCAAGGAATATAATATAGAAAAAAGGATACAGTCATTCAAGTAAACTATGTACTATTGAAAATGGAAAATTATAAGAAATACGAAGAAACCACCTAAAAAATTTACTATATTATACTTAGACAAGGGTTGAATAGGAGGTTAAAGAGACATAATTGAACATGTCAACTATGTACTACAGACAGATAATCTGAATAGTCTATAAGATATTGTGTCAATAAAGATGATAGTGTTATAAAAATAGAGAATTTTTTTTCCAAGATAATATCTAAGAAAATTAAATTAAGCACACAATCAATTGGATCAATTTAATTGATCCAATTATAACATAGATTAAAAACCTTGCACCAATGTTGGCTAATGTAAGTTTTATAATACAAAATATAATGATCAAAGAAAAAGAAGCAAATTGAAAGTAAATACTAAATAATTGGTCATTTATAAATGTTATTAAGTTATAATTAAGTTTAAATTTAATGTGATTTATTAGTTGGTTATAACAAGGAACTAGAAAGCAATATAAGATTAGTTTTAGGAAGTTTAGGCTGGAAGGGATATATATAGGTGATGATACTTGCTTGGTATGAGGGCATACCCCATCAATTAATAATCCAATAACAATAATGGTGTGAGGTTCTCTTCCAATATATACCATCAACCACATGTTTACACTTGGCCAGAAAACTAAGTTAGATTCCTCCTTGGTGATGAAATCTAAGTAGGTAGACATTGGGAAGATAATTGTTTAATGTTTTTTGTGTGTAAAGTGATTTGAAAGTGTGTAAAATATAAAAATAGTGTGACTAAAATGATAATTTGAAAAAAAAACTAATTAATCTATGTTTATTACTATAAGCATGCAAGCAACTGAAAGGAAAGGTGAATTACTTATTAATAAAAGTAGGTTAATTCTTTGATTATGAAGAGTCTAGAGTTGGTTCAACTGATACTATGTGTAAAAAAATAAAAATAGAGTCGATGGGGTTTCTACTATTCTATGGAAGACATATCTAGAAGAACACAATTGAACTATGTCAAACTAGTTGAATGAGTTGGCTATAGAGATACAGTTTTATAGACTAAAAACTTGTGAAAAATAGTACTGAAAATGAAGAAGTGAAATGAGAGAGAGAGTAAGAATTAAATTTTGTGGGTTTGAAGATGTTTATTTTTCAAAATTTTATGATGTGATGCTCAATTGTTGATTCAAAAAAAATTCTAATAAATTCAAATGGATTGATGAAGTTTGCAAAACCTATGTGCTAAAGAAGAAGTTGTGAATAAAGTTAATTGGATTGACTATGTTTCCAAACTTGCATGTTAAAAGATGAGAATTATGAATAGATTTAAATGGTTAGACTATGTATGTAAATCTATAATGAAAAATAAGGTTATTCCAAACTAATGGAACATATTTATTTTAGAGTGACTGTGTGTTAAACCTACGCACAAATTGTTAGAATTATACTGATAGGTTTTATATAGTACTGTAAAAATAGAAAAATATAATATAATGATAAAATTAAAATGTGAAGTAAAACCTATGAAGGTCTGATTTACATAGGGTCCATAAAAATTTATATAAAGGGAAATGTAACTAATCTATTAATAATTCCTATCTCAGAGAAGATAAATCCTACTTATACTTCTGATTATTGATACATTTGATATTTTATGTCAAGACCAAGATGGACATGCTAGACCTAACTAAAGGATATTGTACCACAATAACATCACTAGAGAGGGTTCCAAAGCCTCTAGTCAAGAAATACCATGCAATAACCTTAGCTAGGTTTGAGGCTTTAATATTCACTAAGTAAATGATAATTAAAGTAAAAATTAATATAGTGCTCACCAAAGCTTCTAGCACAAAGTGAGGGTAATAGACATAAAACATAAACATACATATTAGATATATACTCATGTGAATTTATATGAAATATTAATACATGGGAGATAAGTATAAATGCAAATCTATCTACTCTTACAAAGGAATAACAAAGTTAGGAATAGTTACATTTGAAGATGAACCCATCGAACCTCAATTTCTCCTTTGGCCAAGGTGCTTTAAAAGAGATTTTTATGTATGGTAAAGAAGATAAGGATGGATAATGGACTATAGTTTAGCCAAATACCTTGTATTTTATCCCAGGTTTTCACAAGACAATATCCATATCACCAAATAAATTATTAAAACCCTAATTTATGCTCCTCAATTAGAATGGTAGATATGCAGATGCATAATATAATATTCCTCTTCTTCTCTTTCTCTTAAATGATGGAAATGGATGTGTATATATATATGAATCTAACCCTAAACCTTTCCAAAATATTAGCCAATAGGGTTGACCTAATTAAACCTATAATGTTATTTGGAAAAAAAAAGTTAGGTGTCAGTCTAGGCTAACCAAAGCTGACCTAAACTCATAATTTGATTTTAAAAAATTAAATATAGGGTCAATGGGGTTTATAATGTAATGTAAACTATTAAAAATGGTTATAGGATTAGGAAAGGGCCAAGTAAGGTAGTGAATTCCTAGAGGATTTTTAAAGAGAGGAGATAGGACTTAGTTAAGTATGTAGGAGAAGGTTTGATTGATAACAAGTGGTAGTATAGGGGACAAGAATATTGAGAATCGCTAATATTCTACCCACCCCTTTCTCAGTGCATCCTTTAAGACATGTAGTTAAGGATATTAAGACTCAATAGATTATTGAAAGAGAGAAAACATCAATAATTGATAAAGTTTGAAACTATTGTGTGTATACATTATCTATTGGATGTATTCATGGTAACTATGTATAAGCCCTATGGCAAAGAATGGGAGCCATACGTAGAGTATCTAGGTAACAGGGTTTGAGTATACTTCTCATTCCTGTTTATTCACAAATACATATATTACATCAAGAGAATAACTAATGAGGTATACACTCATATCTACCAAAATATTTAGGGCACATGAATGCCCAAATTATTTGAGAACATCACCAAGACACTCACTAAGATGGGTGACTACTAGCTTTACTAGGATGTAACTGTAATCTAAGTAGATGGAACAAGGATTGGCCCTTTATTTCTACCTCACCATGTTCTTAATGACATTTTGGAACAAGAGATATATTACTATGGTTTTAATAGTATCAATGAATAACTCAACCAAAAACACTTGGCCTATTATTTTAAAACACCCTACAACATTGGGTAACATAAATATATGAATAGGTCACATTTTTTAGTAGTTGGTGAACCCATGATAACCTAAAATTTTTAGCTGGCACCATTAAGGGAATGGGACCCTAATAAAATGATAATGGGTTATTTAAATACCATCCATGAAAAGAACAAGGTTCATGTTTCTTATGGTCATCAAACCTATGACCATGATTAGGTTTTCTTGAATGCCTCAAATGACTCCCATGTATGGATCAGGATGAGGGATAAAAAGATATCAATGACATTGGCCCAAGATCTGTAATACAATTCTAAGGACATAGAGGAAGAATCTCTTAGTAACTAAACTAGCCTCCCTTTCTAGAAGATTAAGCCACATAAGAAGAGGAAGATCAGCATAGAAGCTAGAGGGAGTCAAATCCCTAAGGAAGGAAATTTTGAGATGATTTCTTGGTCCTCAAATTCCTTCCACAACTTCAAGTGAATAAGTTTTGTGGAAAAATATAGATTTGGAAGATATAGTAGCTACCCCAACTAGCCAAAAGAAGAGAAATTTTATGATGACTCCTTTACCTCCACTTACCATAGTTACACAAGTAAGTTTACCTGAGTTTTTACAATCTCCTTTTTCCTCAATTCCAATTCTAGCAGGCTCTCCTAAATGCCCTATGTGTCTTTAGAAAATCCCTAGATTTTCCACACCTTACACTTCATCACATACCTCTCCACCTCCTACCACAATTGTTATCACAACCCCTACACCATGTCATCCACCCTCCACTCCACTTATCTTAACCTATCATAGGAATCCTAATGATTCTTGTGACTCTTTGCAAGGCAAAAATTTAGAGAGAGACAATCTCTTATCCTCCCTATTATTTAAGAAGATGCTAATGAAGAAGAATATGAGATAAAGGATATAATGGGTCTGGAAGAAGAGGAGGAACTAGATAAATTAATATCTCTAGATGACTACACATTAGGAGAAGAAGACTCAGAAACAAGAAAAGTCTAGCCAGATGATGAAGAAATAGAGATTGATAAAGTAAATTCTTTGAGTCTAGGCACATCATAAAAAAGAGGAACTTTTATTAGGCTTACCTCAGAATAAACATAATAGAACTTTGGGGTAGTTTCTTCTATTATTTCTTCTGAATGCATTGTACAAAGTCCAATTATATTTTTTCCCATAATTATGCCCTATAATACATCTTGCACTTCTCAAGTTACTAGTATAGATTTTGATATTCTTTTAATAAGGGCTCCCAAAATGGCTCATTTAAAAAAAAATTATTATGTCTATTTTCAATGAAACCCCATCCCCTAGAAGAAAGTTGACCCAGCTCAAGCATCCCAAGCCCCAGTTATAGACATTTTCAAAAGCAACTATGACTATGGAAAGAAAACCTTGGTTAATTAAATTATTGGCTTAGGTTACACCAATAAAGGAATCCTTTCCATGGCAAGTAGTGATCCATAAGCTTCGACAAGTTCCCATATAAATAATGGCTTCAATGTTATAAATATCTCTCATAATAAACACTTCCTTTCCTATGACCTCTCAACCCTCTACATCTTTATAAATTACCCAAGATAAAGGTATAAGAGAACTGATAATTACTTAGTAGGTAAAGGAGATATAAAATCTACAAGATCAAAGGTAGAACCTAGTTATGGTTGAGCTTACCATAGTTTCTACAAGTTTTGATAAAGAAAGTGGGACTATAAACTGAGTGAAGAAGAGGAAAATAATGGGTACAAGGAAAAAGGAAAAGATAGAGATATAATAGAGGGAAAATGTGTTTCAATTGGCCAAAAGACCCAATATGAACCCTAATGACCCTACAAAATATATTAAGGACTTTAATACTCTTATTGATTATAATGGATCGATATTGAAGGAACTTTATCAAAACATTGAAGAAGCGTTGAAGAGATTGAAATAAATAAACATCAATGTTATACCCAAGGTACAAAGTATAGCTAAAAATATTTATGACATGTAGCTTAACATTATAATATCCAAGATAGCTAGGTAGGCCCATAGAGCAAAGATAGGCACACTATGGAATATGATGAAGGATAAGGAAATAAGGTTGAACTTCTTGGTCTAGTGTTCCAAAATAAGTGCCTTTCATCAGTTACACTTGATGACTAGTAAGGACACTTCTTGGTGCCTCAACTATGTGATTTACAAAATGTATGCCTCCCTAAACTAGCAGAGATCAATGAAGAATCTTCTAAGTGTTTTTTATGTCATAAAACAAAAGCATTAAACATTTTTTCTGATATGAGGGTAATTAGGGTGTTCACCTAGATAGGGGAGCTAGTGAATCAACCTAATTTTGACAGCCTACTCCACTTAGCTATATAAGAGTTCAAACAAGAATTGGAAGGTTTAGTATATAAGACCATCGATAAATTAAAATAGTTGGTCAATTTTGCTAAATATAGGGTCACAAGATCTGAAGACTTAATGATTGATTTTAAAAGCTAAGAGGTAGAGAATAGTAGATTAATGATAGAAGTTGTCTTGATTTTAAATCGCTCACTTTTGAACTTTTAGGCCATTAGTAAATAGTTTGATAATGCATATGCACTAGTTGAAGTATTGAAGGCAAAGGAGGCAGCTTTTAAAGCCACAACACATGTGACTAGCAATTAATTCTCCTAAACTCATAGGATTCTCAGTCTACACCTTATTTGCAACTATAGTATCCTCATTAGCTAATTCAAGTAGCATGTTAATGGTATTCTAATTTTGGAACAACTATGTATTTTCATGGTTCTTATTAAAGTGTTACATTGGTTTCCCATCTATTATTTTACATGCATAATTTATCTTTAGCTAAAAAGTATATTTTTTACTATTATCATTATAATATGCATTCCTACATGAATTATGGATGATATAGGTTCTAGGGTTTCTCATCATAGGGCACCTACATCACCTATAACTTATACATCTATTAGATGGGTCCCCATGACCCCTACATTTCATTGAGAATCATAATTAGTGCCACTGCATCATTGCATCACTACTTAGGTAAGTTAAGATTAAATGGCATACCAAATCATGGACTTATAGTCTCCATTTCACACTATACACATGATCATTTTTCCAATCTTCAACATACGTTACAATGATGGTAATTCTCAATTACATTCACTGAATAGTATGGTTTCTACCCTTGTACATACATCCTTCTCTCTCTTGATCCTTGTATATAATTTACTTTCATATGCTTGTACATAGATTATACTAAAAAAAATGTCAAAATAATATAATATGTCAAAATACAAAAACATTCCAATATTTTAAAAATTAAAAAACATTATAGATTGTATGCATTGCTTTGTTTACATTTATACTACTTGCCAGATATTGCATATTTCTAGCTTTCCTAGTGTAGTTGGTTTTTATCATACACATATGCTTCAATTATTATTATCAAGTAATTACATATTATATAAAGGACTCTAGTCCACTACATTGATATATAGCATCTAGCATCTACTCATTTCATGCATTCACATCGATCTAATTTTATACATTGTTGCATCTTCACACTTGGGGGCATCTCTTACATAGTTGTTATAACCAGGTTTTATCTATACATATTCTACATTTTAGTTACACATTGATTTATCTTGATATTCATCATTATTATTCATTTTTCAATTTTTTTGCCAACTATCACTAGTTATCTTTAGTATATATATGCCTTGACATCCACATATATTTGTATTACATAGTTATACATACTTTCATTTCTATTTCCTAGATTAGACTTGATTATGTTACTATGCTTCTTACATCTTTAAGGGAATTTGAATATGCCATTGTTCTTTGGCTTCTACACCACTTATCTATTTTACATGCCTTATACATGTGCCCATGTCTCTTGTGTGTGCTCTTTCATGGTTATATATGTAGACATTTGAACATGTCCTTTTCTATGGCTCTATGTGAATTTTGCTTATTGTTTGTGCATGTGGACATTTAAATATGTCCTTGTATGTCTTCATTATTATATTTAGTATCATGTTTCCATGTCCATTGTATTATGTCCCCTTGGCCCTATTTTTGTGTGCCTCATGTTTGTATGTTCAATTCCTTGTATGCTTCTACACCATGACACTTGTATTTTCTTGTTGCACACACACCAATTTTTTATGCCATTAGAGATCTTATGTATCTACGTATCCCTTGGGAGCCTTAATGGACATCATGCCCCATCCCCCTAGGTAGTTAATTATATTTTAATGTTTCTATATATTACTTACATATATCTTGACACCCTTGTGTTATGCTAGATTACAACATACATCTTATATTTCCTAACATTATTCAGATACATTTACATTTTAATGTTATTTTTATACATTATATTAGAATATCATGCTTTGACTAACATATTTTGTAAAGATACTTATTTAGAGGGTAGTCATTCCATAGGTTTCAAAACTACCCTCAAAATAGAGGGCATTTATAGGGGTTATCATAGAGATCAAGATCCTATTTTGCTTTTCATAGATATATTTTAGTATGTAGGCTCAGTTATAGAGATTGGACTCAAGGTAGACATATAATAGAATATAAGTTCAATACTTAGTTCAGACCACACATAATTTATTCTATGAAATCATTAGCACATAGATTGGGACACTAGTGGTATAGGGTGCTACTATCCACTACATGGCACTATTATCCAATAGCCCAAACTTTAGGATGGTTTAGTTTAATTAGACTAGTATACCTAGTATAATATATATTTGCATATATATATTCATAGGTTCAAAAGTTATGTTCATATTTATCTCAGATCAGTCATTTAAATTCAAAATCATACCATTTTCTCAAATTTGGGGGCATGATGTGTACCAAGATCAATCATACATTTATATTAGTTATACATATTCAGCTATTACATAATTTAGATTCAATATACTTAGATACCATTTTAGGGGCATGTGCACAACACATAGTTTCCATATACTTAACTTTAGATAGGTTGATCAGATGGAATGGAAAACTCCATGTCATTATCTTCATAATATACACTTGATATCGCATTCTAGGTTGTCACAAGATTCATGCCTTATTCCATCTATATTTTTTGGCATTCTTGAGTGGCCCAGAGCCACATATTATACCTGATTACTCATGGAGCTAAATACATAATTAAATTACTCATTTAGATACTTTCATCACTTTGCATAGTATAGTTACAGATGTAGTTACTTCACATATGGGGTAATGATGGATTCATGGACTACATGATTTATTGATCCACCTACATGAGACGTTTAAACAAACATATAGTCTTATCCAAGCTATTCATAGAGATCAATATCTACCAAGCAGGGGTGGGCAATGATGGAGTAAAAACTAGATTGAGTTCTTGAGCCACCCATATGAGAATTCAACAATCCATTAGCTCAGTTCAAGTTATTCAATGATATGATCATTATGAACTTTTACACATGCAAGTTATCACTACGTTCATGCATTTATTCATATACATAATGAGATATATCCATTCCTTTCATGTCTCTTTACTCAGTTATTTTATTTCAGCATAGTCTTTTTCTTTTGATTATCTCATTAGTAAGGATTGATTTTTGCATGTTTCATTGTAGGACATTTTTTTAGATCATGTTTCACATACATAGACCTAGAGTCACATATTAAAACTCATCTACATGAGCTTCACTTTTAAATTAATTTTAGGTATGCTTATCTTTCATTTATAATAGTCACTTCATTTTGATGCATTATTAGCATAAATGGGGGGAAAATGTAACCACATAAAAGTGGTAACTAGATGGTAAGGGTGTTACTTGGGTTATCCTATCCCTAGGCTTGCCATATGCCTATTCTATATCCTTAGAATTATATTTTTATCCATTCAATAGACAACAGTCACCTATAGCTAGTTAAAACATAGTCCCCAAAATTTCACCTCTAATCCCAATCCAACTTTATCAGCATTCTTTCAAAAGTACATTAACACCACATTTGCGACACTATAACCATGTGACGCTAGTGTCCCCAACTAGGTGTTACAATCCTTAGCCCCAATTCTTCCCAATGGATAGTTTTTCAAATGTGTGCCCCTCCTAAGGTCAGCCTAAGATCATTTTATTATCTACATAAGTAACACAACCCTATAAATACAAGTCTAATCCACCTCTATTCACTAGATGGAAAATATATGCAGAAATATATTCAAACCAAATACAAAGTTGTGTAAAATCAAGGTACATTATCCATAGTATTCTTAACTTTATACATACTACCATATATATCAACCCTAAGTATATTTTTCAATAAGTCCAAAGCTCAATCATATTCATTGCATCCAAGGTCACTCTCATTATAGCATTCACTTACACATACATCAAACACTAGGTGGGAGAACTCCATTAGAATTGATCCCTCTTCAGAATATTAGTATGTAGGCAACTCTATATATAATGGGGTATTGAGGACATTCAATCCATCTTACCAACACACTCAAATCTTTATCATATCATAATTATAAAGATAACTATGGTTTTCACACAAAATCAAGCTTTCCAAGTATAGGCCTAGAACATGTAGACACACATGCAAGTGCTCCCCAAAAATAGGAATAGTACCACAAAGAGGACACTACACATGGGATGCACATATATCCAAACTCGGTACTACTATCTAGTGAATGAATACAAGAATCCTACTTGCGATACTCAAAATTACTTAGATCTCAAGCTTTAGAACCTAGATCCTCCATGATAGTCTATTTTCAACTAAGTCTCTATTTATCCATATTTATTTTTATTTATATGAATATAAATAAGGTTAAAATCATAAAAAATTATTAGATTAATTAATTTAATTTATTTAACTAATTTAGGCATCTCAACCCTTTAATCTAAACATAGGATTTACACATGTAAAACCTAAAAGGTTAAATTAGTTCTATTTTTAGACTTGTAAAATTAGGCAAAACTTGAAGATATGAGTCCCTTCCCATCCAAAGATTATTTATACATTTAACTTCCCAGTCATAAAGGGAAGAAAATTTAGGATATTAATATTAATATTAAATTCAAAGAAGTTATGTTTGACTTGGTCTTGATGTGAAAAACTTTATTCTTATCTAATTCTATGGATTACTTTGACATTCCATCATTCTAGTATATTAGTAATTTAAATTGTGTATGATATATTTATTTTGAATATAGTCTTTCATTTTTATAAATATTTCATTTGAGAATATCTTTCATGTTTATCATAATCCTCTTGTAGATGTACAATATATCTAGCAATTACGTAACCTTTGATTTATGCATGTTTGAGTATAATATGTTTTGTTCCCTTTGACTCTTTAATTATATTTGATTATTTTGTGTTGGTCTATATACCTTGTCCTACTTGAACTCAAATATTAGTCGTGAAAGTATTTATTATTGGATTTTCCATATACCTTACTTTCCTACCTTACTTTCCCCTCATTTTGTGGTTTTTATTATAGTCCTACCCACCGTAGTTATAAATCATCATCCTTCCACCCACTCCAAGTACATTTAGGTTCACCCATAGCTATCTCACCCTTGGTAAATAATATATGTTTCTCAAGCACTACTCCATGAATATATTGTTATAAAATAGAATACCCTACAACTCGTGACCTAGAGTGGTTATATTCATTGATCCTAAAATGTTAGAGGCAACCTCATAAGGAAATCTGAGGATGTGTATAAAACCCACATCAATAGTATACATTAAATTCATAGTTTTTATCATGGTATAAGTTTTATTTTTTTTATTTTTTATTAAAAATATAGATTCATTTGTGTGTGTGCATCGATCAATGCCTTAGGCTTGATAAGTGAATCCATTTAAGAGCCTATATGCATGTTTTTGAGTATATACAAAGAAAAATAATGTACACACATTATTTGTATTTATTTCATGTCATTTGTGATCAATAAAAACATAAAATATATTTATTTGGTGTGATTTATATCACTAAAAACATACATAAAAATACATACAATGTTTTCATATTCTATACAGTTAACTAGATATTGTCAATAAAGTTGAATCATATGTCATGAGGGATATAAATGTGAAGAGTGATTTATTGTTAATTCTATATTTCTCATTATAAAATGGTGTTTGTTAATATATATATAGTACATATAGAGGACATAGTTAGTATAGTGATGTCATTTAGCCCAAATTGAGGTTTTGAATGTAATTTTGACTACATTAAATGTGATTTTGGGTTTAAAAAGACCCAATTTCATCACAAATGAACCAAAGAGTTGATTGTTTCAATAATGGAGGAAATTAGGTCCAATTTTAACCACTTTAACTAAACTACAACTATAAGATGTGATTTGGGGCTAAATTATCTATGATTTCATGATATATTGATTTAGTTACTTAATTGTGCCATCATTATGAAATATGGGCCAAAATGAGCATTGTGAACCTAATTTTGACTATATATGATGTAATTTAGGGCTCAATCAACCCAATGTAAACAAATATTAAACTAAATAATTGATTAGTTAAAACATAGAGGTAATTACAGTTAATTTGAGCCTATTCAACTTAAATATGACTATAAAATGTGATTTGGGGCTTAATTAGGCCCAATTTCATTAGGTAATTAAAAAAAGAATTGATAAACTCAATTATATACATAATTTTGACTATATAGGATGTGATTTTTCCTTGAATTAACTCCAATTTCTTCACAAAATGAATAAAATAGTTTATTGGTTTAATTGTGGAGGTAATTAAGGCCAATCTAAGTACCTTGAACATAACTACAACTATAGGATGTGATTTACAGATAAATTATCTTCTATTTCCTCATAGATTGTGTAAATTAGTTTTTTGGTTCATTCAATGACATGATGTTGGAAAATTTTAACCATGTGAACCTAATTTCAGCTTTATATGATGTGATTTTCTACTTAATTAAACCCAATGCTTTTACACAATGAATAAAATAGTCTATTCCTTTATTCATGGATGCAATATGGGCCAATTTGTGGCCCTTAGACCTAATTTATACTATAAGATGGCAGTAGGGGATCAATTAGCTCTAATTTCATCACAAATTAAACTAATTAGTAAATTGGTGTAATCAGTGATGTGATTTGGGCTAAATTAATCCCATTTCAAACTTGATTTAGATTTTATAGAATTTCATTTTGGGTTCAAATAGCCCCAATTACATCACAAAATCAACCAAATAGTCAATTGATTCAATAATGGAGGTGTTTAAATTTAAATTTCAATATCATGTGGGTATAGGGTCAATGGGTATAATAAACTAACACAAAGATGAGTAAAAAAATTCTAAACTAAGCCAATTAATTGAAAACTTAAATAAATGAATATTTTAAATTAAAATGTTGAGTTATGTTATATATAGAAAACACATTCAAAATAGTAATTTGATTGCATTACCATTAGAAAGAGATAATACTTATCTTATCTGTAATGTGAAGGTAGATCTGAGACATGTAGAGTTAGAAATAGACATGAACAAGATCATGATTTAATCATTAGATTATATAAATATTATTTTTGGAGGCCTGGACACTTGTGTTGGTATCTTGATAACTATAAAACTATCTAACAAAAAATATTCATTGTATTCCAAAGTGGTCACCTTGATATTTTTTGGGTTTTCTATCACCTTTATACTTATATATTTTATTATTCTACACAAATTATAGATTAATGTCTATCATACAAATCCTAGATCTTCACCTTAGGTCTTTTTACATTATAAAAAATGGGTTATTTGGTTCACAAAATTGATTTGACCTTAAGGACCCCTTTATCAATGAGCATTGCATATGTAACCACTAATTTAAAGATGTCCTTAGACATATATAGTTCTCCCCTAATTGTTGTATTATGTGCAAAAGGGTAAACTATAATATATACAAGGGCATGGAATGATATATCTTTTAACTTGAAAAATATTGTTCATGGGTTGTTCTTTGAGTGATTTAGACTTGTAATATGATTTCCCCTACAAGTGATATGAAAATAATAAGAAACTTGGAAATATAACTCAATTGTGAAATTGAATGAATGAATTGTAATTGGTGTTTTCTTAGTAATCTCTAGATGGGTAATGAGTAGGCTTAGATTTGCATTTATACCACACATTTTTAAAATGTCTCATAGAATGTTTAGATAAAACAAATAGGATGACCCATAAGATTTGAAATATTTTTAAAATTGATGGCTTTTTAGGTAGAAACACTAGACAAGAATTTAGACACTTGCATAAATATAAGTGTTCTTATATGGGATGCAAGTGTCTAATATGCTAGGAAGTTATTAAGGATATAAAACTGATAGTGAATGATATATATTAGGTTTTAAGATTTTTGTATTGTACATGAGATATTTATATTAGATTGATAGGTTGAGATAGTAAAATATAAGCAATTAGGCATAGTGACATGGAAAATTTGAAGTACTCTCTAGCCTTAGGGATAAATTAGCCTTGTCTCAAAACTATATGAAACAATAATTTGATCAAAATTAGAGTAAAATAAAATTTTAAGTAGTATATTAGGTTTTATGAGGTATAATCCATATAAATAAATGTTCTTTAAGTAGCAAAATAAGGATTTAAAACTATAAATGAAGTATTACGGTTCTTATTTGTTCTTCCATAAAATTCGTTGTGTGACATAAAAATTGGAGCTATATAAGTCAACACAAATACAACACATATTTCTTGTTTCATATTTGAAGGAGTTCATTTGTCAAAATATTTTAGCCTAAATATAGCTATCAAATCTTGATGAAGAGGAAAAAGTCATCTTGAAACCCAAAGAGGTTATATACACTTGTACTAAGATACTATAGATGATGGTGGTCATAGAGTATCTTATCAATTAGAGGCACCTTCTTAGGTAAGATACAACATTGGAGGATGAGTATTTCATGCAAAAATCATCCATAAGATACTATAGATAAGGGTGATCATAAATTATAATTATCAATTGGAGTCACCTACTTAGATAAGATACAACATGGGATGATGAATATTTCATACAAAAAGCATCCACAAATGGTCAACATTGAGAATAATGCTTGTATTAAATGTCCATGCTACATCCTTAGATTATATTTTTTTGGTATATGTTTTTATCAACCTTTAGCATACATGACCTTTTACTCAATCGTTTGATAATATCTAGGTTTCTAGTTGGTAAGATTAGTTGACCTAATTGAATTAGGTCATCCCCTAACCTAATTATGGTATATATAGGACATAGTGTTTGGATATTAATCACATATATTCTAATTTTTTTTCATTATAAGAAATAGTCAAATTTCCATATTAAAGTGGTTCAGTCCTATTTTAAAATATTTTAATCTAACTTTCACTTATATTTAATGGCTTTTATCTTATTTTCAATTAGTGATTTTTTGTACTAAGTTTATGTGACTAGTTTTATTTTGGTATATTATTGTGAGTTTAATTTTATAATATAGTAATTTCATTACAACTAGATCTTAACCATATAAGGGTGTAAGAGCACACAATATCATTATAATTTTTTAGTGTTGGCAATACTTAGGACTGTAAAATCATAAATTATCTATAGTTTACACATGTGTAATGCATGATTTTTTAATATATACAGCCTTATTATATTATTCCATTCACTTTTTTTAATTTTGATGTTTACGGAAGGTGAAATGTCTTGTTATGTATTGTAGTGAAACAAAGAATGTGAAGTGATAGAGTCATGTGAAGAAGGTTATATATACTATGTTCATACTTTATAAAAGAGTTTTGATTAATAAATATCACTAGAGGTTATGATATGGTTACCTAAATATTATTAGTTCCTTTTGTGTTCTGTTCTAGTTAATTTATTCCCTTTTGCATTTATACCCTATTTATAACTTAATTAGTTAATATAAAAGAATACTTATTTTTGGATTATTTATATTTACGATAACTTATAATAAAAATTCCTAATTTTCATAAAATATGTTTTTGTATGTTCTTTTTATACATAATTATATCTATATCACATGAGTTACCTCCTCATTAGTAAATTCTGATGGACTTTCCAAGAATCTATTGTAACAATGGTGTGGTGAGTGTATAACTCTTTTGTTAAAACATGTTGAGATGGTTACCAGGACAAAGATATATAGAGATATGGTTGTATGAAAGAATCCATAATTTTATATAAGAAAATATAATAAGTAATATTGTAAGATAAGTTATTAGAGATAATATATAGATAAATATATGAAACTTTCTTGTGTGAGATACATAAACTACTAGCTACATGGCTGTCTAGATTAGAATATTATTATTTTTACCTGAGAAACTAGATATCTTATAAACATTAGATACTAATTAGACCTATTAGATATATAATTACATAAAATATACCATCAAGTAATATATTAAATATTTTTTTATTCAAGGATACTTGAATTTTGAAGCTATGTAGGAATTGTATGTTTGAGACATTCGAAGGAAATTTATTTAATGAATACCTACTCTTATTAAGATGTTTTTTTTAGAAAAAGGACGTGGTACCTACCCTTACTAATATGGAGTAATCAATTAGGGCATATTGGGGTTATGTGTAATGTAGAATTGGATGGTGAATAAATGAGTAGAAGAGGTTGAATTTAAACCTGAACCCATAATATGGATGATAGACATACACAAAGTAAATAAAATATTATAGGATTATAAATGGAATTGTAACAAAAAATAAGCTGGAATAAAATGGACAACCCTCATGTAATTATGAGTAGGAGTAAGAGTAGAGTAAAAGATGAAAATGATATAGAAAAGGAAGTTGGAAATGAAGAGAGAGAGAGAGAGAGAGAGAGAGAGAGAGAGAGAGAGAGAGAGAGAGAGAGAGAGAGAGAGAGAGAGAGAGAGAGAGAGAGAGAGAGAGAGAGAGAGAGAGAGAGAGAGAGAGAGAGAGAGAGAGAGAGAGAGAGATAGAGAGAGAGAGAGAAGGGCTCAATATTGAAGGGGAGAGAGAATGGGATATGGAAAAGAGTGATGAGAAAGAGAAAGGTAGAATAGAATTAGATAAGGTAGGATGTAGTGTTAGAATCTAGTTACAAAGGAGGATACTATTTAGACTAGAGAAGGAGAAATATTTAGAAGAAGTAATGTTGGATCATATAAACATTTTAGGTTTAAATTCATAAGAAAAATAAGGTAAAGAGAAGGATAATTAATTTGTATCATACTCATCCCTTGTGCCTAATTTATTATTTAAAAAAGGAAATCAAAGCACATGACTTAAATTTTGACATTTATTTGATTCATAATGGAAAAATATGAGGTTTAATTGAAGAGACTAAGAAAAATATAGCAAGGAAGTAATTTGAAAAAGATGGGTTCCTTTTTATAGATAGTTTTAAAACACCAGGGAATTTAGGAATGTGACAGTCAATAGTCATAGTACTATTGGCCAATTTTGGCCTACATATGGAAATTTGCCTAGATAGATCAATTTCTATAGGTCTTGGTATAGAGTGATCAACTAAGTAGAGTTATGAATGGAATGAATGGATCTAAAGCTTCAAAATAGATCTAAGATTAAAAAGTGAAAATAAAAAGTTATCATGGTGTATCAAAGATTAAAGGGTTTGAATCATGTTTTACAAACTTTTAGAAGTCCATTCGAGACTTACAAAGAGATAAAAATGACTTGTTCAAGTCTAGAGAGTCTAGACCATCACAAGCATGCCATGTAGAAATAGATATATCAGTTTGGTTGTGCATTTAAAAAATGCACTTAGGAAAGCCTCTTAGGCTGAAGGATTACATAGAAATGAAATTATTCATACCAAGATCATTTTTTGAAAAATTAGTGTCTTGATGATCTTATTATCTTAATATATAAAGCTTTAAATTTAGACTTTTAGAATGAAACGTGTGTGGGGATGTCAAGTTAAAGTTACAAAAATTAACCATTTGGGATTGAAAATCCTTAAATGTACATGCATACATCAAATTTGAGCCTCATAAAATAGTTGTTTGATTTCAAATGATCAAATATAAATAGTTGATGTTCAATCATACTAAAGATCCAATAGCGAGTGGCAGCCTAACAATGTTAGTGGGTACTAAAAATCTAATGGTGTGTATTTGATTTTGAACCCAAGATCAATGATGAGAATCAAGTAAAAATGTTAACATGAACACACAAGTGATAAGTGGCAAGATCTTCAGTACCTGAGCAAAGATCCAAAGGTGCACGATGACTGACAATATAAGTGGGCCCAAGCAAATTGATGATGTGCATAAAATCTAACAATGTAGATCTAAGGATGAGTAATGGGTTAAAAGTTTAGTTAATCTCAGAGATAAATATGTGGGTAACAAGTTCTCAATCGCATTACCCTGATAGGAGATAAATGACTCATGTCCATTGATATAGAGAGAGATCAATGGTGTGCATGAAAGTTGAAAAAGTAGATCCAATGGTGCATAGTAAGCTAATCTATAGCCAATATTAAAATTCAAAATCTTGAGACTGTAGTGGTGGTTGATTTTGACTTGGGTTAAACAAAATAATTTTTTTTAAAGGACACCATAGGAGCATAGTTGAGAGCTCTATTGGAGGATCTAGAGCATGTAGACTCCTATCTCTTATCTTTTCAACATTATATATAATAAGTCCTTATCTCCCATAGGGTTTAGAGGTAGAATAAATATTTCTATACCTAATATAGCTCAAAATCAAGTTTTCATAACCTATGGATATATATTAACATATCAAGTATAGGAAAACCAATAAAAAGATATTAGTTTTCCATCTATAAAAAGACCTATGTTTAAATATTAAAGTAGGGGTATGCATTTGGTTATGAAGTATCTCATATTTAGACAAATCTATATCTCTAATAAAAATTTGCTAAGATATACTTGGGTGTAGCTCTATCAATTACATGGATATAAGGACCTTGACCTCATAATGAAGTAAGTGGAGATGGCGTAGAGTCCCAAGATGGAGATTTGGTTGTTAGAGAAATCAAATATATAATTTAATAGATTTTTAGGGTGCCTAAGGGTTTTCATTCATAAGAATTATTATGACTCACCACCTTCAAAAATTATTTTCTTTTAGTATAATTTTTTTAGCCAATGAGAAGATTTTGGGGCCATTAGGACAAATAAAAAGTTAACTTCTCAATAGAGAACTAGTGCTGATTTGATAAAAAAAAAAAGGTGGAATCTTAATTAATGTTTTATATATTCATGCTACATTTCCCCTCTCTTTTTCTCATATATTACCCATTATTTCCATTTTGTAAGCTCTCTCTTGGGTTTTAGAATAAAGACTCTCACTTTTGATAGAAATTCTTTCTTAATTATGTAAGAGCAAAGATTCTCATTTGATAAGGTTAAACCCTATAAAAACTTGTATGAAAGACCTATTTAAGATAATAAATACTTTATTTACCTATCGCATTCTTTTGAAATATTTTTAGTAATCTTGTACATGATGGAATTATGAAGGAGAATCTTCCATTCCATTGTCCTTCTTTCTTGACTATTTTAGGGTGTTTTCTAGTTGATTACAGGTATGCATCTATGTTATTTCTACCATTTATTCAAGATTGGTGTGAGTCTTAGAACTCCTCTTGGCTTTATTCATTACTTCATAAACCTAGTGTATGAAACACTTATGCAATTAGATATATTTTAAGATTGTGTGATCTAGTACTGTCTTGTGCTTCTTCGATGTATATTTCATGTTTCTATGAGTCTCACTTAGTTTGGTGCATCACCTTATTAGCTTTCTTAGGATCCTTATTTCCTACTTTTTAACCCTTTTCTCAGTGCAAAATATTAGTATAGGTGATCTATCAAGAGGAAGCTAGACTTATTCAGAGGTTTGACCCCACCATAGGTGACCCATAGCCTAGGGTTCCAATAATGTAGCTCAATTAGAGAGATCCTAAAGAACCCTATCCAAAGGTGTATATTGATGCTACAATATTTTTTAGCATGCTCAGTGGGACCCAAATTTGAAGAAATTGATCAATTTTGATGTGGGTTTGATCATTTTAGAGTAGTTATAGCTTCACATAATAGTATCTGGTGACTCTAAATTAATAATCAACACTCTAGTGCAGAGCAGTGGCTATCTTTCATGCCAAATATGAATACAAGATCAGATTTTATAGGTATTCTTTTTGAATTTTTTGAACTACCTTTAAATTTAGAAAATAGGTTAATATTTACTAATACACACCCATATAAAGTCAACTTTCCTTCTAGACCAAGTCTAAGGTCTATTCCTACTAGACGATCCTTGTCAACTCCTTTTATTTCCATGGTGTGACTAGAGATTTTATGGATTTTAATGGCCAAAGTCCTCTATCCATCCTTCAATATTATCCTATTCTAGTAGAAACTCTTAAAAGTGTCCCTTATTTTAATATATACTAAGCTACAAGCCCTTCTAAATACCTCATGGATATATCCAACTTCTACAACATTCATGATATCAATGTGGAAAATGTGGAAATTAGATTATTAGTCATCTCTTTCAAAGGTAAAGCTTTATATTGGTATAGAAGCCTTTATAATAATTCCATTTCCACATGTTACTAATTAGGAAAGGCTTTGTGTACAATATTTTAGGATAAAAGTGACCATTCATCACTTATAGAGTAGTTGACCATAATAAAAGAGCCCCTCATGAAGTCATGCAAGACTTCAATACAATGTTCTAAAAGACTTGGGATAGAACCCAATCTCTATTAGGCCTACCCATAACTTTGCCTTTCTATAATATTTGAAATACCTAAATAGTGATATTTTAATAATGATCCAGTCCATCGGAGGAAACACATTGCCAAATGCATATGAGGTGGCAATCAGAGTAGAAAATTATCTAGTGCAGGCTGGCAAACTTACACCTAAACCACCAATGCCTTTGTTCCCTAAGATCAGATCATCCCATATATATATTCCTCCCCTTGATGTCATTCCTCATATGCTTAAAATTTCTGATATACCCTCACCTAAGAAAGAAAAGGCTTTCACTAGTCAGTATAGTGATTCCCAAGAACATAAGAACCTCTAAGAGCTTAAGAACATGTTTCAATATTTTTGAAATGAACTGGTGAATGTTAAGAGGTATCAATATTTAAATAGGCCTTACCAAGACTCATATCAACCTTAGCAATAGTCTTATCAAAAAAATAGGACACCCTACAAATTAAACTTCCAAGGTTAAGGCCAATGTTAAGGACAAGGGTAGCCTAAGTACAATGCATAGAGTAGCTATAACCCTAATACAACAAGCACTTCTAACACATTGGTCCCTATCCAACATAATTTTTCTTAAAAATATGAGGGTACCATGCCTTAGAATTAATCTTTTGGGAAATCTATTATCCAAAACATTAATTTAACCAAGATTTCAATAATCAATGGTATAAGGCTACCAACTATGGGTACAATCAATCTCTCATGGATCAAAACACAGAGGTACCAATGATGACAAAAAAAAAGAGCCACAACAAATTCAAGGGCATAATCAAGGACCAAACCAATTGGTGATATAATAGTTAATTATGAGCAAGAAGATTGTTATGCACTCAATCGGTAGGCTAGCTCTAGCCAAGAATACATTCTAGTGGCATTAAATATAAGGTTTAAAAGGAAGAACATGGATGGTAATCAGAAAGTAGTCAAAGAGCCTCATACCATTACTCCTTTAATATCAAATCCAACTAGACCTACTATTATTATAAAGGTTACAATAGCTCAAAGGAATAAAAATAAGAAGAATTTCTTTATTCGTCAAAACTCACAAACTCAAATTATAGTTATGGCTCCCAAAGCACAACCAAAGGTTTTTGGTTCACCCATAAACATTGTAGAATAGATGAAAAATTCTAATATAAGTGTGTCAATGTGGTATATTCTCTCCATTTTTGGTTAGGTACACATCCTCCAAGAAGGGTTGTTATATATCAATGTTTCTAAAAAACCACCAATCAAAGATATGTGGTTCTCACTAATGCAACCAAATTATCTAATGAATGGAAACTACGTAAGGTGGTCAAACCTTCCCCCTTCTATTTTTCAATGATCATTGGTGAATTTTTAGTGAAAAAATTCTTGGTAGATATTGAGGATAGCACCTTAGTATTTCCAAAGTCCATAGTTGACTAGCTTGGTCTAAAATATGAGCCCCAATTTAAAAGACGGTTACAAATTGATTATTTTTCTACCAAGCCATCAAGCATAATTAGAGATCTCAACTTGACTCTACATACTTGTCCTAGTGTCTAAGTCATTAAAGATGTGTTTATACTTGATGTGCCTCCTCATTTTGTATGATGTTTATCCATATAATTCATTACAAACATGGAGTTTAGAAAAAGATATAGAACCAAGGTATCTATCAAGGTTGAGCCCATTGAACAATTCCACATAGAGCCTTATGGGCTAGACAACATAAACCTTAATTTCACCATTCTTGATGAGGATGAACATATGGTTGGTCAAGAACTAAACACCTATCTTGAGGAGATACCTAATATGTTCCTAAATGAACTATGGAATGAAAATCCTTTGGTTGATCCATTGGAAGAAGTTGAAGAGAGATACATGGGTGTCTACTACTTACACAAAGAGAATTATTCCATGGCATCCCTTGCTAAACCTCGAAAAGATCCTAGTGTATTATGGAAATTGTTCTTTTATGGTTCAAGGAGAAAACATGGAGTGGGTATAGGTTCAATGATAGTATCCCCCTCAAATGAAAATTATTTCTCTTCCTACAGGTTCCAATTTAGTTGCTCTTATAATATAACAGAATAGGAGGGTTTTATTCATGGTCTTTAATGGGCTAGTAAGAGAGGGATCAAGTAGTTGCAAGTTTATGGGGATAGTGAGTTGATAGTGCACCAAGTTAGAGGCCAAAATATAACCAAGAATCCCTTGATGAAGTCTTATAAACATAGATTTTGGGACTTAATTGAGTATTTTGAAACATTTAACATCCAAGCAATACCAAATAACTAGAATGGACATGTTGATAGGTTGGAAGCTATGAGAGATCAATTTTATATCCCAAATGAGTTTAAAAATACAAAGGTGTAGTTATATGTCAAAGTGGTGATAATACCATAAATTATAGAAAATGAAACCCATTGGTAGGTATTTGAGAATGATAAGAAAATTACCTATTTATTGTAGCAAGAAGCAGAGCTCTCCGCCATAAACTAGAAAAATCTTCAACATCAGTATGAGGAGAAAATAGTTCAATTGAGATCCAAAAATATTCCTAAAGGACTTGTCACACTTGAAGGTATTTTTCATGAAGGAGATCATATGAGAAAAGACAAGGCAATGATGTTAGTAAATGAAGAGAACTATGAAAGAGTCCTTATATTCAAGGACAAGATTCTTAATCTTTGAAAAGTAAGCACTAAAGTTGAAAGACATGTTTTCTTGGGAGTATAATAACCTGAGAGGTTTTTATTCCAAGTTATCCCAATATAATATATAACTAAACGCTAATTTCAAGCCTATCAAGTAGAAGTAGATGCCTATAAAACCCAAAATTGAAGAGCTTAAGAGGAAAAAATTTACCAAATTCATTGAATCCAAGATCATCTTTCCTATTAAGCACTCCTCATGGGTATCCCATTTAGTGTCTATCAAGAAGAAGAGTGGGGAGATCAGATTGTGTGTTGACTTTAAGGATGTGAATAGGGTCTCTTCAAAGGATCACTACCCCTACCATCCATGGATCAACTCCTTTAGATAGTTTTTGGTTTAGAATGCTTCTCTCTTTTGGATGGGTATTCAGGTTATAACTAGGTGATAGTAAGAGAAGAATATTAGTATAAGACTACATTCACCACCAAATGGGGAAAATATTATTACAAAAAGATGCCTTTTAGAATGTCAAATGTAGGATCAGCTTTACAAAGATCCATAGGCATGGCTTTCTAAGGGTTTCTAAATCAAATGGTGTTGGTCTACTTGGATGACATCACATTTTCTCCAAGAAATATAGTAATCACTTAGACCATCTAAGGTTGATCTTTGAAAGATGCAGAGAGTATGGGATCTATTTAAATTCAAAGAAATGTGGGTTTACTATTTATGAAGGTAAACTTTTAGGTCACATTATTTTAAAGGAATGATTATCCATTGAACCTGATAGAATAAGTGTTAATTTATCACTCTCTTTACCTAAGCATAAGAAAGGAATCCAGAGCTTCCTTGGAAAAATAAACTTTGTGAGAAGGTTTATACCTAGTTTTGAAAACCTGGTCAAAGCCAACACTACTATGTTGAAGAAGAGACAAATTTTTTCTTGGTAAAATAAAGGTAAAGTATAATTTAAGTCCATCAATCAAGCCATTTCCCAAGCACCCTCACTCATGAATCTTGATTTATCAAATGATTTCATACTATACACCTTTGTCAATATTGACAACATATCAACTATGCTGATGCAGAAGAATGGTGAAGCACTTGAGCAGCTAATTGCCTTTTCTATTCAAGGGCTAGAGGGATATGAGGTAAAGTATACCTTCATATAAAAATATGTTCTTGTATCTTTGATAAGCCTTAAAAATTTTAGATCAATGATTTCCAATAGTAAGGTTTATCTTATGGTGTCTCATTCTAGAGTTAGGGAATTTCTCCTCAACAAGGATTTGAATGATAAAAGAGTAGGTTGGATTAGCAAGGTCATGGAGTATGATGTGGAGATCAATGTCACCAAGATGGTAAGAGGTAAAGTCTTGTGTGAGGATATGGTATATGATATTCAAGAAGACAAATAAGTTGTTTTGGTGACACAAGATAACTCACAATTAGATGCACCTCCACTTTATGATAGATGACTCCAAAACATGACATATTTATTAATAATATGAGAATGACCTCAAGGTTTATATAAATTTAAAATAATATATTTCAAGATTCAATCTATACCTTATGCATTATTGGATGGTTTTACTTTTAGAAGGGACCTCAATTGGGTACTACTTAGGTCCATATATGATGAGCAAGTGATAAAAATTTTGGAGTAATTTCATGATGGACCTTCAAGAGACCATTTTGTTCCAAGAACAACAATAGTGAAAATAATGAGGGATAGTTATTACTAGCCCAACCTTTTCAAGGATGCCTATACATGGGTCAGGAAATTCCAAAAGTGTGATCTATTTGAAGGGAAGCATAGATTAGCAAATCTTCCACTCAACCCAATTTAGGTGGAGTAACCCTTCATATAATGGGGTTTGGACTTCATAGGGATGATAAATACACCTTCAAGTGTAGGACATAAATGGGAACTCACTTCAACTAACTACTTCACTAGGTTGGTGGAAGCAATTACCTTGAAATAAGCCAATGAGATAACAATATAGGACTTTTATGATAGCATAGTAACCAAGTTTGGTGTCCCAGCTAATATAATTTTAGATAATGCATTAGAATTTGTTGGTATGAAGACAAGTGAATAGGCACTTAATTTGGGCATCTAACTCAACACATCCTCTAATTACTACCCCAAGGTAATGCACTAGTAGAGTCCACAAATAAGAACTTGATAAAGATTATCAAGAGGACCATGGAGGTGAATCAAAGAGTGTGGCATACAAAGCTAAGGACAGCCTTATAGGTTGACAGAGTGACTCCCAAAGTTAATTATTGGCAATTATCCACATGTATTTGTATATGGAAACGAATACAAATTGCCCATCTCTCTTGAACTACCTACCTTGAAGTTATCCCATTATCTTGAGTTGATGGGGAGTGGGCCTATGAGCATAAGGATCATAGACCCCATGGAGCTTGAAGAAACCAAGGAATTTATAATGAAGACATTAGAGTCACACTAAACTCAAGTCAAAAAATCTTTTAATAAGAGAGCCACAATAAGAGACTTCTAGGAAGGGAACTTAGTCCTCAGGTGGGACTCAAATAAGCCCAAACTAGGAAACCACACCAAGTTTGATAGCTTGTGGAGTGGTCCTTATTTGATCCATGGATGCAAATAACATAATGCTTTTAAGTGTTTTGAAATAGATGGAGAGGTATTACCCATCCTAGTCAATGGCATTTATTTAAATATTTTTTATTATAAGAGTTTGCATCTATTGTATAATATTATAACATATTAGAATAGATTTCATGCTTTTATCTAAGTGCTTTGAGGACATTTATTTTATTTTATTGTATTTCCCTTTCAATAAGTGCTTATGGCATAGTTATTTATTTTTCTCTTTTGTGTACTTTTTATTCAAGAAGAGGTTTCAAAAAGGGTCATCCTTCTATCAATATCAAGATAGTTTCAGTTGGGAAGAAATCTTGAGACTCCATTCCCAATAGATAAATTCAAGGCCATTAGTATCTTGCATAGCGGGCACAAAACCCTATGATGTCACTAAAAATGTTGGAAAATTTTGTCCTACATGTGGAAATTTGCCCAGATGGATCAATTTATAGAGGTATTGGTATAGAATGATCAATTGAGTAGAGTTTTGGATGGAATGAGTGGATCTAAAGCTTAGAAATAGATCTAAGATTGTAAAATGAAAAGACTAGAAGGTTATCATGGTGTTTCAATAATTCTAGGGCATGAATCATGTTTCAAAAAGTTTTATAAGTCCATTAGAGCCTTATAAAGAGACAAAAATGACTTACTCAAGTCTAGAGAGACCAGACCATCACAAACACATCATGCACAAATGGATAGATTAGTTTGGTTATGTATTTAATAAATACACTTGGGAAAGCATCTTAGGCCAAAGGATTACATAGACATTAATTTCCTTATGCCAAGATCATTCTCTACAAAATTGGTGTCTTGATGAGCTTGTTATCTCAAGATATAAAGCTTCAATGTTAGACATACAGAATGAAAGGTTCGAAGGGGCGTCAAGTTGAAGTTATGGTAATTAACCGTTTAGGTTTTACAAATAATTAAACATGTACATAGATGTCAAATTTGAGCCTTGTAAAATATTTTTTGATTTCAAATGATCAAATATCAATAGTAAACATTCAATCATACCAAAGATCTAATGGTGGGTGATAGCCTGATAGTGTCAGTGGATCACAAAGAATCAATAATGTGAATTTGATCATGCACCCAAGATCAATGGTGATCATCAAGTTAAAAGGTTAGGATGAACATATAAGTGATAAGTGGTAAGATCTTAGGTACTTGAGAAAAGATCTAATGATACATAATGACTAACAATTTAGTAGGCCCAAATAGATTGATGGTGTGCATGAAAGCTGATAAGGTGTATATAATGGTGAGAGATGGGTCAAAAGGTCAATGAATCTCAAAGACAAATATGTGGGTGACAAGTGTCTCTACCATGTTAGACTAATAGGAGATATATGGCTCATGTCCATTCATACAAAGAAAGATCAATGGTGGACATGAAAGTTGACAAAGAAGATCAAATAGTGTGCATCAAGATAATCAATAGTCAATATTAAAAGTCAAAAGTTTGGGACTACAATGAAGGTTGATTTTGACTCAGGTTGAATAAAAGAAATTTTTTTAAAGGATGCCATTAGAGCTCTATTGAGACTTCTATTAGAGGATATAGAGAATGTAAACTCATCTCTATTGTATTTTTAATGTCATGTATAGTAAGTCCTTAGATCCCATAGGTTTCATAAGTATAATAGGTCTATCTAGACCTAATATATTTTACAAATCAAGGTTACATAACCTACAGATCTACATCGACATATTGACTATAGGAAAACCAATAAATGGAGATTGGTTTTCCATCATTAGAAAAGACTTATCTTTAGATATTAATGTGGGGCCAAATATATGGTCATGAAGAAGTGTCTCATATTTAGACAAATCTATAGGTACAACAAACAATTGTTAAGAATAGACTTGGGCATGGCTCTATCAAGTACATGGTTATAATGACCTTGCCCTCATAATGAATCAAGTGGAGATGGCATAGAGTCTCAAGATGGAGATCTACTTGTCATAGAAAGTAGCTATAACATTTAAAATACTTTTAGGGTGCCTAAGGGTTTTCCTTCATAATCAAGATCATTCACCACCTTTGGCAACTATTATCTTCTAGTGCAATTTTTTTAGCCAATGAGAAGATTTAGGGGCCATTAGGACAAATAAAAAGTTAACTTGTCAATAGAGAATTGGTGATGATTTGATAAAAAAAGGTGGCATCTCAATTAATTTATTATGTACTCATGTTCCATCTTCCCTCTTTTTTTCTCATATAATACCCATTATTTCCATTGGTAATCTCTCTCTCGATTGTTATAAGAAAGACTCTCACTTTTGATAGAAATTCTCTCACAATTTTGTAAGAGCAGAGACTCATTTTATAAGGCTAGATCCTATAAAAAATTATATGAAAGACTTATTAAAGTTAATAAATAATTTCTTTACCTATCTCTTGCTTTTAAATAATGTTTAGTAAGCTTGTACATGATGGCACTATGAATGAGAATCTTCTATACCATTGTCCTTCTTTTTTGACTATTTTAGGGTGTTTTCTAGATGATTGTAGGTCTGCATTTGTGTTCTCTATTCCATTAATGGAAGATTGGTGTGAGTCTTAAAACTACTCTTCACTTCATTCATTGCTTCTTGAACCTAGTATATGAAACACTTACGCAATTAGATATATTTTGAGATTGTGTGAGATATTACTATCTTATGCTTCTTTAGTGTATATTTCATGCTTGTGTGAGTTATCACTTAGTTTGGTTCATCACCTAGTTAGATTTATTAGGATCCCTATTTCCCCATTTTTAACCCTTTTCTCTAGGTAAGTATTAGTATAGGTGATCCATCAAGAGGAAGTTGGATTTATTCAAAGGTTCAACCCCACCATAGGTGACCCATATCTTGGGATTGTTTCAATAGTGAGCACAATTCGAGAGAGCCTAAATAACCCTCTCTAAGGGTACAGATTGATACTAAAATAAGTAATACAACATATAGTAACATAAATTTAATAATAACCTCTCATATAAGTTATCCATTATCCATCTATACTAGCTACAAAAATTCAAAATATGGTGATGAACACAGGAATTTTTGTCACTCTAACACCAAATGATGCATCTTCTAACCTTAAAAACACTTGTTCACCTATGATATGAAGTGAAAGGTGAAGGGAGTAACATCAAAATATGTGAAAAATTATGAGATAATTGGAACTCTAATGGGTCAAATGTTAGAATTTATTTATAAACAAGATATTTCTCAATTATATTTAAAACAACTTAAGAACCTTCTAATTATAGAATTCAAAATGAAGAAAATTTTAAGTTAAAATTTTTATGATATTAATAAGATAAGGCAAAGAATCATATAATCATTTTGGGACTGTGTTCATGATTCTCATATATCATGAACAAAGTAGATTTATTTTTGTAAGAAAAAACAAAGTTTTTTTGTTTATAAAAGGACTATGATCTCAGGTTGATGCTAGAAAAAAAACTATTCAATTAGAGTAGATGATACTTATGGAGATGATCTTACTAATACAAATAAAATTAATTCAAATATACACACATTCCTAAAAAATTAAATTAGATGCATGAGGAGAATATAATGAAATTTAATTTATGGTGCATAGAATGTGGTATAGAAGGGCATCATAGGAATGCTTACCCAAAAAATAGAGTTTTGTGAGATTTTTAGAGTATTAGGTCATGAAACATCTAAATTATACCTAATACAATAATACACCCAAAAATCATTAAATTTGTACTATAATTATTTTTAGTCCCCAAATCAGGATGAAAAGAGTTGTAGGGTTCTACAAGAGCTCTAGGAGGATATTGGTTACTATAGTCATATAAAAATTCCAAATTGGTAGTTTGAGTGTGTTTTATGACACCCAATCCATAGATCCTTTTTACATTCTCTTGTGACCCTTCTAGACACCTTTTTGCTCATTTTTTATCATCCAAAACCTTCTGAACCCTGATTTTAGCTCAACCAAACCATATTTCCTAGGTCAATCCTATTCCTCCAGGTCCTAAACCTATAGGATATGAGTGACATACTTGGACTATATAATTGGACCCTATGGTGTCCCATTTTTGGTGTTCCTATCCATTATCACTTTGAGCCCCAATGATCATTTTCATATGATTCCTATCCTTCACTACATTTGCCTAGTGTAAATAAATCTAACCCATGACCAATGGTTCAATATAAAATCCTATCCAAAGTTAATTTATAGAGGAATGTGATAAATCTTAGAAAATAAATAAGAATTAAAAAAAATAACTAAGGAAAACTTCCCTATTCTCTGCATACAATTACCCAACATAGTTACAAACATACTAAAAACATTATGCTAGTCCCTAGCCACCTCAAGCACTCTTAATTTGGAATTTTTGCATCTGAATCACACTATTATACAAAGAACATTAAGTGGGAGAACTACATATGGTTTGATCCCTATTTGGAGTTTTTTATGTAGGCAGCATGACCACACAAGGGGTATGGATTACACGTTCAATGCATCTTACATACTAAGCCTCCCCATTTTCTTCAAGTGATTAAAACATCATTCTATAAATCATGATGGAGGGTTAGGTTTTGAATATTAAATAACATCTATAGTGAGTTTCATCGACAAACAACACTCAATATTTCATAGGTAGGCTCATATAGGAACAGTGCAGAAACCCATAATGTTTTAGGTCTCTATGACTAGTTTGGACAATAGTGGTAGGAGTGAACAATATTGTTGGACCCTAAAGTGTCATTTTTTTAATTCTCTTATCCTTTCATTGAATGAAATTGAGATCTAGGTTCATGACACTATCCCAGTCTTGCACAACTAGTTTCAGCCTCTGTATCATCCATCTCAGTCCAGTTTGAAGATAAGTTATATTTCTCCTTATTTATTTTAATATTCTTTATTAATTTATTAATCTAGATCCTTAGATAAATTAGGAATAAAAATACATTATTCCAAAATAGTTAAATAATTTTGAGCCAAACATACTTCATTTGTGCATAAAACCTTAGAAACCCTAAGGAAAATTTTTGGCTAATTTTTCTAGTATTTTTTAAATTTTTTTTGCATATATAAATCAAAATTTCACATTTACTTTTTAAAAATTACTATAGTAATTTTTAAAAATATTTCCTTCAAACCCTAGTTGATTTTACTAGGTCCCTTTGCTTCTTGAGGTATCACCTTACATGTTTGTGAGCTTTATATCCTTTTTATGCATATTCCAATTCATTATTTTCCAAATCCTAGATTACATTTATTTAATTTTTTCTTCCACTTTTCAAATTGTTTTCCTTATGCCACCTAAGCTCCTTGCATCTCTTCCTTTGAGATGAAGTACAAGACTTATTTGCAACCTTCCTAAATTCACCTAGATTCCTCTAACCTATCTATACACCATGGATAAACAACCATCTTAGTTTCCTAGTATCAATCTCACACATCTAGATTACACTAGTTTCCATGAGGATAATTCTAAAAATGAGCAGTATGAGAACAAAAATGATGATACACACATCAATGTTAATGACCCACCATATTGATCTCTTGATCCACTTTCACCTATTATTGATAATGATGTGGTAATCAACAAATATTTGATTCTATCAAGCTTTAGAGAGAGACTTAGGGAACAACCTTAAGATCATGACCTTATTTTACAATCTATAATGGAAATTAAAAAGGCTAAGCAAGTTGAGTCTACCATTCCTTCAGAACAACTAGCCAAAAATGACACTATAGGGGCAACTATATCTCAACAACCCCCTATAGCAGCCCAACCTTCCTATGAGGCACCACCAATTATGACTTTTACATCCTTGTCTCCTGATGTGGCTACCGTTGTGTAAGAGATAAAATCTCTTAAATCTAAGGTGACACATTTTAAGCAAGGTACCTCTCAGCCAACATAGGATTTGGATTCTTTTACTCTACTTCATACACCATTGGCACATCATATTATTTCTACTCCCTTGCCACTAGGTTTTGTTCAACCCAAGCTTACTCTATATGATGTCAAGGGTGATCTAGAGACATACTTGAGAGATTTTCATGAATCATGTTTGGACTATATTCTAAATGACTAGTTATTAACCAATCTATTTCTATAGAATTTGAAATATTATGCTTTATAATGGTTCTATAATCTACCAAATCAGTCGGTCAATTCATTCAATACTTTAGCTAGCATGTTCCTAGATCATTTTATCATTAACATATGTGACAAAGTTTATTCTACCCAAGTTACACAATAGAAACAAAGATCAAATGAGCATCTCACATATTATGTTCTTAGATATAAGACTATCTTGGCTAGATTGACTAGCCCCATGACCAATCAAGAATTATAGGATCTCTTCAAACATAGTATTCTACCAGCTTTGCATGAGTCAATAATGTTCAAAACATTTTCTTCCTTCACTGAGTTATGTCATACACTAAAGGAAAAGGAAGTCAAATTAATTTCAATGGGTAAACTCAAGTACACAACCATATCAGAAACAACAAACAAGAGTAGCAGTAAAATCCTATACAAAGTAAAGGTTAATGATATCAAAAGTCAAAATCAGCCTATAGTTAATGTGGTTTTAGAGCCCCCTTAGTGAGTGTTTTTATTCACACCTCCTCAATGATCCTTTAACAATCTACCAGTATCTCCAGCCAGAGTCTTACAATGGTTATTAGAATGTAATAGCATATCTCTCCTTCCTATTCAGGAAGTGAATATAACAAAGCCTCTTCCACATGGCTATGATCAGAATGCATTTTACAATTTTCATAGGGCACCAAGCCACACAATTAATACATGTATTATTTTATGACACAAGGTATAGGACTTGATAGATGTTAAACTTATTGATCTTGGCATTCTAGTTGAGCCTCCTCAAGAGAAGCAAGCATAGGACAAGGCTCTATAATTTTTCTCAAATCCTTTCCCATAACATTCTAAATAAGAGACAGGGAACACATCAGGTGTTCACCATGCATATCATGCACACCCTCTACCAGCTACATACTAGGCACCTTCAGTTTCATCACATACTTTGAGCAACATGATTGGTGTGTATAATTCTAGAGTTCTAGATAGACCTTTCATCTCCTTATCTAAGCAAGAGATAGTTAAGGATGATTCAGATTACCATGCACTTTTTATCATAGCCTACATTGATCATCATCCATTTCATAGTGTTCTCATAGATAATGGATCCAGTGTGAACATGTGTACTATGACATTACTTTAGTATTTGGGATATTCAGAGAGGGATATCACCCTAATGGACATAGTTATTGGTGGATTTAGTGATCACATATAGAGTTAATTAGGTGAGATTGTACTTCCTCTATATGTTAGACCTACACATGTGGCCACACCATTTACTATTATTTATAGTGTAGGAGTATTTGATACGTTACTTGGTCAACCATGGATCATAAAACTTCATGCAGTACCTTTTATAATTCATAGATGCATGAAATTCATTCACACTAATCAGATTGTTATAATTAGTGTTCTATATGGGTTACCACTCCCCACTTCAGAGCCATCTTCTACTTTGTATTCAGTAGTCTTAGCTCTTCCACCAATTACAGTTCTTATTCTAGTTAAGATTGATACATAGTGAAGGCCTTCTTCACTAGCATAGAGAGTTCATACACTTCAATGGAGGCCTCTCTTAGAGTGACCACTACACTAGCAATAGCTTTAGGACACTAAACAATTTCTAGCTATAGTATTGACACCTAGGGAAGTATCATTGAGATCTCATACCTCTACACATACATAACACTCTTAGAGAGCTTCTACTACTACAAGATGGGTCCCTAAGAGCCCCACACTTGCATCCACTTCTCAAAGTTATAGGGGGACCCCATAGTTAGTTTCCACTATAGATATTTTAGAGCACTTACAACATATAAAGCTTTCAGATCTATAGTCTTGGCCCTTACATCATGTTTCATGATCATGCACAATCCCTCTCCTTGATACAAGACACCATGATAGGGAGTCTCTTATGAGACTCATCAGTTAGTATTATTTCTTCTTAGTCTTACTTATATGGAGTTTCTCTTTGCTTACTTATACATAGTTTATTTTTTATTTCTTGTACATAGGTTATTTCAAAATACAAAGACTTAAATAATATAAAATAAAAAAACATTTAAATAACTCAAAATAACAAAAACAATATAACATGTCAAAACACCAAAAATATTTTCAATTGTATGCATTATCCATGCTTTAAATTTCTACTACCATGCTAGACTTACATCTTGCTATTATATGCTTTTGTTTGTTTATTTATCTACATTACCATGCTTCACTTTATCTTTTTTGAATGTGTCTAGTGAACATCTAGATCCTTGATAGCTTCACTCTACCCATCAAGGGGGCATCCTAATTTTACATTTGATACATACATCAACATATCTACCCACTGGGGGCATCTTCTACATAACTACACCATCTAGGTTATGTCATTCCTACACCATACACTCTAGTTATCATGTTGATGTATGTTACTTACTAGCCTACACAGATTATTCTATCGACACTCACTAGTATATAGCACTTGTGTATTTATTAGCATATACATGTTTTTTCATAATTTAACTTCTTTCTTTGATTAGTTATTGTGATAGTATTTTTAGAATTTACATGATTTCCTTTATTTATTTGAATAGCTAAATGTGATTGCATTTCTCAATTCTTGTTTTGTACTCTTGTATGTGATTTTGGGCCCTCATGCCATTATTATTTGTTTACAATTATATGCGTATGTGGACATTTGAACATACCTTATATGATTGCTTTCATAGTTTGAGTGGCGTGTGCCCATGTCCCTTATTTTAATGGCCCCTTGGCCAATTTTGTGTGCTTATTACTTCTTACCTTGCATGTTTGTCTCTTGTTACTTCTCAATTATTACAATGCCATGATCCACATCATGCATTATCTTACCTTATTGGATGCCATAATGGACATCATGATCCATCCCTCCTTGACAACTAAAAACTAACCAAATTTCTAGTTTTAGTTTACTATATTGCACATGCTATTATATTATTACATCTATCTATGCATACCCTATTGATCTAACAATATTCAATACAAACTATGTTATATTTTGAGACACCTTTTTCATTGTCATTGTTATATCATGTATTTTATAGCATAACACATTTGTAAGGCTCTTTCTTCTGAGGAAATTCATTGTAGGGTCTTCATTTCTACCCTCAGAAGACGGGGCAATAAATAGGGGTTTTATCATAGAGATTAGATCCCTCTACCAATCAAAAAAATAGTTTTTAGAACACTCAAAAAAGAATTTAGAACCCAAACCAGGTAGAATATACCAGAAAGATAGTGATGAATATAGAATAGTAAAGGAAAAGAGTTCCATTCTTGAAATATAGTGTCAGATAGTAAAGTGTCTTATTTTTGGTACTCCTATCTAAACAACAAAAAATCTATAATTTTGAGAAATAAATAAAAAGATAAGGTCAGTTATAGTGTTGTTAGCTATATTTCAATTCAAATTATGTATCTTCAATATAATTCTACTCAGATTATCTATATATAAGGGCAATCATGCACATCACGATGGATCTTACTTCTATTTTTAGATTGGGCAGTTGGTACATATTCTAGATTAGAATCCATGTTATAGACACTAGTGATTGTTTGTAATGTGCATGGCATATTTTCCTTCATTTATTTCAAAGTTTAGTGCATTACCTGGGTATTATATGTAGTTTTGTGCCTTATTCCATCTATAAATGGTTGGTATCATTTCAAAGTGTCTTTCATAAAAGCCTGGTTCTAATTTTTAGAGTGGATTTCATACAATCTTGATCTCCACCTTTAGAATGGCCAAAATTGGCCTAGTTCTTAGTACATATTCATCTATCCATACCACATTGTCATATTATAGAGTATTCATGGGTTTCAAGAGAAACCTTATATGACACACATTCATATCGATATCAGTTCATAGTTTACACTTAGTGGGTAAAGATGGAGATAAAGGACTTGCTAGCATTTGTATTCTTGAGCCACCTACTCAGAGGGATTGGACACATAGTCTAAACATTGATTAACACATTTATGATCACATATCTTTACTTGATAGGTGATGACGGAGTCAAAGAGATAGCCTTTGTATTCTTGAACCACTCTCAGGGAATTGAGCACTTAGTTTTGTTCGTGATATTACTCTTTGTATAACATCACTCAACATCATAATAAATTTATGCTTTTCATTGTGCTCTCTCTATGCACACTCCATATCACACATCTTTATGGGTTTTACCCTTATAGGAAATTTTAGGTATTCTTTCTAATCATCCTTTATCCTATTATTTTTCTTTGCTATATCACTAGAATTAAGGGGGGGGCATGTAGTCATATAAAATGTCTAAATTGGTAGTTTAGGTGTCGCTTGTGACACCTAATCTATAGCTCCTTTTTGTATGCTCTTGTGACCCTTCTAGACACATTTTTTCTCATTGTCAATCATCTAAAATATTTTGAACCCTAATTTTAGATTAACCAAACCATATTTCCTAGGCCAATCCTATTCCCCTAGGTCCCAAACCTATAGGATAAAAGTGCTATACTTGGACTATAACATTAGACCCTAGGGTGTCTCCTTTTTAGCACTCTTATCTATTTTCACTTTGAGCCCCAATAATTATTTTCATCCAATTCCTATCCTTCATTATGTTAGCCTAGCATAAATACATCTAACCCATGACCAATGGTTGCCTATAAAATCCTATCTAAAGTTCATTTATAGAGGGAGGTTACAAATATTACAAAGAAAGCAAGAATACAAAAAAAACACTAAGGAAAACTTCCTTATTCTCTACATACAGTCACCCAACACAGCTACAAACATACTCAAACCATCATACCAATCCCTAGTCACCTCAAGCACTCTCAATTTGGCATTTTCACATCAACATCACACTATTACATAAATCACATTAACTGGGAGAACTACATATAGCTTGATCCCTCTTCAAAGTATTAGTATGTAGGCAGTGTGACCACATAATGAGTGTGAATTACACATTCAGTATGTTTTACACACTAACCCCCCTTTTCCTCAAGTGGTTAAAACATCATTTTATCAATCATGATGGATGGTTAGGGTTTGAATATTAATTTAGCTCTACAATGAGTTCTATCAACAATCAACACTCATGATTTCACAAGCAGGCTCACATAAGAATAGTATAAAAACACAAAAAGTTTTAGGTCTCTGTGACTAGTTTGGACAATAGCAACAGGATTGAAAAATATTTTCAAAACCTAAAGTGTCTTATGTTTTATGCTTCTATCCTTTTTTTTAATGAAATCTAGATCTAGGTTCATGACATTTTCCCAATCCTGTAAAACTAGTTTCAGCCTTTATTTTATCTGTCTTAGTCCAATTTCAAGATAAGTTATTTTTCTCCTTATTTATTGTTATTTTTAAAAGGGTAAAAAATAAAAATAAATTATACAAATTAAGATTATATTTATTAAAATATTCTTTACTAATTTATTAATCTAGACCCTTATCTAGATTAAGAATAAAACTCCATTTTTCCTAAATAGTTAAATCAATTAGACACAATATTTTTAAAATTTATCAATTACCTATTATTTATCTCTTAAAGGAACCCATCAAGTATCAATAGCTCTGAGTGCATGTATTAAATGGTGCACCTAAAAAGGGGTGATAATACCATTGGTGCTTCACAATATTGTTGTTCCTTATACAACCACATAAAACCAATACAATTCCCTCCTATACATTTCCCTATGCTTTGACACCTCCCTTACACACTCCTTCAAATAATTAATCACGCAAATATTCCTTACCAAAGATAATAATTATTTTTATAATACTATAAACATAGTCAAATGGTATGAATTTGTTTAATATCTGAAAATGAATCAGGACTAAGTCATCCCAGTCAACTTAGTTTTGGACCTAACTACTTTATTTCTTAAACAACTAGGTTGATTGAGATGACTATGTCAACTAAAATGTCTAAAGGGTTTAGGGTTAGATCCATATATACAAACACATGTTTCACCCCATTTTTTAGAGGGATATATAGATAGAATCATCCATTTATGCAATTACTTATCCACCATTCTACTTGAAGATTAATTGTTTAGGGTTTCATATTTCCTTTGGAGAGGAATTTTTTCTTATGGAAAAATTATCTTGGACATACAGGAAAACTCTTTTAGCCTAGAGTTGACTTATATCTATTATCCTTATAAACCAAAATAATCTATTGAAAATCACCATTGGCCAAGGGAGATATTTAGGCTCGATGGGTTCGTATTCAAGGTAAGTATTCCTAACTCTTACTCCTCTTTTACCAATAGACACATTTGCATGTATTAGCTTATGAATATATTTATATCTATGCATTAGGATTACATCTATATCGAATTGAGTATATTTTTTATTTTCATGTTTATTTTTATGTTTATTATCCCCCATTTGTATCATAAGCTTTACTGAACACTAGATTATATTTAATTTACTTTATTAGAAAACATAGGACCTAGTTTGGGTTATTGTGTGGTATTGCTCGACTAGAGGCTTTCGAACCCTCTATAGTGATATTATGTGGTAAGAAACCCCTTAGTTAGGTCTATAAGATCCATATAGGTCATGACCTAACTACTTAAATGTACCAACAAGTGGAAGGGATAGTTTTATTTTAATTCTCTAAGCTAGAATTGATTTGTATATTAGCTTCACTTTTCCTTGTATATATTCTAGTAAACTTGACATAAAACTAATGCTTGTGGGTTTTATTTCACACTTTCATTTATTATCATTTATTATTTATTTCATTTTTACATCATTGAATTGAATCTATCAATTTGGTCTAACATTATGTGTGTCATTTTAAAACATAGTTGATCCAATCAACTTTATTTGGGTTTGTGCAGGTCATCTTCAAATATAGATAACTAGATCAATCAACTCAACTTAGCTCAATTCCTCACATATAGGTTTTAAACTCAGGTGAACTATTTGACTCTGTTAACAAGTTAGAAATATTCATTTGGATAACACATTATAAAAATAGCAAATTCAACATCATTAAAACCATCAGGTTCATTCTCACCAACTTAGTCATTTATATTCTTCATTTTAGTCCTATTTTTCACAATTTTAAATCTATATAATTGTAACCCTATACTTAAATAATATGACTAAATATACTTATTTTTGTAATATCTTCTTACCCAAAAGGCATAGTCGATTCATTAGATTCTGTTTTTTTGGTTATTGATTCAATAGATGAAATTAACCAAGTTGATTCTATTATGTACTATTTGTATACTTGGTTAACCCAATCAAGCATGTACTCTTCAAAAAAATTAATTAACTCATATTTATAGCAATTAAATCCATATTTCATTTTGATGCTTGCTTTCTTAGTGTAGCACATATAGACTACATAGTAAAGATTAGTTTATTGATTTAGTCACATTGATTTTTTTGTTCACACTTCCAAACCACATAGTAATGAAAAGCATAAAATAATTCTACCCAAGGTCTACCTACTTGTATTTCATCACTAATGGGGAAGATAACTCAAATTTTTGGCCAAGTATAAATATAGGTTGATGGTATATATTGACAAAACACTTGACACCCTTATCATTATGGGATTGTGATGTGAGGGAGCAGGCCCCAATACCAAGCAAGTACCATCACCAATATAGATCCATTATATCCTTAAAAACCTAAAAAAATATTTATCTTACCTTTATAGTTCCTTTCTAAAGCCAACACCCTGTCACATTTATGTTTAAATTTATAATTTAAAACATTTAGGAATGACCACATGGATTAGAATTTCTATTTTCAAAATTGTTTCTTTATATTTTTCAATTGTATTTTGTATTTTGAAACTTGTGTTGGATAACATTGGTATAATGTATGTGTTGTGTGTTAAAACTAGATTGACTGGTTCAACCTAGTTACCTATGTGTTTATTTTAATTTATCTAGTAATTAACACTAGATTTTATAGAGTCATAACTACAAAAAAAATTCTTTAACCTCATAACATATTCAACCCGCTTGAGCATGAATCCTTTAGTATTCCATGCTATAGGACACATTCATCCTATTCGACCTAGTCTCTCATAGGCTGGTCTATTTTCCTTCTCAGAGAACATAATCATTCTATTTAACCCATTCTCTCATAGGTTGGTCTTCTGCTGGTCTTCCTTTATCACATAGTTGACACACTCAAATGTGTCCTTTATTATATATTCTATTGGTATACAAATCAAACTATATAAATCAAAGTGAAGCTAGTCTACAAATCAATCCTACCTCAAAGAAGATAAATCAAACTAGTCATTCCTCTTGTTGGTATATTTAGAAAATTAGGATCATGACCAATATGAATCCACTAGACCTATCTAAGGGGTACTTTACCACATAATATCACTAAAGAGGGTTCTAAATCCTCTATTTGATCAATACCACACAATAACCTTAACTAGGTCCTATGTTTTTTAACAAAATAAATAACAAAGTAAAGTAAATCTAATCTAATGCTCACCCAAGATTTTGGCACAAATGGGGGATAATAGACATAAAAGTAAACATGCAAAGAATAAATCTACTCAAGTCAATGTAGATGTAATCCTAATGCATGGAGAGAGAAATATATACATGTGAATCTATTTACTAATAAAAGATGAGTAAGAGTTAGGAATACCTACCTTGAAGATGAAACCATCGAGCCTCAATCTCTCCCTTAGCCAATGTTGTTTTGTAAGAGATTTTTATGGTTCATAAGGATAAAAAATATAGGTCATCTCTAGCCTAAAATAGTTATCCTATGCATCTAAAATAATTTTCCCACAAGAAAATATTATTCTCTCGAAATTAAAAATGAAACCCTAAGAAATTACTCCTCAAGTGGAATGGTGGATAAGTAGATGCATAAATGAATTATTGTATCTATATCTCCCTATAAAAATGGGTTGAATGATGTGTCTATATAGATTAATCTAACCTTAAACATTTTTAATGTTTTAGTTGACAAAGTCAACCCATTTGACCCAGTTATTTAATAAATAAAATAGTAGGTCTCAAATTAAGTTAGCTAGACCGACTTAGTACCATAAGTGTTCATTTCCTATAATAGGGTCAGCCGCGTAGACTATGTGTAGATAATGGTAAAAATAGGTTTTAACTTAGGTAGGGGTTATTTAAGGTGGTGAATTGCTTAGAGGAGCATGTAATAAAGGTGTCAAATCTTAGATAAATAAATATGAGGGACTTGTGTTGGTTGTAAGTGGTGGTATAGGGTACAAAAATATTACAAAGTAATAATGGTCTACCCACCCCTTTCCTAATGCACTCTTTAAGGCATTCACTCAGAGAGATTGAGACTTAGTGGGATCTTGCTAGAGAGAAAGCATCAGTAATTGATAAAGTTTTAAAATATTATGTGTATATAGATATTAATAAAAATGTTTTCATAGTTGTTTTATAATAGATAATTCCAATTAATCGAAGAGTTTTATGCCAAAATATCAAAATTACTAATGTGTCTCAATATCAATCATGAGATTAAGCAGTATGGACACCATCTTCTCTATAGTAACAATATCGACCATCATGGAATGCTATAATTGCCCAACATTAGTAGGAAGTTTGGGCTTTATATTATCCTCAAATACAATATGGTGGGTATGATTATGAAAAAAAAATAAAAAGGGTGCAATTACCCACATCATCAAGGAGGACTTGATGTGCAATAGTCACAATAAACACAAGGTTTAGGTTTCCAATCAAACATATGAGTTTATAAAGGATGATATCATGGGGGATATCAATGAGGTCACTTAAATAATGACTACCAAGTTCATTAGCCTATAAAGTGTTATTTGTGTGGTGAGTATAATCATTTTCAAAGAAACTTTCCACTTCATCCACAGAGATAACCGTACTTCACATATTATAGAGTCTCAAGCCAAAACCATACTGAAGACTATTAGATTTTATAAAAAATAGAGGAAGGAGAAACCAATGTGAAATGTGAACATGGTCAATTTGAAACCAAAATAAAATGATTTTTGTTGAAGCTGTGACAAGGCAAAAACATGCAAAACAATGTTACCTTCATTGGTAAAACCATAAGATCATGGGATCATGAAGGTGAAAGGAGGATAAATATCTTGATCCTACTTTGGAAAGGAGTTTGATGTATCAATATACATATTTTTCTTCAGGATATATAATATCACACTGTATCATAAGTTGATACCAAATCTATTATCATATAAATGTATGGACAAATTATGTGAATTATAAGGAAGGAGTTACAAATACTTTGATAGATTTATTGAAACTACTTATTATTAAACATAATGAATAAATCTCATAAAAAAATACTAATAGCTTTCATAATTTATTAGATTACACTTAGTAAGGATAACAACACACCAATAAGATTGTTTGGTATATCAAAACTAATCATCCCTCAAATGTTGACTCATATTTAGACATTGAACTTGCATGATATAAGATTCTTAATACATTATTTTATTTTTTGAAATATTCTCAACATGGTTCCCCAATATACTTGGGAGACTATTGGTTAGCCGAAATTGAGCTATAGTATAATTAATCTCAGTCTTATAGACTATGGGAGAGTAAAGCCAATTAGCCAGGTAGAAGATGTGGATATTAAAGTTGTTGATTTGAGTCTAAATAATTGAGACCCATTATCCCACATTAATAGGTAACAAATAGGATTATGATGGAAAAATGAATATAAATACATGTGAAATAAATTAGAATCACACCATGGGGATAAGATAATTTCTATAACACTAAATAGATCATATCATAAGCCTTTTGTTATATCCAAAATAAGTAGAATCATATTATATATGCAAGCATAATAGTTGGTTTAAATTTAGTATCGATATAAAGAAAAATTTTATGTGAGTTGTTGAATATTAGTTTTTTAACCCACATCTTGAGAAACACCTAAATTAGCAGACAATACAACATTTAGTCTACAAGCTAGAGCTAACAAAGTCTCCAACTCATTAATTTTTAATTGAAGGATATACATCTCCATTTGTGGGATTTCTAAGTAATTTTGAGGTATATTTATTATATAATATAGGCAAAATAGACATGGATTACATAGATCCTAATTAATAAGGAATTCTACATGAGGAAAAAACATTTTATATTAATGGTGACTCAGATAAGCATATGTTATATTCAGTTCAAGGAGATCATGAGGTATTACCTCTACAAATGGTATTCACCACAAAATGTTGATTTACACAATATTTTATAACCGAGGATCTAAATCAACTTATATTTAGGATAGAGAACCATGTACCTAATATAGATTAGATAGTCAACACACTCGGTTATGATTTGAAAGGAATTGTTGTGACATGGTGGGTAGTTCATAGAGAACTAGAGTTACAATGGGATGAAGTGTGCAATTTTTTGAGAGCATGATTTCAAATACCACACATTGTTAGAACATATTGTCCTTTATTTTAATAATTCCAATGTTTATAGATAAATATCAATAAATTTTTATACATATGGTCTACATAGGGTGTTGAGATAAAATACTAGGGGCATATTTTTAGTCACACTCTAGCACCACTTCTAATTGCATGGTATAACATTAGGAGCATAGGAGAGAAAATAAACATTGGGAATAGGTTCAACAAGAATTTATCAAATATTTTTTTGGATATGAAAATCTAATAGTGTATAATCCATTTCAAAAAATAAATTCTTTTATGTTATGGGTTTAGACACCCAATTTTGGCCACAACTGGGTTCCAACTAGACTTCAGATTGATTTCTACCAAATAGTGTAGATTAAGCTTAGGAATAATTCAACATCCCAATTTCTTATACACATAAAAAATTAGTACCTAAAATCATGTTAATGAATCCCTAATTAGGATATTATCTTTTACACAATAGTAACCTCTCATAGATTCATATCCAGTCATCTTATGACCTAGCAACTGGAAATTTAGCCTTTGGACCCATTCAAAAAAGCATTTGAATAATTCGTAAAGTATAAAAATACTAAGTAGAATGAATCAACTAATTAAACCAAATTAAATGCTTAAGTAATTTTTTTATGTGCAATTAGTGTAAAAAAATATAAAATAGGAAAATTCAATAAAATGAGGTCATGATGACATCATCATCCTCAAAGTCAAGGAATTGGAAATATCTCCCTAAATGCAATAAATTGAAAAATAGAGAACCATAATTAATAAATGAGAGATATATCCCAAATATTAATTACATGTCCCCTCCTTAACTCAACTAGGGTTAACTTTAACTCACCTAGGGTTAGTTAAAACTCTATCACATTTAACTCTAACCCAACTACAATTGGGTTAGAGTTAGTTTTGAAGGATATAAATACAAGGCCACACCCATTGATAAATAATATATTTTGGTGTAAATTTATCATGCACAAATATATGCAAACATTTCATTATTGTAGTGTTACCATGCCCATTTCATAATCCAAGCCAAACCAAAGCCAACAACCATTTACCAAGGTGACAAGGAGAGGTGGTGCAATGGAACTTCATTGACAAATATTTCTTGATCCATTTCCAACTCATAACACTTAATCTCATGGAAGGTAAAATCTCTTTTTTTACTCTCATTTTTTAATTAATTGTGTAGTTCTCTAGATCCTTGAGTGTCAAGGCTATAGGTGTAAGTTTTTAGTGTGTTTATTTTGATTTGATTTCTTGACTAACATAGTATTAATCTACCATCTATGCATTTTTCCTTAGTCACATAAAGGCACACCCAGTGGGACCACGCTCTTAGCAAGCATGAATGGAGTATCTTGGGAGCCTTTTGGAGCTAAGAAATTTTCATTATAAAGTTTAATATCTTTATTTCTTGCTAACTTTTTAATTTTTACTTATGATTGTATATTTGCAAATTCATGATTACTTAACTGTGAAATCAGCTAGGTAAACTATGAAATTGTCAACCAAATCTATGAATTCATCCCAAAAAACTATGAAATTTGCTTTAGTTTAGCCTTGACAATGTGAATATGTGGAATCAAGCTCAGAAAAAATGAAATTGTCAAGAAAATAATGAATTCATCCTACAATAAAATGGGTATTTTTCTTTGATTTTTTTGATAACTCTGAAACTATTTCACATTAGAAAATTTATCAATTTCAGTAGAGAAATTATTGTTTTAAGTAGTAAAATCATATTTTTAGGTACAAAAATCATATTTTGGAGTTGTAAATTAATTTTGCCTCACTATAAATTCCTCCTACTAAGCAACAAAATCATTTTATTAATTTTAAAATTGCCACAAATCTTTGAATTCATTGCTATGTGTTTCTATGTTTTACTGTAAGTTTCCTAAAATCACAAAATTATATCTAAAACCATGAATTTGTCTACCTGAACTATCAAATTGTCTTATATAGTAGAAAAATCATCAAACTAAGTTGTAAAATCATTTATAAACTATGAAATCACCCATTTTAAGTTTTATAATTTGGGTTTGACTATATTTTCTATAAATGAATAATTTTACAATTTGTAGTTTACTGCATAACTATGAAATCATTTCAAAGAGGTGATTTTAGGATTTATGAGCTAATTTTCAAGAATATCACTTTTTCCAAAAAAATATAAAACCCACTAAACACTTTTTATAGGAGCTAAAGGCCAATGAAAGATATTTGTAGCAATTTAAGTCTTCAAATCACATTTACATTTGGCGCTTAAAAATCATTTAGTCACTTCGTTTTTGTTTTTCAAAGTTCATGAATGCAAATAAAGCCAAGGGGATAAAATTCACATCATAATTAACTTGGTGCCTTAAAAAAAATTTAAACTTAGACTAATTTCTCTAAATATATTTCTTGTTTATCATTTTTTTTATTGTTTGTGTGTTTTTTAAAACTAAACTTAATGCATATGCTCTCCCCTCATCCCCTTTAGGGAACTTAGGTGACCAAAAGTGCTTTGTCCATTGCCTTTGTTGTTTAATCCAAGAATATAAGGAATGTATCAAAGTCACTCCCCAAGATCTAAGTGACTTGGGTGATTCTAAAATGACCTTTAAATTCCTTCTATATTTATTTATTACATCTTGGCTTGTGGGTAGGATTTCATCACCTCCCCATAAGTTCTTTAGGGAAGCATTGACCCAAGAATTCATCTCCAAACATCGTATAAACCCCTCTCCATAGTGGGGTGTATAAATTTAACTGGTGAATCACTAGGACTTTAGTTTGATAATCTAAACTAACTCTATTAGTGATTGTTGCCCTCAGAATAATAACCTAATCTAGACATCACACTACACTAAGCAATTGATAGATGTAGCGATTTTAAAAATGATAAGACATTTTTAAATCAAGTTGATTATCTTGGATCCAATTGACATGTTTTCCCCTAATTTTAATCACACATATGGGACAATTTATAATGTGAAATTATATAGTTTCTAGACAAACCCCACTTGACATGGAAATATTATCAATGCAAGTCAAATATCCTGAAGTTCCATGCCACCATATAAATTATTAAGATAAGAGGGAGACTAAAAATCCTAATTTTTATGTGCATTTAAATTTTTTGATTAAAAAATTATTTCCTCTCAATAAGGAGTATATAGACAGAATTTGACAAAATGAATTAACCTTGTTAGTTTTTAGGAATAGGATAATACACTTAGGTGTTTTCGTGTCATTTTACTTGTGTTATTTTGAGCCAAAAACAATTTTGTTTTTCAAAAATACATTTCCAAAACCAATACCAATTTAAGTCACGTTTATGCACCCCTTTTAGCCTAAAATGGTGTTATGTTGTCCATTTAACACCACAATTTTCCTTAGACATTTCCAAATATTTTGTATGTGTCACATGTTTAAAAGGGGCATCGTTATGATGCCCATTTCATCCCAAATATTTGCCTTAGATTTTTAAAACAAAATTATTTGTCATACATTTTGAGTGAGACAGCATCATTACATTACAAGTGTTGTTTTAAAACCTTTGCCTTGTGTCAAATTGAGTTTGAAACCACATATGCATTTTGGTCCATGTTTGGTATTATTATGACATCTATTTTGGTCTAGAATGGTGTTTGTTTGAAAACCCAAGTATTATAAACCATGTTCAAAAGTGGCCTTGTAAATTTTGGATTGAAACATTGATTGGTTTATGCCTATGCCTTTCTTAATTTAGGTTATATATTTACCTCTCACTTTTGAATTATTCAACTTAGACTAATTATGTGCTTTCTTTAAAGACTCATTTGCCTAGATTTTTAAATTAATCTCTTTTTTGTATGCCTAATGTTTGTTTTATTGATAAGAACTAAGTTTGAAACTCTCTCCTTAAGTACAACCTTTAAGTACAACCTTTAGCATTGCTAGTTTACATTTGAGTCTTATTCATCACTTGGTCTTGAATTTTTTACTCCTCGTGCTTATTTTTGCTTAATTAGAATTAGTTTTTCCAATTAGTTTTAAGCATATACCTAAGGTCCAATGTATTTTACCAATGGTCAAGTTTATGTTTTGAATCTGTATGTCTAGTTTGATTCTAAGTGTTTCAAATTTTTAGACTAATTCACCTTTAATTTTTTTTATTCCAAGTCTAGCTTTGTGATGTGTTTACAAAGACCTGGAATTTTACCTACCATTTTACCTTAGACCTAGTTTGTTTCAAGTCTAGATTTATGCCTTGTTCCCAAAGACCTATAAATTTGTCATTAATTTTTAGACCTAGTTCATTTTGATCCTAGATTTATGCCCCTTTCTCACAGACCTATTAACCTTTTTTTCACTTTTAGACATAGATTATAGTTTTTTGAAACACTTTTACCAAGATTATCATTTTGATTTATCCATTCACTTGATCATTTGTGAAATACATTTGAAAATAGACCTTGAATACATTTTATACCAAGTTTATCATTCATGAATTTGGAAAACATATCCATTCCTAGGGCACTTTTATACCATTTTTACCTTTTAGACCAAGTTTCTAGACATACCAAATTTGGACCATTTTCCATTTAGACCACATTTTGAGAGTATTTAGAATTCTAGACCCTTTTTTGTAAAACATTAGCCGTTAATTTGGATTAGTGGAACCATGTACAATCTATATTATGATAATATGGTCATGAATGATAACTTTGTTTAAGACCCATATGATGATGATGTAGTTTGTTAGATGGATCCTTATCCCCCTTACACTAATTAATATGTGTAACCAAGTCAAGATCCATTAGTGCATTACCTAGTTAACACACCTCATTATTCAAGAAAAGACCAAGAAAAAATAGCCCAATATCTCACTCATGTGATATCATTTATGGAACAAGTCCAAGGACAACCATACTATGTAAGTATGGATTGTTATCCACATTTTAAAATTTTAGAGTAGTTGGATTTTTTCATGGATGATTTTATTGAGTTTGGTGTTTGCATTATGAACCCATCTTTTTATTCGGGTCCCTTTCTCTTTTTTTGGTTAAGTTTTAACTTCCTCCCATAGCTATCACATGGCATCCTGATAATCATTCAACTCAAATAAGTTCTTAACTTCCTAAAGAGAAGTGTCAACCCTCCATGTGGTGTCCTAACACTCACCCAAGGGTGGTTTATTTTTTCAAGCATCAAAGGAGTGCCTTTGGCCAATGAATCAATAGTCAAAGCCCACTATGAAATTACAATGAAAAGGAAGTGGAGATCATCATGTGGTACCATGATGCTCCTCAAGAGTAAACGTATATTTTTTCAAGGATCTAGATTATGCAATTAGTTGATAAGGTTAGGAATGCAGCCCACTATGTAGTTGTAACAAGAAATAAGAAAACCTTCCACATGGAATAATGGTGCTTATCTAAGGTGATTTTTTTCATATTAGACCTTCAAGAAGCACCATTAGATGAGATGAGTGGGCCCCTATTTCTAAAAATCATTCCAGAGGTAATTTTAGAAATACACACATGTTACCACCACACTTCTTCTAAGCATCATGGGCATCATAAGGAATTATAGTTATGCCATATATAGGTTTCTGAAGAACAACTATACTCATGAGCTAGAGTCCTCCAGTTAGTTGTAATTGCCTCATCATGAGAGCAAGTGTCTAGTTCCAGGTGTCACTTCCTTTAGAGGCTATTGTGCCTATATAAATAGAGATTTTTTATTTGTAAAGGGATGGAGATTTTAGATAATTATTTACTATTAAATAAACCATTATAATAGTTAGCTATAGAATATAAGTAGTAATAGTTATTATTTTCATTTCATGACCTTAGCAGGTGGCCCTCACAGGTAGTATTGAATATTGTATATTGTGCACTTGAGGCCTTTTGTATTTTGTTTTCCACCTAAAAATGAAGAGGAGGTGGTGTTCTATATAAAATATAATGGAATTTATTATTGTTTATTGTTTCTTTTCTTTGCTTCTATAGTGTAGTATTTTTTTTAAGTTGGAGGCATTATACCATGCATATGCTCTTTTAATCTATCTATGACGTTCAAATCTTGAATCTATTTTATGCAATTTTAGTAGTGAATACTTTAAACATATAGTGAATCACCTTTGTTAATTTATATCTTTATTCTTACTTTAATTTATTCCTTACACTTTCCCCAAATAAATTTGAAGATTTAGCTTCTAAAACCATAGAGGTTGATTTATAGATCGCATTCAAGTCCCACATCTATAAAGTTTCCCATAGAAGGTTGTTCACCTAGAGTGAGGGTTTTAGGCATAAATAATTTATTCTTTTATGGGATTCCTAGTGGGACTTGGCCAATTATAATGTCACAAATAATGAAGAATTCGAGCTTATTATTACCACTTCTAGTAGTCACAACTCACCAAAGGGTTACAAGGTCAAGTGTAATGCAACAACCATAATAAATAGTGATCCCAAGACCACCAAAAAACTTTATATCATGGAATAGTGGTATCACACTTATCCTTATAGTAGCCCAGGCTATGTGGGATCTTATTCCTACTAATGCCTTAAAATCACTCCATAAATTCATAGGGGAAGATTTTAAAAATGCATCAAAACATCTTCAAGATGTTTCTAATGTTTATACTATGCATTATGCCACACAACAGAATGTGGCTTTGAGGATACTAGCCACCTCTTTAAAGGGGTGAGCTCTCAACTGGTATTGGTATATGCACCTAACTCCATCACCACTTAGGATGATTTGGGTAGTATATTCTTTGAATGATTTAATGAGAAAGCAAACCAGTCATCTCTCCTACAAAAATTAATCACTATAAATAGATCCCCATAAGAGGCTATTATATATTTCAACATTAGGTTTAATAATACCTAGCAAAGGATCCTAGTAGTAACTCAACCACCCTAGGTATGGCTATTATGTTGTATCTTAAGGCCTTTAACTTAGATATAGTGGTTATGATTTAATCCTTTGGAGGATAAACATTATTGGAAACCTATGAATTGGTAGTTAGAGTAGAGAATAATCTAATAGATGTTGGGAAGCTTCCTTCTTGACCACCAATGCTAATATTCCAAAAAAAAATTAATGCCACCACAAGAGGAGGTACTAAGCACCTCATAGGTGCCACCTTACATGTATGTATATCTACCTACTCATGCAATCACATCCTCTTCATCCTCATTAATTACAGAGATGAACAACATGAAGAGTATCTTGTGGAACTTCTCCAATGAGATCATAAATCTTAAAAAGAAGAAAGTTATGCCCTAGAGACATCCTTTCTAAAACTATGAGGAAAGAAGAGTGTCATACCATCCAAACTAGTACTAATAAAGGTAAAGGCTAAATCATCAAACACCAAATCATTAGGCACTAAATCACTAGGTGTAACCTGTAAACCAAATTTTTCCTAGTCTCAAATCCTTTGCTAATGGTCATGCTAAGTTAAAATAGAGAATTAGTATCTAGCCAAAACAACTTGGTGGATGACTCTAACTCATGGTTCTTCCCATGTAATGACACACAATGCCTCAAAACTACCCAAGAGGCAACCTACAACAAAACGTTATCAAGCAATGAAGGTAAGGAAATTTGTTTGATTCATATTCCTATGGATACAAATCCCTAGGGGTTAAAAATGTTGTCTTAATGGCATAGATGCAAGGAATGTCCTTAGAATAAGAAGAGGAAATAGCCCCAAAATATTCACTTTTCTCTTCGATAGAGGGTAAAGATGTAGTTTACATAAGCAAGATCCATTCACTAAAGTCCCCCAGAGTCTAATCAGACTAGTTCACCTAATCTAAGAAGAAACCAGTTGAGACCCAATAATCTTTCACAAGTCCTAAAGTGGATTTCAAAAAAGGATTGAGATATCAACCACCATAGTTGGCATATCATAGATAGAGTGAAACAACATAGAACAAGGCTAAAAGACCTTAAGATTTGATCACAAGGATAAATTAATGTAGTGGAACATGTGAAGAAGGCTCTAACCAATGTCTCCCTTTGGGATGTCTTATCTATCCCAAAGCAAAAATATTCACTACAAGAATAATTTTAAGATTGAAAGAAACTTGTGCAAATTAACCCAATTATAGATCCAACACAAAATAAGGGTAAAGAAGCTAGTAGCATTATGCCACCTCATGCACCATTAGCATTCATTAACTCATAGGTAGGGATAAGCAAAATAAAACTAGCCCCATTCTATTTAACACTCATTATGGGGAAGAAATTTTTTCATAATTCCATGATCGACTCTAGCACCATCAACATAGTGATGCCCAAATAGATTACAAACACATTATGAGTTTAGTATGAACCTTTGAATAAAGTGGTGATGTAATTAGATGGGAAGAAGGTTTGATCATAGGTATTATCAGAGATATTCCCCTAACATTATACTCTTTCCCTTTTACCATGATCACCTAATAATTTGTAGTGATAGACATATCATTGATCTTTGGGATATGTCTATCAAGAGATTTTACCACTAAGATAGGCAGATACTTGTCTTTGGATTGGTCTCACTTGATCTTAAGGACCAAATATAGTTCAAAATTGAAAGTGTTGTCTAAGTTTCTACATATAGAACATAGTTTATGAGGCTATGGTAAATTTTAAAGTAACACATAGTTCTTTCTCTAAGAAATAGATGTATCATGTATAATTATCAAAGGAGTGTCAAACAATAGGATCCTAGAGGAAGAAGTTATCATCAAAAAATTTATTGAGAATGATCCTTTCATGGGAATTTTGATGCAACTAGCCTTGAGACCTATGTAATCCATGATGTAGATTAGGCCATATTTGAGGTCATGAAGAAGGAGGATCAAACCAAAGAACTTGAAAGTGAGTTTGAATTTTGGACTCTACATTTCAATGGTGAAAAATGCAAAACTAGCTTTAGAGCTAGAATTTGGATGGTATCTCCATAATAAAAATAGGTCCTATGAGCCTTCTAATTCTAATTTGTTTTCACAAATAATGAATCCAAATATAATGTGCTAGTATATGGCCTTAGCCTTACCAAGTGCATGGGCATGAAGTAGCTAAAAGTGTTTAGTGATTTTGAATTAGTGATGAGATAAGTAAGAGGGATCAAAGCTATGAAGAATGTCTGCATGAGATCCTACCACCACTGAATATGGGATTTGATTGAATTATTTTAAGAATTTAATGTTGAAATCACTCCTAGGTTCATAAACTCTAAAGTAGATAAGATGATGGTGATCATCTCCTAGTTTGATTTGGTAATCGATTTGTTCACCAATGAAAAATCAATATGGGTGATCATCAGGCTCACCATTCTATATAATGACCAAAACTAGCAAGTGTTTAAAATTGATGCCCAAATCATCATGTTTCTCTATTAGTCATGAAAATTTGTAGAGAAGTTGTAATCAAAGATCAAAAAATCATATAGGGATCAGATAATGTAGTTGAAGTCTAAAAAACTTCCAAAGGGGCTAATCACCTTGGAAAATTTATTCAATTTTGATGATTCTAAGAATGACAAATGGAAGTTTATCATAGATAAAAGTGACTAATCCAAGCATGATGTTAGAGGTAAAAAAAAACTAAAAGTAGGGAAAGAAGTTTCCCAAAAGGATAAGGACCATTTGGTGTCTTCCTACAACAAGTATCAAGGAGTCCTGGCCTAGACCTACTACAACCTAAAGGGATATGATTTTGAGTTCATTCAACATACCATTGATCTAATTGAAGAATCCAAACCCATATGCTAGAAGCAAAGGTTGGTTAGTCCAAAAATTAAATCTCTCATAGACAAATAAATAAGGAAACTAATTAACTTAAGAATCATATACCCAATCAAGCATTTGACTTAGGTATCTAACCTAATTCTAGTGAGAAATAATAATGGAGAAATACATCTATGTGTGGACTTATAGGATTTAAACAAAGCATCTCTGAAGGATCATTACTCCCTTAAATAAAATAGATCCTTCAGATAGTAGTAGGTGCAGAAATGGTTTCTTTATTTGAAGGATTCTTTGGATATAACTAGGTATGGGTCAATAAAGAGGACCAACATAAAACCACCTTCAACACAAAGTGGGGAACCTTTACATATGTGAATATGCCTTTTATCCTCTCTAATGTAAGGGTTACCTTTAAATGAGCCATGGATATATCCTTTCAATGTCTAATAAACAAAATAATCCTTATCTATTTGGATGATCTCATGGTGTTCTCCAATAAGAAGGAAGATCACTTTGATCATTTGGAGAAGGTTTTCCAAAAATTCCAAGAGTTTAGGGTATCTCTCAACCCCAAAAAATGCATCTCTAGCATCCCAAAAGGAAAGGTATTAGAATATTTAGTATACAAAGAAGGCATATCTATCAATCTTGATAGAGTAAAAGGACATTAGGTATTTATCATTGCTAGAAAATAAGAAGGAAGTCTAATATTTCCTAGGAAAGATCAATTTCATGAATAGATTCATATCTAACTTTGTAGCACTGGTTAGGCCAATCACATTAATGTTGAAAAGGGATCAACTTTAAAATGGACTGCCAAAGGGAGAGTAGTGTTTTATAAAATTGAGGATGTAATATCCACTACCCCTATGCTAGTTAGTCTTGACTTCTACAAAGACTTCATCATATGTTTTTATAGGAGTGAACATAGCTTAATGGTTTTGTTAACATATAAGTAAGAAGAAGGGATAGGTGAGAACCCAATAGCCTTCTATACAAAATCCTTGCATGGGATGATACCAAGTATAAATTAATCAAAAAATAAGCATTCTCCATTCTCAAAGGCCTCAAAAGGTTCAAATGCCTCATGATAGGGAGTAAGATAATGGTATATCTGACACATTCTAGTGTTAGAGATTATATAATGTAAGGAGAGATCACTGAAAAAAGTCCCAATTAGATCACCAAGATTATAAAATATGACATTGAGGTTAGACCAACCAAGGTAATCTAAGGAAGAGGGATTTGTGAGTATCTGTCCCAATACACAGATGCCCCGATAGAAAAATAAGATACATTAGAGACTATCCTAGTGAATCAATATTAAACTAATGAGTCTTAGGTTACTAATAAGACCTAATTTATAAAAACTAACTAATATTCAAAAGGCCTCCCTGTACATAAGAATAGATTCTATATGATACAAGGATCCAATTACACATTAGTCCAAGGGGTCTTCTCTTCAAAAGTAACTTTGATAGGGAACTTCTCTGATGTGTTGACAATAACCAAGATAGCAAGATCCTAAAAAATATGCATTTTAGCCCTCTAGGTGGATAGTTCTCTATAAAGACAACTAAAACCAAGATCATGCACATGGGATATTATTGGTTGACCATTTTATCCAACTACCATCAAACTGTCAAAAAGTGCCAACAATGTCAATTCATTGTAGGCAAGTGAAATAATTTAGCCAAGCCACTGAATCCAATTGTAATCAACAAACCTTTTGCATAATGGGGCTTAGATTTCAATAGGATGATAAATCCTATATCTACCATAGGCCAAAAATGGATACTCATGGCCACTAATTACTTCACAAGGTGGACTAAGGAAACCTCATTAAAAGAGGTGACTAAGAATGTAATCCTCAACTTCTTGGAGGAATTAGTGTCAAGGTTTGGCCTTCCAAAAATTATTATATCTGATAATACTAGAGCCTTCCTTAGTGAAAATATTTTTTTATTAATGCTCCAAAATGGAATTCTCCTAAATAATTCATCTAATTACTACCCTCAAGGGAATGGGTTAGCTGAATCTATAAACAAGAACCTAATTAGTCTAATCGAGAGGATGGGTGTGGACTAGTAGAGGGAGTGTCATATGCATCTCAAGATGGCTCTTTGGGCCAACCAAATTACTCCTAATCAAATTTTAAAGACATTCTCATGTGAAATAGTATATAATAAATAAGTATTCATGCCCATATCAATGGATATTCCCACCTTATAGATTTTGAAAGTTGTTAAGATAATATAGAATATGGTGATGGAGGTTAGTCTAGTGGAATTACTCAGGCTCCAAGATGTGAGAGAATGAGCTAGTGACATGAAGGCCATCTGATAGTAGGTGGTCAAGAAATGGTTTGATAAGAAGGAATTTGACCCAATTTTCAAGATGAGGGACTTGGTCCTCAAGTATGACCAAAGGGCCACAAATCTAGGCCAACATACAAAGTTTGATTCCTTGTGGAGGGGATCTTTTCGTATCATAAGTAATTAATACGTTAATGCATTTGAGTTAGAAGATTAATAAGGAAATGCATTAGGATTATTATTAATATAATCAAGTTAAAACACTTCAAAAAATTTAATATTTCTCCCTTGTACATAGTTAGTTCCCATTTTTTGTTTTTGTTATTTTTTCCCTTTAAGAATAAGTGCCATTGGCACAAGTTGTTTGTTCAGTTTCAAAGTGTCCATGCCTTAGCTCCTTTAATTTTGAATCATCCACTGATATGTGGATATCTACCCCACTCCCCTTACCATTAATGTAATATGCTCCATATTATATGATCCCCCATGAGGATTGACATAAATCTCTTGTGAGACATTGTTAAAGCTTGTGTGCCACCCTTAACATTTATGGGGTGCTCAATTCAAAATTTTCATGATGATCATGCTAATAAGTGTTGGATTATAAATATCTCTCCCAATCAAGCCAAATAATTAAATGCCTAAGATTTTACAAGATAATTAAGTGAGGAATCAATTAATTAAGTAGAGGATCTTTAACAAAGAGAATTGAGGAAGAATCACAAGAGTTGTATGTAGAAAGCTAGTATCTATTATTTTCCTTAGAGGAGAGAGAATTTTTAAAAGGAACTTATAGGATGGAGACTTATACATCCTCATAAAATATTGGAAAGCATCTGAGGAATTAGATAACCCTCAGGTTAGGTGCTCATGGAGACATTCCCTTATAGTATATATTAAGTAAATGATATGCTTCCACCTTTGCACAAACAAGGCCCAAATTACCAAATGTTAAAAGTGTCACCAAGGGGCATTGTAGGGACCCCTTGTTATTCCTATATTATGTAGATGGGATATTCAATCCCAAATTGTCAAAGAACCTAAATAGATTAAGTGAGGTTACCCATGCTTGAATGATCAAAAAGGTTTGGAGTAATGACTGAGTCATTTGGGTACAAGATTTGGAGCTCTACACTAGCCCAATACATGGTGCCTCTTATGCACCCATGATCAAAGATCATTACCTTATATGTAGATAGATATGATGTTGATACTAATATTATTATAGGAAACAACCACCTAAAATTGGATGTTAGTACTGATTTAATAAAGGAGATGCTCTGACTCTCAAGTAGCCCCAATGCCAACATCTATATAATGGAGAGCTTAAAAAATGTTTGGTACACTTGTGTCTGTAAGCTAGAGTTCATAAATTCAATTCTCTAGATTAATTACACTAAACTACCTCCTCTACCCATTGCCCTTGTGATTTTTATGATCCATGACATGAAATATACCCCTTCCATATTGGCGTTTATCTTTGGGATGGACTAATATGCTAACATCATCTATTTTTAATTAGGGTAAGTATTCCTTTTGAAGATGATACGTAAAGAGAAAGTTTATAGGATGGACTTTGTGAATGCCATCGATGTCACCATGCATAATGAGTTCACAAATTTTTCAACACATAATACATTTAGGTATTCCTCCTTTCTCCTCCACTTGACTCTGTATCAGAGCTCCTAGTTCTTTTCTTCATAATCCACCTTCAAATATATTAAAATGGGTACCCATCTTAATATAATGATCCTTGTCTCTACATGGAACCACATTTTATCAACAATGTAGGATTATTATAAGTTTTTATAATCCTTCCTATCTTTGGTCCTCATCAACCTCAGTTGATAACCCATCACTTTTAGAATGATGGACTGCTAGAGATCATGGCTCACCATTGGTAGTATTCCAATTTATTGGTTATTTTTAGCCCATTTCACATTCATCTAGGTCCATATATTTGAGGAGACATTTTACCTCCTATGCTTACTCACAAATAAGACTGTAGCCTTGGGTATGTCTTGCCAACTTGATGTAGTCAACTTAGTATATAGTGAAGGCTACAATAAAAAGGCCCTATATAATATCCCCTTGTAAAGAGGAGGCATCATAATGGTGAAGAGGTCATAGGAGCACCTATTTATGCTCAAGCTCATAGAGCTTAGCCTCGACCAAATTGATGACTAGTGGAACTATGACCTAGTTGGCCACATAGCCACCTTGAATTCCACTATCCCATTCATCCATGATCCTTGACATACTTCAAAGAGTGAATGTCTCTTACAAAATATGATATCACGTATTACATTGATCTATCTAATATCTCATTGAACACCCACAACATGTGGGAGTCCTTTTATAAAGTAGTCTAAGAGTTCAACCCCATGAATAAAATGAGAAAGGAGATGAGAATGAATCTTATTTAGAGGGGTTGGGGATAGGATAATATAGATGCCTATAGGAAACATAGGCAATAAATTATCTGATGGGAGCATAATTTTTATGACATATATATAAATGAGACATTGAAGAACCTTTAGGATGAGCACCATGAGGAGGAAGCTCTAGCTAAATAATAAGTCTTGACTGAAGGAGAAGAGGAGGATATTCCTTCAAAAAATAAGAGGAAAACACTTTGGAAAAGGAGGAATAAGTTGTAATGATTCATAGTCCCATGACCTAGCCACCTCCTCAGTATCCATACCAACTACTCCATAGTAATAACAAGCCTCTTTGGGGAATATTGAGGTGGGGTCATCTTAGCTTGGATGTAGGGTACAAACCTCTATTTTCCCCCCTAAGCCCTTACCAAAGAAGGTAAAATTTTCTTATCCCCTACTTTCCACTTCTACTTAATTTTCTACTCCCTCTTCACCCTCCATAGTTCCCACTAAGCTCACACCACTCTTCACTACTTAACCAATCACCTCATTTGTACCGCTTTACTTTATGTATAAAATCACCTCCCTTATTTCATTTCTCACTCCTATGCCCTCATCATCCACATCATCATCTATTATGGCATAATTTAGCCACACCCTTATCCATATCCTCCCACATTTATCTATTTCCACCCTGACCCTTCACCCACTCATCCCTTAGGGAACAACATATACTACTTCACAATATAAAGTGACCATTCCTTTTGGCTTACCAAAATTATGCCCCTTTGTGAAGGAGTTAATTTAGTCACAAGAGTAGTTTTATTAGTATTTAGAGACTATTAGAAAATACCAAGAGGCCCAGGTAGAGAAGAGAAGACGAAAATATGCCAAGGCCTAGAAGTGCCTCACATACTATCATTCTTTGACCTAGTAAAATAATCTTTAATGATTGCACACATGGTACCCCAAGTAATTAATCCTCAAGAACATATAAAACTAGGGTATTACGTGATACACTCTATCAAACTCAAACTTATCTAGGCTATACCCATTGATAGGATTGATTTGATGGAAGAAAAGAAAAAGTCCATCACTATAGACTATATTAAGTCTAGACAATGATTGGAGACGAAAGAGATAGAACTCACAAGAGTGAAATCTATGCTCAACCACCTTAATAACAAAGCCAAGGAAAAATATGTGGAAATAATTAAAATGAGGTCCAACCTTCAGAGTCACATCACCAATGAGAGCTTCCAGGAAAAAGATAACTAAAGAGCCCAGCCATAGATCTAGGTTGTATAACTAGAGACTAAGATAGAGGGTCTGAAGAAGGAGAAGTAGGATGTGGAGAATAAGATGCATGCAAAGGAATAAGAGCTCCTACAGACCTAAAAGAGTCTATTAGACTCTAAAAATGTGTAGATCTAATTGTATTAGAAGATGTAGTAGGAGTCTTTGGCTAAGGACCAAAAAATCATGTAATTGAAGAATGTCCTTGGTCCAAAAATTATATGTATCCTATTAAGAGAGGATAAAGAATGAAACCGTGAACTGGAAGCCAATGCTCAAGTTCATTTTGAAATCTTAGAAGATGAGCTCCTAGGTGAGTGTGTTTGTAGACTATTCCTAACCTTCATGTCCTCTAAGGTTCAAGATTCATTGCTCATCATCTAGAAACTATATAATGTGATGTATGGGACACTACAATTAGTAGAGGTGGCCGATGAAAGGTTGGTGGTAGTGAAATTAAATGTGTTCTTAAGTTGTAGCAAGTGAAAAATAAAGTGAATTTTATTTTTAGATGCCTTAAAAATTGTGGTTTAGGATATGAAGGGGTAAATTGAATAGCTGGTCTAGTTAGGACTCCCCTCCCCATTCCTCATAGACAACATCCTCTCAAAGGAAAAAATAAAAGATCTACTAAAAAGCAAGTAGAATGACTAGACCATTTTTTTAGCTCTCAGTCAAGAGCTAAGTGTCTCCAAGGTGGAGACCATTTTGCATCTTTTCACCCAGTTAAAGTTTCAAAGGCTGGTAGTTGTTCAAGGTTGGAATATCATATCCTTTAAAGAGATCATCAATTTGGACATTGTCTTTGAGGATCTAAAGAAGAAGACTCAATCAAAGTAGGAAGAGTGGATGCCTTTTAAGGTTACTCTTTAAAAATTGTAACTTTTATAGGCCTCATCCCTTTTTTTAATTTTACTTAGACTATTTCAGGTTACAAAAGTTTTGGGTCCTTCCATCCGTAGGTAGATTCCCTCTACAAGTTGCCAAGAACGATGGATCATTATCCACATTTTGGAGTTTTGGAATAGTTGGCTTTTATCATGGATGCGCTTAGTGAGTTCAACATTTGCATTTTAGGCCCCTCTTTTTCTTGGGGTCCCTTTCCCTATTTTGGCTAGGTCTCAACTTCCTCTCATAACTATCACATGGAATCTTAGTAGTCACTAAACTCAAATAAGATCTTGACTTCCCTGAGAGAAGTTCTAGCCCTCCACATGGCATCTCGATACTCACCCAAGGGAATTTTATTTTATAAAACTTTCAAGGATCACCATTGGTTGATATAGTAATGCTTAGGGCCCTCTATGCATTTATAGTGGAAAGGAAGTAGATCTTTCCACGTGGTGCCATGATGCTCCTCAAGAGCAAATGTTTCTTTTACCAGGGCTCTAGATTATGTGATTGGATGATAAGGTTAGGAATAGGGCCCACTATGTAGTTGTAACAAGAAAGAAGTGAAAATTTCATGTGATGTCATGGTGCTTATCTAAGGTAAAGTTTTTTCCTATTAGACCTTCAAGTAGTGTAATTGGATTAGATGAGTAGGCCCCCATTTCTAACAAGAATTCTAGAGGTAGTTCTATAGATGGATACATGTTACCACAACACTTCTTCTAAACATCATAGGCATCATAATGTGTTGTAGCTACACCATATTTAGGTTTTTGAAAAATAATTTCACTCATGATCTAGAATCCCCCAGTCAGTTGCAATGGACTCATCATGAGAATGAGTGCCTGGTTTTAGGTGTCACTTCTTCGAGAGGCTGCTACACCTATATAATCAAAACTCTTTACTTTTTAAATGGATGAAACTATTAGATAATTTTTTAATATTAGATAAACCATTGTAAAAGCTATTTATAGAATAGAAGTAGCAGTAGTTTTTATTTTCATTTCATGACCTTAGCAGGTGCCCCTCACAAGTAGGATTAAATATTATATATTGTGCCCTTGAGGCCTTTTATATTTTATTTTCCACCTAACAATGAAGAGGATGTGGTGTTATATGTAAAATGGAATGGGATTTATTGTTGTCTATTTTTTCTTTTCTCTACTTCTATAGTGTAGGATTTTGTTTAAGTTATAGAAATTAGACCATGTATATGCTCTTTTAATATGTCTATGATGTTTAAAGGTTGAATTTATTTTATGAAATTTTAGGAGTGAATACTATAAAATTTTAGTGCATCACCTTAGTTATTTTCTATTTTTATTTTTATTTAAAATTATTCCTTACCCTTTCCCCTAAATCAATTCAAAGATTTGACTTCTAAAACACTAGAGGTTAATTTACAGATTGCATTTGAGTCCCACATCTATAAAGTTTTCCATAGAAGGTTGTTCACCTAGAGTGAGGGTTTTGAGGCATCAATAGTAACCATGCCATAGACATATGACCCATATATATTTTATTCTCACTCTATTTAAAATAAAGATGAGATTTTATTCAAATCCATGGAGGTAGGGGCCAAGTTTCTAATAGACTTCCCCATTGAAAACTTACCTAGTCTAGTCAAAGTGTCAATAAATACACCTTACACTCAAATTACAAAACATGACTCTACTATTTATCCCCAAGCACTCATGTTATTTTCATACCAAGACCCAAATATGCTTTCAAAAGGAAAGGGCCCCATGAAGGACCAATTCACACAAATACAACAAGCATATCAAACCTATCTTAACCTAACACAAAATTTTAATATCATGGCCATATCAAATTCTCCTCTCATAGAGATAACTCCTTGAATAGGAATATTAGTTAATTTTATAGGTCAAACCAACCTAGATGTAGACCCATTCTCCAAAATTACTTAGGTAGGGGACATGTTCAATGTCCCATTCATCAAAAAGTGACTATGACTTCCACTCAAGATAATGTACCAACTATGGTGGATAACATGTAAGTGTCTTTTAATCCAAGCCAAAGTGAGTTAAATGCACCAATAAATAATCCATAACAACAAGTGCCTCTTATTGATACCATGATTGGTTTACAATAGTATGGGGAGGAATGTTTACTTTCCAACCACAATAGTTTACTCCTAATCCTTAACCAATAACTTATTCAAGCACACAATAATCAGAGGTGATTAATTAGGTGCCAACCAATGTTTTTCCTCAATAATAGGTGATGAATGTTATCTCACATCAACAGGTAGTGGCAAACATGCCTCAATAGTTGTAGATGAATATACCTCTATAATCTTAGCATTGTCTAGTTAATAACATATTTCAATTGGTAAAAGACAAATGCCAAACAACTAACAAGCATCTAGTTCAAAATAGGTATTTATGAAAAAAAAAGGCACCAATTTCAAATAAGTACTTATTAGGCAACCATTGTATTTTACTCAAAAAGTGCCATAGATTCAAAGATAGGGCCTTGGTTAAAAACAAGTTCCCTTTATTTAGCTAGGTTTGACTAGTTGACAGTAAGTCCCTACTCAACCTCACTAGGCATAGTATATTACCCAAAACCATATTATTCCATCACAAACCTAATTACCTCAAATCTAAAGCCATATACTGAATCTGAACTAGAATATTTACCAATAATGTGTGTAATATCGACAACCACATCCCAATATAAGATGCATATTCTTAGTTTGTTCACCCATAAAACTAATATTACATAACATTCCATACCTCCATTATATTTTGAATAAGGTAATCCACCTTTGACCACCTAGCCATAACCCCAAATAAATATGCCATTAAGTTTCTTGGCATAATAATTGTGACAAATAAAGAATGTTATTGTTGTCATTTAAATAAAGAAGAAGACCAAGAAAATTAATTTAGATGATGTGTGTTCATACCTATTTAACATGGAGTATCTTTAGATATCATTTACTCCAAGTTATGAACCACAAAAAATTTAAAAGTATAAATTTAAAGGAGACCCTAAGGCCCATCTAATAGAGTCCTTTGTCACTTTATATCCAGTGTCTTATAGTGGCATTTACATAATCCTTTTATTTCCTATAAGTCTATCTAGATAGGATTTAGAGTGGTTTCTCAAGTTGTCAAAAAATTTAGTGTTTGATTTTGATCAACTCTCAAATCAATTTGTGCAATATTTCTCCTATAATCTAGAGCATGATATTTAATTACTAGATTTGAGTTAGGCCAAGAAAAAATTTGGGGAGATCTTTGTAAGATACTTATAGAGATGGAGAGTTATTGTTAGTCACCTCATCCACATCTTACTAGATAAATAATTGGCCACTATGTTTACTAAAAATAATTATAGTGAGTTATCCTATCATCTGGAGCTTCAATGTGTGCATACCTTCACATAGATTATTGAGAAAGGTTTATAGATTGAAAAGGCCATTAATAAAAAAGGGATTATCAATTTTACCTCCTCAAATTAGAATCAGAACCAAAACCAAAACACAAGCCCAAGTTAGAACCCTCATATAATCCAAGTGAAAGCATTTGTACTATCTTAGACTAAGAACAATGAAAAATATAAACTAGATAACCATAATAATAATGTTTTTGGTAATGGAGTAACTAAGTCATGTCTTGTCCAAATGGTGTAAACACCATCTAATCAGCATATGTCATAAATTTAGCTTTTTCTACATCAACAACCTACCTACCAAGTGCAACCTACATGGAAAACTAGACCATCTCCTAAAATACTACAATAGCCACCTACGCAAACCCATCTTCCAAGAAGAAATTATACTCCTAGAGTCTTTGATGGCATTGTTTATCCCATTGAAGAAGTGTTTTTCAAACTAGTTATGACCAATATGATTATTTGGCCAATTAGAAAACACTATCTTTAGGGTATACTATATCTAAACTAGTACAGAGAGCATGATTTATATGAATAACATCATGTTCATGGACATTCCATATGTTTTTGTGTACAATTGGATCACCTTATTGAGAATATTTTGTAAAATGGGAAAATCCAATTGGATATTAAAGCATCTATGTCCAATCAAAACTTGGGTATCTACCAAAACCCTTTTACACAACATAATAATATTAATCAACAACAACAATAACAAAGGCCACATTATCATCAATAACAACAATAGTTTTAACAATAGCCATAATAATAGCCATAATATCTATAGTAACAACAATGTCAATGAAATGGCAATAACCAATGCCAAAATGACCCTAACAACTAATAGACTTACCAAGTAGTTTCACATGACTATAATAAAGTTGTAGGTCATATTGTAGGTGGGCATGTTTCTACCATTACCATAATTTCTATACCAAGTGATAATAGACCAGAACCATTGCCTAACAATACCAATCAATCTACCCATGCCATTAATCCTTATTTGACTTGTGACCATAATCAAGTATAATAATAAATAATGATTACCATTTTAGGACCTTATGTCGATAACTCTTTATTACCCCATGACCACAACCAAGTGCATCGGTAATAATTTGGTAGACTAAGATTACCATTTAAGGCAAGAGTATTTCCATAGTCCATTGAATTAGATAGAGATTTTATTGAAAAAACTATGTAATCCTTTTTATACTAACATTTTGATTCATACTACATGAACCATCATCAGGTTATGAGAGAGAATAAATAGTTTTGTAGACATAGCAATTCCTTTATAGATATAACAAATAGGCCCATTGATGTCATTGTTATACAATTTTTATATTACTTAATTTTTTATTTTTTTAATTGAAATCCTATTATTAAAAATAAATTAAAAATTAAACTTAAAACTAAATGAAATCCTATTATTAATAAAAATTAAAACTAATAATCTCTTTAATAAGTTATTTTTACCATTTCCTTTATGTTTGATTTTTTAATTTATCTTATTCCCTTTGTTTTTCTTACAATTTCCAATCCTTATTAATTTTTTGGATTAATTTATCTTTTTATAACCTTTTTTGAGTTAGTTTAAATGACAACTCTTAATCTTTTTATAAAAATTCTAATTAACAATTTAGAATCTCTATTGATTTTTTGTATCAAACATTAATAAAAATAGTAAAACTGATCTTTCTATTAGTAAGTTGTTTTTACTTTTTTTTAAAGTTATGTTTGATCTTATCTTGAGCTTATTTGTGTTTTTTATCTTAATTTAATTTCAACATAATTAATTTCATTTTAATTTTTAATTTTTTTTTAATAATAGGATTTCAATTAAAAAATAAATAAATAAAAATAAAAATTAAATAATACAAAAATTGCATCACAATGACATCAATGGGCCTATTTGCTATATCTATAAAGGAATTTATAAGTCTACTATCATGATGATGGTTCATGTAGTATGAATCGAAGCATCGATCAAAAATGATTACATAGTTTTTTCCAAAAAATCCTTATCTAAGATTACCATCTTAGGCTCATAACCTCTTGCTAATGACCTTATCTAACCCACCATTCCAACTAAGAACAAGTCAATTACTATTGTTAAGGAAAAAACATATGACATTATGTACCAACTCCAAAAGACACCCTCATAAATCTCCATTCTAGATTTTTTATGTGCATCTATTATCCACAAGAACATCCTTACAAAACTCCTATGCTAATCCCAAGTTCTAAATGATATATCCCTAGATAAATTTAAAGCTTTGGTTGGACACCTAGCCCTAGGCTGATAGTTAACTTTCAACCAAAGTGATGTCATCCGTTAACCTTCTCCATTACAATATATTATATATTGAAGTTATCATCACATGGCATAAAGTCAAACATGTCCTCATAGATAATGGATTAGGTATGAATATTGTGTATATAAATCTCATCAAGCATTTGGGATATACAACATTTGACCTATATCCAAAAACTATCACTATCAAAGCCTATGACAATGAAGAATAAGAATCATAAGGAACCATAAGTTTGTCAATGATCATTGGGCCTTTGATCCATAATACACTTTGTTTTTTGCTAAAGCTAGACCTATCATACAATTTGATTTTGGATAGACCATGGACACATGAAATTCATGTAATTCCTTCAACCTTTCACAATGTATCAAGTTACCTCACTCAAGGATAGAAGTAACTATCCATGGAGATCTACATCCATATGAACGCTATAAGCATTTTGAGGCTGAGTATAAAAGTTACAACTACCATTTTGGCCTAGACCTAGTACCCAAGAAAGATAAAGATAAATAGATACTTGTCAAATTACTGGAGGCCAATTGTATAGACCCTGGTATCCTTGCCTCATATTCACATATCCCTCCCCTTAAAATGTCTACTCCTTTTACCATTTTGGAAGATGGTTCAAGAGATTATTTGACCCATGACACATTCCATATTGCCCATCTTCCATAGAACCCCAGTTTCTATGGAAGTCATAAATCTAAATCGGCTTGCATGGAATGGAGATGAAATGGAAATGGAAAACTTTATATCCTAGCACCAATTATTTTCACACTATCCACTAGCCAAGAAAAGGGCCCATTTGACACTAATGATTCTTGGTTATATAATTAAAAATTAGATGATTCCTACCTTAGTCCAAAATATCCTATCCCTAACAGGATCATGGATAACGAAGCCTATGAAGGAAGAGGCTTGGGAGTAAATCCGTAGGGTACTCTTGATCCTATTTTTATGACCAAATATAATGGAACTCATATTATTAGATTTAAATTGACTAAGGTTGACCTCATGTATTTTATTCATGTTCCCACACCATTGACTAGTGATGATGATGTCAACAATGAAGCAGAGTCTGATAATAGCATTTACGAATACCTTACTAGTACTAACCTATTTGAACCATATGACATTTGCACCATTATGCCAGTAATCCAAAATTACACACTTACTCTTTATCATCATTAAATTATAGACTATGACCAACAAAAATCCATAGTTCTTTTAGACTAGTTTGTGATTAATGAGCACTTTTGTAATTTTCTAGGCCTAAGAGATAATGTTTCATTAGGAGACCATAAACAAGGTTTGTCTATCAAATTGGATCCTACAACCTATTTCTAAGAGTAGGTGAACACCCTTATCCAAAAATAAAATAAGGTCCCAAAGTGAAAACCTTTTTGAGACACTTTTGGAACAAGGTAAAAGTAAAGAGAAAGGCTAGTCTTTTGGTGAAAACCTATTTTAGGATCCACTACATGGGGATGTTTACCTTTTCTAAAATGAAGCTTAGGAGACCACCAATGAAAAACTTACTTTTAGGTTTGAGTTTAGTTTAATAGACTAACATGCCTTCAATCAAATAATTTGAGAATGTCCTAAAACATTTATAACATGACCATTACTACTGTTAGGGGATTCAAATTCATCCTACTTAGGAGAGCTTGAATAACTAATCTGACTAGAGAACTTTTACATTATAGGCCAATTCACATCCTTTCCAATCATTCTATAAGATGGGTCGATTCTCCCAGTAGAAGATACTATTGATTTTAACATCAGGAATCTAGATGCCCCAAAGTGGATAAAATTAGGCATGTCCACACTAAGGAGGAATGTGAAGTCTTTATATCCATTTAAAGGGAGTTTGTTGATCTTTTTTATTAGGCCTTTTCATACATGCCAAGTTTAGGGGATTCAAATTCATCCTACTTAGGAGAGATTAAATAACTAATATGACTAGAAAACTTTGCCATTATAGGCCAATTCACATCCTTACCAATCATTATATAAGTTGGGTTGACTCTCCCAGTAGAAGATACTATGGATTTTAACATTAGGACTCTAGATGCCCCAAAGTGGATAAAATTAGGCATGTCCATCACTAAGGATGAATTTGAAGTCTTTATATCCATTTAAAGGGAGTTTGTTGATCTTTTTTCTTAGGCCTTTTCATACATGTTAGGTTTGGACCCCACCTTGGTTGAACACCACCTTGTTCCACATCTTGATGTCAAGACTATGAAATAGAAACTACATAAGATGTATCCTTATATTTCTATCTTAGTTAAGAAAGAGTTGGGAAAATTCTTGGAATCAAGATGCATTTGATTGACCAAGTATTCATAGTGGATCTCAAACATTGTACCTATCTATAAAAAGATAAAATGAATAAAAAATTTCACTAATTTTAGAGACATCAACAAGGCCTACCCAAAGGATGACTTTCCTTTTCCAAACATTAACATGATATTTCACTCCATAGTTGGTTATGAAATCTTATCCCTCATGGGTGGATTTTCAAGATACAATCAGATCAAGATTATGCCAAAATACCAACATAAGACAATGTTCACTAATCCTTGGGGAACATTTTGATATCAATTTATGTCTTCTAGCATCATTAATGTTAGGGACACATATCAGAGAGTTATTACCATCATATTTCATGACATGATGCATGATATTGTGTAAAACTATGTAGATGACATATTGGGTAAATCAAACACCTTTGCAGATCATCTAGTCATGTTACAAAGGATATTTGAAAGTCTTAGTGAGTACAAGGTTTAACTCAATCCTAAGAAGTAATTATTTGGTGTCACTTAAATAAAATTATTAGGTTTTATTATCTCTCATTGAGATATTGAAGTTAATCTTTCCAAGGTATAAGACATTACTGAGATATTACAACCTTATACATTGAAGAAGCTTCATAGTTTTTAAGGGAAAATCTAGTCTATTAGACACTTTATTTCAAAATTGACTGATAAATGACATCCCTTAACTCAATTATTAAATAAATGTGTTGCATTTCTTTGGGATTAAGAATATCATAAATCCTTTGAGCAACTAAAAGAATATCTTGTTAATTTGCCTATTTTTTACCACCAATGTTAGGGAGGCCATTTTACCATACCTATCTTCTACTAAAAAATCCCTAGGGACACTTTTATCTCAACATGATTAAAATGGGAAATAAAATGATGTGTAATATCTAATTCATACACTAGTCATGTATGAGCAAAAATATATGCCCATAAGGAAAGCATGTTTAGTTATGGTATTTGTAGCATAGAAGCTAAATCATTACATGCTTAACAAAAATACTATAGTCATCACCAAAGTAGATCTTATCAAATATATACTATCTAAGACAACTTTATAAGGCCACATGGTTAAATAGATCATGTTATTGATCAATTTTGAAATTGAGTATGTTAATCAAAAGGCCATAAAGGGGAAAGTACATACAGACTAGTTTACTGAAGCTCCTTTAAGATACTAAACCACTCACTTTTTCATTCCCAGATGAGTCCATCATGACCATCATATAAACACCTCTTAAGGAATAATAATGGAATCTTCATTTTGATGGATCATTCACATCTCATGGATCAGGGGCAGGCCTATTATTTATTAAATGATGGGAGGATCTTGTTCCCAAATCATTTCATATCAACTTTCCTTGTACTAATAACATGAATAAATATGAATTAGTAATTACAAGGATTTTTTAAGTAGTACAATGGAACACACAACATCTTATAATTCATGGTTATTCTTAGTTAATCATCAATTAGGTTACAACTCACTTTCAGACTAAAGATAACAAGCTAGTACCATATAAGTCCACAGTGGACATTCTCAAATATAATATTACCCATATATAGTTTGAACACATAACTCAAGCTAGCAATAAGAAAATGGATGCCATGGATACCATCGATTCTTTGATATATAATATAGATAAGGCAAAAGACTATCATTTCCTCATTGAACATCTTCTAGTGCCTACTCATGAATCTTCAATTGTTTATATAATCTATGATATTATTGGTCCAATTTATATTTATTGCTTATATATATATATATATATATATATATATATATATATATATATATATATAACTACCTTCATGATCACATCCTTTCACTAGACCTATCACATAAGCAATAAAAGGCCTTTACACACTAAGCCTCCTGATATACCCTACTTGGACTAACCATTTACCATAGAAGATTTAATGGAACTCTTATTCATTCTTTAAATTTTGTAAAAGCCACATTAGTTTTGTGATAATTCCACAAAGTGGTATGTGGATCCCACACCATTAGGGCTATCCTTACCAAAAATATCCTACATACTAATTAATATTGGCCCATAATGAAAGTAGATGTAGTTACTTATGTCAAAATATATGACAAATGTCAAAGGCATGCCAATATAATTCATGTTCCATTTAGAACACTCAAACTAATGCTTACACCATGTCCATTTTAAACATGTGGACTTTATCTCATTAGGAAGATTAACCCAACCTTATTTGATGGCCACACACACATCTTGACTACTACCAAATATTTCATTAAGTAGGTTGAAGTTATACCCCTCACTTATGTGACTAGAAAATGAATTTCCAATTTCATCTTCAACCATCTCATATATTTTTATGATATCCCATCTAATATTATATAAGATAATGGTAGATCATTTAAAAATAAGGATGTCAAATCACTTTGTGTTGAGTACAATATCACCCAACATTTTTCCACTGCATATTACCCACATGATATAGCCATGTAAAAGCATCTAACACAACAATTATCAAGATCCTTAACAATATTGTTAAAGATGTTGGCCATAATTGGCACTTGTAGATCTCATGCACCCTTTAGGCATATCATACTAATTATTTCACTCCAACAGGAGCCATACCATATTCCCTAGTCTATCACACTGAGGCCATTCTTCCCATTGAGGTTGAATTACCTTCTTTGTGTATCTCATTAAAACATACCCTAGATGATGAATATTATAGAGTAGATCACCTATAAGAGATAGAGTTACTTGATGAAAATCACATCATATTTTTAAATAGACTTTAATCATATCAATATCAATTATGTAGTCAATATAAGTGGTAGTTCAAATATAGAGAGTTTGAGTTTGGTTATGTTGTCCTCCAATAAAACCAGAAGAACACTAGGAAAAGAAGATTGATTAGTTCAATCCCAATTATATAGGCCCTTATGTCATTATCACCAAATATAGCTCTAGAGCATATAGGCTCACTATACTAGATGGAGATAAACTTGATGAGCCCATGAACATCATGCATCTTAAGTGTTACTTCACTTGAGAGACCTAGAGTATTGTCTATGAGGCTCATTTATGTTGTACCATACTATCATCTTCCTTGCACCATACCATATACAATTCCTACCATACCTTCATTATGGACCAAAGAAGTTTTACCCTCCCTACCCCTTCTTTTTAACCCTGGTTCCAATCCATTATTTCTTTGAGCACTATCAGTGAGGAGAGTTGGATAAAGTTTCAATAGTTGATTTAGTAAGATAGACACAAGAAGTATCTTGGACTAGTATGAAAGTGGTTTGTAAATTACATTGTTCATTATTGTCAGTTATACTAATTATAACTTCCTTTGGTAAAATTAGTATGATTGACCTATGTTATTGTTTTTTAATTATAACTATGGGAAAATTAGGATTAACACATTTACCATGCCTTATTGTATCACCTTGTCATTCATGTCCTATACTATGACATTTGCCTATTTCAAAAAATTACTTATACCTATTCATATTTATCCATATTAAGGTAGAACTATAGTGACTTGAGGTCCTAATAAGACTATGTAGGTAGGGCTCGATTTACATTAAGGCTAACTTAGTCACCTTTTGCCACATTCTTGTTATTTTTCAAGCACTTTAAGTTTGAATGCTATCATCATTTTATGAGCTAGATCACTTAGTTTCTTATCATTTTCAATCAAGTTGAGGTGCTTAGAATATTCCAAAAGCATTTGTAAAAGACTTAGAAAATCTTAAAAATCACAAAATCATGAAAATTGGCATAAAATTTCAATGAGAGATATAAAATCATCCAAATTTTCTAAGATGGTCCATCTTATCTATTTTATTTTATTTATAGACCACCTTAGTCTTTTTACTCCCACTTCTATGATAACTACATTGACCTGAGGTCCACACAGACTATGTAGGGAACACATGGATATTGGGGTATCTTGGGTTTACTTGGTCAAACCTTTCTTTTTTGACCACTTTTTTTCCTCAAGGATCTTGGGATTCCTATCTATTTCATAAGTAACCACTTATTATTTAGCTTCCCCATTGTTATTGGCCTTAAGAATATGCTCTCACCCTTTTTGTAAGTTCACATTGTTAGCATTATGTATTTGACTTTGATACATTAATGACCACTTAGCTTTCTTTACATTCTCACCATTTTGTGATTAATTTCTATTTAAATACTCTTGACATTTTTTAAGCATCTTCATCTTACACACCATGATTTTGTGAGACCATTCCCGTATTCCTCTAAACATCCATCATGTTTCCTTATCATCAGATTTCTTCTATCCCGTTATCTTGGGACAACAAAATCTGGCTTAAAGTTCATGTTAGATCTAACATCCATGGAACTATGTAGGTAGTGTCTGCTTGCCTAATTCATCTAGACTCATCTCAACTACCCCTTCCTTTTCTTATATTCACCCCACCATTTTTATTTTTCTTTATGTCTTCTATAGCCTACGGTAAATATTTACCATTTTGTATGTGTTATAGTTTCCTTATAGGCTAGGAGAAACATTATTCATCCTTTGTTATTGCATTATTATACATGCATCATTATTGTCTAGGATAGGGGTCACCCTATTACCAAGAGTAACACCTATATTACACATGCATGAAAAAATTGTATTTTATTTGCACTAACATTGTGATTAAACATTAAATGTGTTTGTTTTATTTTATTTTGATTATTTTGTTAACTATTTTATTTATTGGTGTTTTGTTTTATTTTGTTTATTTGTTTGTTTGCCTATTTATTTACATTCATTATTATGCCTTTACTTAGTATATATGAATTCATTGGTTGATTCCTTACACATTATGCTTAAGTCAATCCATATTCATACATCAGCATTGTCATCATGGTTTTTAACATTACTAAATTATTTTAATTATTTATTGGATTAGGTGTCAATCATTATGCATCTTATGGATATCTCATCATGGTGTTATATATCATGATGTATACCATCACATGCTACAAAAAAATTAGTTCAGTTGATCTTATAAGTAATGGTGTCATAGTACTTCTCCTTGTTCACCTGACAAATTTTCCACATCCCAATCATTACCCAAATATAGAGCAATTAAATCACTAATGGATTTTAATCCTACTAGTTCAAATGTGCATCTCCAAACTAGCAAGTAGACCAAATTCATGTGTATCCTTTATATGAACTTAATTTTACATTATGAGTGTGGATTCTATATATAATCCCCATTTTCTAATTTGCCATATTATCTCAAACTATAGTGCCAATGATTATAACTACCTTTGGGAAAATCATTGTGTCTCAATCTCTCTGGATGTTAATGATTATAACTTCCTTTCAGAAAATCATTATCTATATCTTCCCTATTGAGGTATCTCACTATGCCACTAAATATAATTGCCTTTGGGCAAATCATTATTTTTACTTGACTATGCCGATGATTATGATTGCCTTTGGGAAAATCATCCTTTTTTATTTTCCCTATTTGGGCATCTCACTATGCCACTAAATATAACCACCTTTAGGAAAATAAATATTTCCACCCCCTTTACCTTTAGATCACATTGTTTCCTTCTTTTTGACAGACCATTCACCAACTTTCTTTATCACCCACTCCTTTGAGGTGGCATCCAGGGCTCATCCATATCCTTCTATGGCATTAGGCATTAATGAAATTTTCATTTTTTTAGAATATATTACTATGAATATAGATTATAACACCTTCCCAAATAGGGGTAAATTGTAGACACCCCATTCTAGCCATAACTGGATTCCAACCAAACATCAGATTATTTTCTACCAAATAGTGTAGATTAAGCTGAAGAATCACTAAATGTCCCAATTTTATCCACACATCAGACACTAGTGATTTGAATTATTTTTATGCATCTATATTTTGGTTATTATCCTTTATGCAATAGTAACCTCTCATGGAATCAACTTTATTCACCTTGTAACCTAACAACTAGCAGTTTGGCCTTTAGACCCATTAAATAAGGAACTTCAACAATTATTAAGTACAAATATGCTTAGTATAATGAATCAACTAATTAAACCAAATTAAATTCTTATGTGAATTTTTCATGTGTAATTAGTGAAAAAAAAATTGTAAAAAAGGAAAATTCAATAAAATGAAGTCATGATGACATCATCATCCTCAAATTTAAGGAATTAGAAATATCTCCCTAAATGTAATAAATTCATAAATGGAGAGACATGCTTAATAAATGGGATCTCTATCTCAAATACTAATTACATATCCACTCCTTAACTCAACTAGGTTTATTCTTAGCTCACCTAGTGTTGGTTTGAACTCAATCACAATTAACTCTAACTTAAGTACACTTCAGTTAGAGTTAGTTTAGAGGCTATAAATACAAGGCCTCACCCATTGATAAAAAAAACTATTTTTGTGTAAATTTATCATGCAAAAATATATACAAATATTTCATTATTTTAGTGTTACCATGCCCATTTCATAGTCCAAGCCAAGCCAAATCCAACCAACATTTATCAAGGTGACAAGGAGAGGTGAAGAAATGGACCTTCATTGATAAATATTTCTTGATCATATATCCAAACACATAAATCCATTTCCAACTCACAATAATTTATCTTATGGAAGGTAAAATCTCTTATTTTTCTTTTATTTTGTTAGTTAATTGTGTAGTTCTCTAGCCCCTTGAGTGTCAAGGCTAGAGGTGTAATTTTTTAGTGTGTTTGTTTTTAATTAGTTTCTTGACTAAAAAAAAATTAATTTACCCACAATCCATTCATTTTTCCTTTATCACAATGCATAGGTTGAATATTTAGGAACTGTGATAGACTCATCATCATAGCAAGAAGCAACTCACAATTTGAATCTAGTAATTCAAAACTACAAGTCTAGTAAAAAGGATAAGTTTATTCGTAAAACTTATAATATAATTATATATGAATTGATAAAATCCAATGACTGTGATGGGGATATGGATCTATAAGGATTATTAAAACTAGAGTGAGAAGTAGAACTAATGAAATTTTAGAGCGTAGAATAAGTAAGGAAGAAAACTATAGATTGTAAACATTCCATAACAAGAAAGAGAATAAGCTCTGTGAGAGTCCCTACCTATTAGATCTAACATATATCAAGAACCATTGATGAAAATATTGGAATAGATTCCTTTCCTAAAATTATGACTTTGGGAGATTACTAGATTTAGAATGAGATTTTAGAGTAATTACAACTATTAGGAGATTATAAAGATGTATTTCTAAATAAATTCATAGAAGTTAAAGGTGTAGATCAATCATTAGGGGAGATTCAAAATTAAATGAAAGAGTGCACCAAAACAATTAAAAAATCAACCATATAGATTGAATCCTAACATTAAGTTGAAAGTAAAGGATTATTTGGATCATATACAAGAAGAAAGGAGCATCTATCTAGTAGAAAAGGTAGATTGGGTTAGTCCCATAGTAGTAAAAATAAAAAATATATATGAGATTAGGGTATGTTTGGATTACTATCAACTAAAATAAGGTTGCATTAATGATCCATTTCACAAACCCTTCACAAATGAGGTTCATAAATTAGTTTCATATCACTATGTATTTTCATTCATAGATGGATTTACTAGCTATCATCATATTCCTATCATAAAGGAAGACCAAGATAAAATAAATTTTGAAATAGAGTGGGGGTAGTTTGAATATAAGGTAATATCATTTGGTCTTAATAATGCTCTAGCAGCTATTTTTAGGGATTTTGTAACTACATTTAAAGATATTATTCATGGATTTATAGAGATCTATTTGGATGATTGGGATATATTTTCATTATTCAAGGATCATTTGTCTAAACTGCATCTAATGTTAGAATGTTGTCAACCCTATAAATTGCATTGAATATGAATAAATGTTTATTTTTCACACTATTGATGTTTTTTTGGGTCACATCATATGTAATTATGGAATCCTATCTGACCAGGATAAAGTTTTAGTTATAGTAGGGATGCCACCTCCAACTAGTTCCATAGAGGTGAAAACCTTTTTAGGCCACATAGGATATTATATAAATTTCACCAAGGGATATACATCCATATATCTGGTATTGGAAAAATTATTATGAAAAGATTCAAAGTTTGAATAGACACATTAATGTCAAATAATTTTTATTGAGCTTAAATAAGGTTTAGTGATATTTTTTATCTTAGTTTTTTTATATTGGAAGAAGTTATTCCTTGTATATGTGGATGTTAAGTATATTAGTATGAGTTGTGTTAACATAGATAGGGCATGGTGGATTGGATCATCCTATACATTTCATAAGTAGAAAACTATTGGGCACATAAAAAAATTACATGACCACAAAAATAGAAGCCCTAGTAATAGTGTCTTCCATACTAAATTTATGCACTACCTTTTGGCCACACCATTTGTTTTTTTATAGATCACTAGGCCTTATGATAATTGTTTAACAAAGTTATTTTGGGGGGGAGGATATATATATATATATATGTTTGATGTTTTTTAAATATTTATAGTTTAGGATCAATGTGAAGATGACAAGAGAGAATGTGTGATTGGAACATTTGAGCATTATATATAATGGATAAGAACTAAAAGATATGTATGATGAATCCCTAGATACACATTTATTCATAGCCTTTATGATCCCTAATAATATGGAGGACATTATGAACTTCATAGAATAAGGAAATTTTCCTATGAACTATGTTGAAAGAGATAAGAAGAAAATGGTTATGCGATCAATTATTTATTGCTTCATCATTAGATTATTGTTTAATATCAAGAAAGATAATGTAATACACATAGTAGCCTTAGACCATGAACATCCTTATCTCCTTCAAGAAGTAAATCACAAAGTCAAAGGAACACATTTTTCTAGAGAATCCATTATGATAAATATATTATAGAGTGGTTTTTGGTGGCCAAATTTGTTTCATGATGCTCATAGAGTGGTAAAACACTATAATGTTTGTTAAGGAATGGGAAAACCTAATTAGTAAGATGAGATGCCCTTGGTTTTAATGGTAGAAGATAAACATTTTGAATAGTGGCGAATTGATTTTTAGGGCCTAAAAATCTTCCAAGTAAACATAGTCATGTGAGATATATCATTACTATCATAGATTATTTCACAAAATGGGTGGAATCTTGTGCAAGACCAAGTTGTAGTGCAAAGGATGTTACCAATTTTTTTATGAGAATATAATTAAAATGTTTGGATGACCTATTAAATTAGTCAATGATAGAGTAAATCACCTTATCAATAATACAGTCAAGACTCTTATTGAATAATTTAATAATATCACACCATAAAAACATGACCTATCATCTGTATGCAAATGGAAAAGTTGAGGCTTCAAACAAAAGATTGGGTAAGATGATGGAAAATATATGTAATGTTTAGAGGGATTGCACATCCTTATGATTCTTTGGGAATATCAAAAAAATTGTAAATGTGTGATATGCTTCACTATTTTTTAGATGGTTTATGGTCTTGAGGAAGTTATGCTCATGGAATATATTATTCCTAGTCTATGAATTACTATGATTATGAGGATGGAAGATCAAGACTCACTGAAATACATACTATGGATTTAAACGAAATGGAGGAAAAAAGACACAAATCTAAGTGGATGTAGGAGGTAAGAAAATAGAGTCATAAATCTCAGCATGATTATAACTTGCACAATAAAGAAGTTCATCTAGATCAAACATTATTGTTTTATGATATCAGATTTAGCGATTTTCTTGGAAAGTTACATATTCAGTGGAAGGGACCATATATTATTCATGAGTTATCACATCAAGTAACTATTATACTAAGGTGTCTTTAGGGAACCATTCTTCCTAGGTGGATAAATGGTTGTAGGCTTAAGTCATACTTCCAATAATCTCTTTTGATCTCATGGAAAGAAAAAATACTTCAAATGAGCGGGTGTTGAGTATCACCATATAGCATAGAGTTTTATTTTTATGTTTTTTCATTGTTTATTTTGATTGTAGATTTTTTGTAGTAGTGTATGATTTTTATCAAAAAAGATCATAAGTAACCAATTTAAAGTCATAGATGAAAAGAGACATAGGAAGGAGAACACAACATGATAACATGATACACACTGTGATTAGTATCACATCAGCTAATAAATCTAGGAAGGACACATAGATTAATAATTTATGATTAAAGGAAAACTAAAATTCATCAAAATACATTAATGAAGACACATTTGAACTTTGGTCCATTTTAAAAAAGAATATTACATGTCAGATTTGGTTGATGGATAGTAAATTATACTTAATATTGGAAATGGTGATGAGTCACATCCATCATTATGGAAATATAAATTACCAACTTGAAAAACAAAGCGTCTACATCACATCACCCAAATGATCATTGGAACTCAATATCTAGATGAAATGGTGCATGAACAATAACCATATTCAAATCCCTAGGATAGGTTAGATAAATCTATAAATTTATATATGTAGAGGCACACTCAACATTTATCCATTACACACTTATGTGAGTTGAAGCCCTATGTATTTTATTTAATTTTAGTTGTAATATAAAGTGTGCAAAGTGTTTTCTTCATATTATCACTAATAATCCCTAGTTTTAAAAGTAGCTATTATGGATTGATCACATCTTTTCATTCACCTTCCACACTAACAAAAGGAGGATATAGGTGTTAGTATCACTATGTGTCAAGTTAAGTATAATAATCCTAACTGTCTTGAGTTTATATATGTATCAGAAGCAAATATGTTTATTATAGATCAACTAAAATGTCTATAGAGATATACCTAGTATTAAAATATTATATACAAGGATATTATGTATAAAAGTTAATCAATTTTCCTTATTTGAACAAATTGAGGAAGTGCTCATGTTTATACTGAGTAAATACAATGAGGGTGTTATTCACCTATCATAGGATTTTACAATGCACATCAACACAAATAAAATGGCATGAATGACAAGACTTCTTACATGTAACAAATCTCTCATGCCATACAAATCAAATACACCCCCAATTTATGATCATACCAAGGAAATCTATGTAAAGCCACCCAAGGGGATTATAGTGACCTCAATCACTGACATTTCAGTGTGAATCTTGGTCAAATGTATCACCAAGAGGTTTTGACATATAATAAATAGAGACAAATAAGAAACCAATGGAGTCATTGATATTACCTAATGCATGATTCATCTATGAGAAGAATTTAATTGGATAGAATTCCTAGTTTTTGAGCTTCTTACCAATAGTGAAAAAGTTTTCAAAGGTCCAACCCAAACATTTTAGTATCATTTTTTTATATGACTTTTGTGTTTCACATAGTGGAAATATCTAGAAGCCATCATCAATCCAGACATCAATTTTTGGCATACATAATAGTTCACAAATATAATTTAGACTAAGGAAGAGAAGAACCATGTAAAACTACTAAATTTAAATACTTAGTGGTTGGAGTTACAACAAATCATAGCATCACACCCTAGAATTACCAATAATGTAATGTAGCATTTGGGACAATTTATGAAAGTGTCATTTCTCCTGGGTACTACCCATATTCACATATTTGAGATTACAAAGGCCCATATAGCACCTACATCATTTTTTATTTCAATGGAGGAATCATAATTTGAGGTATGATGGTAGAAATCCCTAGCACTCATAAAGGTCTAGCCTCTATGATTGACACTTCTATGAGTGGTCATACCATCACACCAACAACCATCAGATCAATAGCATACATAACCTCATGTTACATTTTAAAAAATACTAGCCCATCATAGTATGAAAGAGGAAAAAAGAAGGCAATTAAGTACATAACCTAATCACCACTACCAAAGAAAATAACATGCAACACTAAATCATAGTTGGATGATCCATATGTATGTAAATTTTTTGCATAATTTGATTTTATAGAGATAAAATTGGATGAGTAATAGGTATACCAATTTATTATTTATGATATTGGTAAAGATGTATATGATGAAGAGCTAGAAAAATATTTTTTATTATGGAAAGAAATACACACATGCCAAGTACAAAATTAAGTATGATAAGATCTATGGGTACACATATCCATCCCTCTTACATATATAATTATAGATATTATCAAATAGGAGGCTGAGTGTAAATGACAAACTACCAATTTTTTTAGAGTAGACCTAGGTGTAGGTGTTGGGGATCAACCAACAATCTTGATTACTATGTGAAAGCAATAAAATGCAGAATTAAACTAGAAAGATAAGTAACTAGAATCAGAAAACAACAAACAATAAGAGATACAAGAAACCACCCTAAAAACTCGTATTAAACTCTTTACAAAAGGAATACAATTGAAGAAACTTCTTTTCTTCCACACCTCTCTCAGATGTACAGATCTCTTTCCCTCAAGAGCTCTCTCTCTCAATTACAATCAATTCTAACAACCTGGATTGATACACATATACAATCTTGTACTATTCAATTCAATAAGCTAAGAAGATCTAATCCTATATATAATATTAGGAAACATGAGCATACAATTATAGCCATTAGATGCACCTCTTAATCAAGGGCTCTAAACAGTCTTACTAAAGATAGAGATGTGGACTTAAGACTAGCACTTAATCCTATCATGCAAACATTCTGTTCTATCCACAAAAATAGCATTCTAGATGCACAGGTGACCGATGTCAGTCCCTGCCTATCTGCCTGTGACCGACATCGGCCGATCCATGACCGATGCTGACATCTCCAAGTCGACTCCTGACCGATGTTGGTTGCTCCTAACTGACGTCGGTGACTGTGTAACTCCTATAACTTGCAAGCTCGCTCATTTGGTGAAGCTTTTAGCTCCACACCTTAACAATCTCCCACTTGGAGATAAATAGCTGCATCAGTACCTATACAGCAACATCTTCTAGCTTCTCCATCTTCAAACTCAATCATGAAGACCAGCAAAAGTTGAATGAAGATTCAACTTCTCCTTTGTTACTGACTTGGTTAACATATCAGCAGGGTTCTTATTTGTATGGATCTTCTCTAGCTTCAACTCATCATCCTCCAATACCTATCTAATGAAGTGGTACCTAAGCTGTATATGCTTAGTTCTTGAATGAAAGGCTAAATTCTTAGCCAAATGAATTGCACTCTGAATATCACTGTATAATCTGCAACTCTCTTGCTCCTTTCCTAGCTCTTCCATGAACCGTGTCATCCATATCATCTCTTTGCTAGCCTCTGTGACTGCAATATATTTTGCTTCTGTAGTTGACAAGGCAACAACCTTCTGTAACTTTGATATCCAGCTAACCGTCATTCCACCAATAGTGAAAACATATCATATGGTGTTTCTCCTGCCATCCAAATCACCTACCATATCTGAATCTACATAACCATGTAGAGAAGTATCTAAACCTCCATAGCACAAATGCCTACTGCTGGTCCCTCTCAGATATCTAAGGATCCACTGAACTACTTTCTAGTGTTCTTTTCCTGGATTGGCCATATACTTACTAACAACTACCACTGCTTGGGCAATATATGGTCTAATACATACCATTGCATACATTAAGCTCCCTACTGTGAAAGCAAATTAAACTTTCTTCATGTACTCTACCTCATCATATGAATTAGGACACTATTCTTTACTCAATTTAAAATGTCTAGCCAAAGGTGTGCTTACCAGTTTTGCATCCTGCATATTGAACCGTTTCAACACCTTGTTCACATAATCCTCTTGAGACAAAATCAACCTGTGACTTTTCTTGTCTCTCTTAATGCTCATGCCAAGGATTTTCTTTACTGCTCCCAAATCCTTCATGGCAAATGTGTGAGCTAATTTCACCTTAAGCTTAGAGATATCCTACATGTGTGATCATGCAACTAGCATATCATCTACATACCACAATAGAATAATATATCTACCATTATCCAATCTCTTAAAATAAACACAATGGTCAGATTGACATCTACTGTAGCCATGCTCAGTCATAAACCTATCAAATCTCAAATACCACTGTCTAGGAGCTTTCTTGAGGCCATACAAGCTTTTCTTCAATCTGCACACTAACTTCTCCTTACCTTTGACCTCAAATCCTTCTAGCTTATCCATATATATTTCTTCATCTAAATATCCATGAAGAAACACTATCTTAACATCAAGCTGCTCAAGATGCAAATCCTCAATAGCAACTAAAGGCAATACAGTCTGTATAGAAGTCATTTTAACAACAGGAGAAAAAATCTCACCAAAATCAATACCTAGTTTTTCTGCAAATCCTTTCACTACCAATCTGGCCTTATATCTCATCTGTCCATTCTCACCTTCCTTCAATCTGTAGATCCAACTATTCTTCAGTGTCTTCTTTCCCACTGGCAACTCAACCAAATCCCATGTTTGGTTCTCTCTCAAGGAATCAATCTCCTCATTCATGCCTAGCTCCCACTGATTATTGGATTCCACCTATATTGCTTCATCAAAACTCTCTTTTTTGACCTCCTAATGGGCATCTGAGACTCATTCACAACACGTTGTCTGCCCAAATTCTCTGACAGTGACCGACCTCGGTCATTTTTAGGCCTATTACTGGTCGATGTCAATTCTACCTGACTGACATCAATTCCTTCTTGACCAACGTTGGTCACTGTATGACCGACATCGATTCCTTTATTGCTGATGTCAGTTCCTGCCTGACCGACGTCGGTCTCTATGTTTTCCTATCTGTGATTATTCTTTCTTGCAAGCTCATTTTGGACTGTCACCTCATCCAATTCTCCATTGCTCTATCCAGATTGATTCAGCTTCTTTAGCTAATCACTATACATCACTTTTTCATTAAAAACAACATCACGGCTCCTAATTATTTTGTTAGTTCCTAGATTCCAAAAATGGAATCCAAAATCATCAAATCCATAGCCAATAAATGTGCACCTCATAGACTTAGCATCCAACTTCTTTCTATTTTCCTTATCAATGTGCATAAAGGCTTCACAACCAAAAACTTTGAGAAATGAGAGATCTACCTTTTTACCTGTCCATGCCTCTTTTGGAATTCCACCATCTAGAGCTGTAGAGGGTCCTCTGTCAATCAGGTACACTGCAGTATCCATAGCTTCTGGCCAAAACTCTAAGGGTAAACCAACATGCAATATCATACACCTTGCATGCTCCATTACTTTTATGTTCATCCTTTTAACAACTCCATTTTTTTTAGGTGTCCTTAGAACCATCCTTTGCCTGCATATTCCATGCATATAACAATACCAGTTGAACTTGTGGCTACAAAACTCACCACCATTGTCAGATCTCAGGCACTTCAATCTCCTGCCTGTTTCATTCTCAACCATAGCTTTCCAAATCTTAAAAGTGTCAAAAACATTAGATTTCTTCCTTATGCAATAGACCCATACCTTTCTTGTAGCATCATCAATGAAAGAGACAAAGTACTGTGATCCTCCAATAGAAGCAACCTGAGCTAGTCCCCACACGTTTGCGTGAATAAGCTACAATTTGTGCTTCTTCTTTGTTGATCCAATCTTGAGAAAACTCACTCTCTTCTGTTTCCCAAAAACACAGTGCTCACAAAAATCTAGATCTATATTTTTCAAATCTGAAAGCTTACCTTTTGATTTAAGAATAGACATTCCCTTCTCACTCATGTGGTCAAGCCTAGAGTGCCACAACTTTGCATCCACATCTGAAGTAGATAATACAGAAGAAGAATTATAAGTAATACAATTACATAAATAGAGAGTACCTACTCTCTTACCTCTGGCCAATACAAGTGCACCCTTGGTCACCTTCCAAGATTCAACTATGAGAGTTACTATACAACCCTCATCCCCTAACTTTCCTACAAAAATCAAATTTCTCTTCAAGCTAGGAACATGCATGACATCTCTCAACACCCATGTGTTGCCATTCTACATTTTCAGCTATACTTTTCCTTTTCCAACAATTTTACAAGGCTTATCATCCCCTAAATAAACTATTCCAAAATCTCCATGGACATAGTCACTAAAATATTCTCTATTAGGGGTAGCATGAAAAGAGGCACCATAATCTAACACCCAAGATTTTATATTATTATACAAAGAGAATATAAGAGCATCTTGTGTAATACCTGCAACTTTTGCTTCTTCTTTACCTTCATGTTGATTGTCCTCTTTAGGTTTTGACTAGCAATCTTTGCTTATGTGCCCTATCTTTCCACAATTCTAGCATTGTGGCTTCCTACCATTTCTGGATTTGGATCTGCCTCTCATGTTTGACTTAGACCTTGATCTCCCTTTCTTGCCCTTCTCTTTTTGCCTTCCCCTGCTCTCAAAACTTAAAGCATTCCTTGATGTTTCCTCTATGCTTTTCCTGCAAATTTATTCATTCAAGATTACACTAACAACATCCTCTACTTTTAAAATATTTGAAGCAGATGCAGTATTACTAACTGCCATTACCAAGCTATGGCAGCTTTCAGGCAAAGAACATAATATTAAAAGAGCCTTAATTTCATCATCAAACACTATTTTGACTGAATTTAATTAATTTACAATTCCATGGAAATCATTTAGATGATTAGATACAGATCCACCTTCCTACATTTGCAAATTAAATAATTGCTTCATAAGATATACCTTATTTGAAGCTGAGGGTTTTTCATATAAATTTGCTAAAGTAGTCATCAACTCTACTATTGACTTTGCCTGTGATAATTTAGATATCATAGTAGATGCCAGACTCAATCTTATAAATCCAAGAGCCTTTCTATCAAGAACTTCCCATTCTTCATCATCCATGTCTTCGGGCTTCTTTGAAACCCCACCTAACGGTAAGTATAGATCTTTCTGATATAGATAATCCTCTATCTGCATTCTCCAATGTTGATAATTATTGCCATTAAACTTCTCCATTCTTAGTTTACTTTCTTCTACCAATGCTTCTCCCACTCAAACAAAAATCCCTGTGAGTAACCTGTAATCAATACACACTAACCAGATCTGAAACACTTGTTAGTCAACCTGAGCTCTGATACCACTTATTGGGGATCAACCAACAATCTTGATTACTATGTGAAAGCAATAAAATGTGGAATTAAACCAGAAAGATAAGTAACTAGAATTAGAAAATAGCAAACAATAAGAGATACAAGAAACCACCCTGAAAACTTGTATTAAACTCTTTACAGAAGGAATACAATTGAAGAAACTTCTTTTCTTTCACACCTCTCTCAGATGTACAGATCTCTTTCCAGATCTCTTTCCCTCAAGAGCTCTCTCTCTCAATTACAATCAATTCCAACAACCTGGATTGATACACATATACAATCTTTTACTGTTCAATTCAATAAGCTAAGAAGATCTAATCCTATATATAATATTAGGAAACATGAGCATATAATTACAACCATTAGATGCACCTCCTAATCAAGGGCTCTAAACAGTCTTACTAAAGATAGAGATGCAAACTTAAGACTAACACTTAATCCTATCATGCAAACATTTTGTTTTGTCCACAAAAATAGCATTCTGGACACACAGGTGACCGACGTCAGTCCCTGCCTGTCTGCCTGTGACCGATGTTGGCCGATCCATGACCGACACCGGCATCTCCCAGTCGACTCCTGACCGATGTCAGTTGCTCCTAACCAATGCCAGTGACTGTGTAACTCCTACAACTTGCAAACTTGCTCATTTGGTGAAGCTTTTAGCTCCACACCTTAACAGTAGGGTCTATGCATATGTAATAGACTCTAGTGTAACAATAGATCACTAAGGAAGTTTTGATAATGAAGAAGAAAACACACATGGAAATAATTTAGCCTTCCATAATCTTAGAATGAATCGTCTACTTCACTAATAAAGAGGTTACATAATAAGCTTTAGTCTTGAGCCACCTAAAACCACTAAGGTTTTCAAGTTGGTGAATTTGGGACTTACACCTCCACTTTGACAAATCATAGTGTGAAAAATAATTTTTTCATTAAGTCTTCCCATTTTTGTTTTTTGTAGGAATAAGAAGATAACATAGATATAGAGTATATAGAGTTAGATAGGTCATCTAAAGAGGTAGATGCTACAACCAAAGAAAGGTTACAGAGTAGAAACATAAGGAGGAAGAAGAAAAAAGTGATTGTAAATCAACCCATAGAGAGAGAAAGATATAATAAATAAGTAGTGAGGCAAAGAGCCTAAGAAGAGGAATAGAAAATACAATAGTAGGAATAAGAAAATAAGAAGACTAAGGAAACAAAGGCTCAAAATCAATGAGCTAAATAAGCATAGGTAAAAAGAAAAAAGGATGAAGAAGCTGATGCAAAATAGAAAGTAGAGGATGATGAAATGGAAAAAGAAAAGAAAGTGCAATAATATTTAAAGACACAAAAGAAAAATGAAAAATAGGAAAAATAAGTGTAGGAGACACAATGAAAATGAGCTTATGAGTACACCAAAGTAAAAGATCAAAAATAATCATAGAAATAAGAGGCTTTTTAAAAGAAAGAGAAAGAGATAAAAGTGAAGGTTGTAGAATAGTTGTGAAGGAAGTTGAGCTCAAGTTGATAAAAGAGGTCAAAACAAAAGTTATAATTGAAAATCCACTAGACATTCAAGAGGGACCATCATAATAGTCATATCAAATATCCAATACTTGGATATGGGTTATCCTAACCCTGTTTATGAGTCAAAATATTTTTTCATTACTAATGGCACCAACCAAGTAAGATTCTACAATGATAACATATGCCACATTGACCATTTATATGGCTTATCAAGAAGCTTCCTTGGATGTTTTTAAGTTGAATATGTCTAAACAACTTGAGTGAGAATCCACATTTCAAAAATATATTATGTAAAGGGCTACCTCATTTGAATTGGACACCGCATAACTCTAGGAATAAAATGTAAAACTTTGAACCTACTTCAACAATGTCTAGAAAATAATTGGGGATGCATGTTCTACATTGGTTGGTTAGGTTCTGGGAAACACATTTATGTCTTAGGAGCATTATATCACACTTATACTTATTCAAATGGCTAAGGATTAATAGTCTATTCAAAATCCATTTTAGTTATGATCACAAGGATAAAAGATCAAGTCAAACATTGAGACAATGATTGATCTCTTTGACGAATATGAACAAGTTTTAGATGCTATATAAATATAAGCTCAATAGTTGGCACACAATATTATAGATTGGAAGTAACATTAACACAATATGGAGTAATGTGAATAACACAATTTATTATGGCTGAAAAAGGTAAGGCAAAAATGGGAGACCAACCAACCACATGAGAGGAACTCAATGTTCTACTCAAAGTATAAACGGAGCCCCATCATATTATCATGGGGTAAATACAAGGTTTACGAAAGTAAATTATATGAAACACATTTATAAGGGTTCAAACATAAAAACACATAGACCAACTAGAAGAGGTGTGATAAGACAACTAGTTAAAAATTTTAAATGTAAGAGCCTCCATTCTTACAACTGAGGATGATGATATAAACTAGCTCATGGTTTAACAAATACTATGTTTTGAATAATGATGATTATGGTCAAGGATGCATTAATGGATTATAGATTGTATAAAAAGTATTTTACCTCCTTTAATATTTTTGTGCTTCTAATCATCTAGATATCATAGTATATTCTATCGATTTAGATATAAGAACTTCATCAATGAAAAGTAGCTCAGTCTTTAATCCTAATAAATGGGCACTTCCAAGAACATATCTCATAGTTACAACTTCATCAACAATACCTTAAGTATTTGTTTCATCCTTTATTTATACCTCATCTTCATTAGTTATATATGAAACTCGTATATTGAAACCTTCTTTAGCTTCTCCAATGCATCTCATGTCACCTCCTTCCACTTAGGTATTATGACATGGTTTAATTTTGAAAATTTTGATGTAATTTTCCATAGGTAGATTATACATGAGAAGAAGGGATAGGTTGGTTTAAACCCCGTAAAGGGAATCCACTTAATTACGTCAGTCTATTATAAAACCATAAGGGGGTAGATTGGTATGTTAGTTGAAAACCTAAATGGGCAGCTAAACAGTGTATAAGAGGTGAAAACTAATAATCAATGCCTCAACCAATAACTATGACTCATGTTTATTACAACCTAAATTTAGATAGCTCCTTTAGATGTAGATGAAAAAATCATTCATACGATGTTGTCTTAGGATGAGATAACGTTTTGAATCTAGGAAAGTGTTGGCACTAGATTAGGATTATAAAATTGCAAAGTATCTATAGTTGACACATGTGTGTAACACATGGTTTTGTATTATGTGCATCCTTGTTCTTGTTCCAAACACTTTTTGTAATTAAAAGATATTTAAAAGGTGAAAGGACTTGTTTTGTCTTGTAGTGAAAAGAGGAATGTGATGTGATAGAGTCATGTAAAGAAGGTTATTTATACAATGTTGATGCATTGTAAAGGAGTTTTTCTTGTGATAGAGATCACTATAGATTATTATATGGTTACTTCATGATTCTTAGATACTTGTGTGTTTCAATATGATTAATATATTTCCTTTTACATTTATACCATTTTTATAGCTTTATTTTTTAATATAAAAGAATACCTTTTTTTGGATTATTTACAAATGAAATAATCTATAATAGTTAATTGTCAACATGCCTAATTTTCATAAAATCTATTTATGTATATTTTGGTTTTGTCTATTGATATCTATATCACACAAGATATCTCCACATTAGCAAGTTCTAATCGACATTTTAAGAACCTCTACTAAAAATTATAGATAAATGGATTTATACTTATATTACAATACAAGTATCCATAAATAATTAACCAGGCTAAATAAAATGCATTAAAAATTAATGCACCTAATTAATGAATTCCAAAATTAGAGATAAGAGACATAACATACAAGGTTTAGAGATATGTATTGAATATCACTAAATATGGTGACCATATTTAGGATTCACAAGTAATAATGTGCTTCAAATATAAAGAAAATGTTGTATTTGAAGAAAATGTTGACCCAAATCTAATGACAATCCTTATTATCTGATAGTAAAAATTTACATACAGACATGATGCAAGATAAATATTGTTATATAAATCATAATGCAGTCTCTAAACAGTGTCCACATGCTCTAAAAAAATTAAATATATGTCTAAAATTTTCACTATGTTTGCATGGTTTTGGTCTTCAAAAACCTCACATGGAATCTTTTGCCCTCATTTCAATCACTTGCAAAACATAAATGCTTCATATTTCCCTAATTAGGTTTCAATACCTAATAAGCATTAAAGAATTTTTTTTTGAACTGTCATATACCTAAAACTTGTAAAACTATGTTGATATTTATTGGGCCCCTAAATAACAATAATATAGGAAACAACACATCTCAATAATTGTAATATCTCAAGAACCTTAAACTAGTGCCTTGAAATATATCTAACATAAAATTAAATGCTTCAAATAATGATATAATGAATGTTTTCTCTTATTTATACCATTTGTAGTTACTTAATGAATGCATATAAAAATTAATTATCTTGATTTATTATCAAGCCTAAATGAAGTACAATTCATATATGGGTAAGTGAACAAATTTGGGGGATAAAAAAGAGCTACCCATGGACATGATTTTCTTAAAATATCAAAAATCTACACTCAAAATTTGAAGATGCTATAATAACATGCATTCTATCACTTCAAGTCTAGTTTCTAAAACACTATGTTTTTAAAAATGATTAATTATAACTAGGTCAAACATCTCAAATTTGAATTGGAACTCCTATTTTTTTCAATAAAATAGAGTGAATAAATGGTCATTTGGCCAACCATTTTTCTAAAATCATTTAATATTGTTTGAAACCCTTTGGTTAATATTTAGATATGATCTTCTAGTTTATGACGTATTTTTTTATATTTTATCCATGAATATTTTTTTATTGATTTTGTAAGTAAATAGATTATGAAAACTAACCAAAAAAATGGATAGTCGGCTATGTGGGCCCCCTAACCACCTCAAAAAAATGAAAATGGATTATTTTTTGAATGTATGTAGAATTAGGCCTAGTTTGTGGCCATATAATTTATTTTTTACTTGAATGAACAAAAAATATATATTAACATGTATAAGCATGTATATTTATCGCATGTGGTGACCTAAAAAAATTATAGTTATAAATCAACATAGTTTGTAACCATAAGATATTCCAAAAGTTATAAAATCATACATTGGAAAAGAGGAAAGCATGCTCATTGTCATGGTAATAATTTTCTTAATTTTGCTACTAAAATTCCTAATGTATTTTGTGATGGAAATTGAAATTTTTTGTCTTTATAAAAGCTCTTAGACTTGGCTGTAGATTGATAGGTCCAAGTCTTTGTCTTGATAATCCTTACCATTTTTCAGCCAAAAGACTTGTGTTTTAAATTTAAACCTATAACGCATGTGTTAAGTAATTCATACATGTTATACCATAACATGAATGTGTTATAGTTGCTATAGAAAATAACTTACTCTTAAATAAATGTTTTTTACCGAATTCGATAAATCTATCCCCACAAACATTCTATGCTCATTTTTATAGTGTTAAGCATGAAATATATTAAGTGGGGAGGGTGAATTAGTATATTTTATATGTTTTCCTTAATCTGATTTCTTTTCTTTAACCACTTAATCACACATTCAAGATGTGCAATAAAATTGAAATAATAATATGCACCACACGAGAGAGAGAGAGAGAGAGAGAGAGAGAGAGAGAGAGAGAGAGAGTAGATTTTTACGTAGAAACCCAAAGTGGGAAAAACCATGGAGAACAATCTCAAGTATATGAATGAGCACCAACTAAAATTACAAAGTTCACAAGAACAAACTTATAGGAGCACCAACACATCAACTATTTGTGAGCACAAACCCATAGGAGCACCAACCCCTCTTGTGTATAAAACACAACTATCTCTCAATGTTGCTTACTCAAAAAATGATAGAACTCTACAATATCTCTTGATTTTATCTCTTTAAAAACAAATATAAACCATGAACTCTTGCATTTTATAAATGGCTTCTCAAGACTTTATTTATAGCTTTCCAAATGAATTTTGGCATTCACCCTTTTTGACGCTTAAATCCTCATGAAAAATGGTGCCAAAATTTGCATGACCCTTCGTATCCTTGCATTTAAAAAGTAATATGGTGACCCTTCATAAGCAAATGCATCCTTTCTTATTTTGTCTTTATCTTCATGACTTTTCATATTATTCAAAGTGTCTCTTCATGGAAAAATGCACCATACCCTATTTTATCTTCACATGGTGACTCTTAGAATTCCTCAAGATGACTCTTCATGAGAAAATACGTCCCATTCCTCTTTTGTCTTTACACCATGACTCTTTGACTTCTCCATGGTCCCTCTTTTGACTTATATGCAACCAAAAATATATTCACTAATATTAAATAAATATTAGCACACATTAGCTAAGATATGAATATTAAAAACACCATTAAATGCAATGGGGCCTTTATCACCAATAATGTTAGACCTTTGACATCAATGACAATATTTCCAACAATCTCCCCCTTTGTCATTGATGGCAACATCAAATTGAAACTACCACATCTTGAAACCTATACATACTATCATTTGAAAAACATATAGCAACTCCCCCTTACCATAGAAACCTATACCTATTCCATGTACCTATTTATGTTTCTATACCTATACATGTTTCTATTCTTCTCTCCCTTTGACATCAATGGCAAAGGGAATACTTGGAGCTAAAACTTAACTCCCCCTCAATTGATGCTCAACCTCAATGGTTGGAAGTAAAAGAAATTACTCCCAACTTATCTCATAGATACTCAAACGTGTCTTTTGGTAGTGCCTTTGTGAAAATATCTATAATCTACTCTATAGTACTAATATACTTCATCTCAAACTATTGATCTACAACCTATTCTCTCAAGAAGTGATATCTAATGGGAATATGTTTTGTTATTAAATGCATCAATAAATTCTTTAAAATATTAATAGCACATGTGTTGTCACAAAAAATAGAAATAGTTTCATCATATTTTACCTTGATATCTTCTAAATATTGATTCATCCAAAGCAGTTGAGTAAAACATAATATTGCTACAATATATTCTACTTCAGCTATAGAAAGTGATACTAAATTTTGCTCCTTGCTTAGCCATGATACTATGCTATCACCAAGGAAGAAAGTTCCTCTACTTGTACTCTTTCTATCATCCAAGCACCCTGCCCAATCTGAATTTGTATAAACAACCAAAGTGAAATATCTACCTATGGGATACCACAATCCATAATCCAATGTCCCCTTGATATATCTAAATATTCTCTTCACCAACTGAATATGACTATCTTTTGGAGCTGACTGATATCTTACAACCATACCTACTACATGCATGATGTCTGGCCTTAATGTTGTCAAATATAAAAGACTACCAATAATAGATCTATACAAATATTGATCTATAACAAGTGAAACTTCATATTTGTTCACCTTATTTTCTATACACATTGGTGTGCCAACTAGTGCACAATCCTCAAAACCAAATTTATTCAATATTTCCTTGTCATATTTGCTTTGAGATATCAAAATTCCTTTATCTGACTAAAATATTTGCAATCTTATGAAAAATGACAATTCTCCAAGCATAGACATCTCAAATTCTTTTTGTATATTTTTAGAAAATTATTTTTTCATCTTTTTAATGTTTCTTTCAAAAATGATGTCATCAACATATACCATAGCAATCAATTGATGCTTTCCTTCTATTTTGATGTAGAGATTACTATCAATAAATCCACTCTTGAAACCTTGATCCTATAGGTGCTTATCGAGTCATGAATACTAAGCTATGGGAGATTTTTTCAATACATACAATGATTTCTTCAATCTACATACATGGCTACTAATATTTGAGAGAATAAATCCCTCAGGTTTCTCAATGTAGACCTCTTTTTCTAGATTCCTATTTAGGAAGGTAGATTTGACATACATCTGAAACACTTTGAAAATTTTAAACATTGCATATGCAAGAAACATTCTAATATCCTCTAGCCTTGCCACAGGTACAAAAATTTCTTCAAAATCTATTCCCTTAATCTGAGCATATCCCTTACATACTAATATTGTTTTATTCCTAGTCACTTCTCCATTTTCATTCAACTTATTTCTATAAACCCATTTTGTTCCTATCACATTTTAATCTTTTGGTATATGCACTAATTCCCAAGTATCATTATTTTCTATCTGATTTAATTCTTCATCCATTTTCTTAACCCAATGCTTATCATGTCTAGCTTCTAAAAACGTTTCAGGCTGAATTTTGTATAACAAAGAGAAATTAACTTGCTCATATTCACTTACCATCATTCTTTTGGTGTGAATTCCTTCATTTATGTCCCCAATGATGTCACTTTCATTATGATTTATCTAGACATATTTGGATGGGGTTTTGGTGTCCTTTTTCTCCTTCTTCTCATCTTCATATGATACTTCAAAATCTTCTTCTTCAATGATTTTAAGAATGTCTATTACATCACTGATTCTTTATGTTCCATTTTCTTCTATCCTGACACTTGCACTTTCAAAAAAATTCTTGGTTATTTTGTTATAACATTTATAAGATTTTATTTTTCAAGAATAACCAAGAAATATATCTTAATCTACTCTAGATTCAAACTTACCAATTTTTTCATCAGTTCTCTTTATGAAGCATCTACTACTAAAAACTCTGAAATAATCAATTGTTGCTAGTTTGTCTTTCCATAGCTCATAAGGAGTCTTGTCACTATTGACTCTCAATAATGATTAGTTATAAATATGCAATGCTATATTAACTTCCTCTCTCCAATATTTATTTTGTATCTTGGATTCATTTAGCATTGTCCTCACCATCTCCTAAACTATTATGTTTCACTACTCAACTACTCCATTTTTCTATGGAGTTCTAGCTGCTGAATAATGTGTCTTTATTCCATGGTCTTCACAAAACTCAATAAATTTATCTAACATGAATTATCCTCCTCAATCTGATGTTAGAAACTTAATCTTAAAATTGGTTTCATTCTCAACTAATGTTTTGAATGCTTTGAAATGTCTGAAAGCTTCTAATTTTTTCTTGAAAAACATTACCCAAGTCATACAAGAAAAATCATCAATAATCAACATGAAATATTTATCACCTTGAGTAATTTGAGTTTTCATAGGTCTACATAGATCAATGTGAACAAGCTATAACATCTGAGTGGTCAAGTACTCTTTTGTTTTGAACCACCTTCTAGCTTGCTTTCCATGCTGACAAGGTTCACAAAGTGCGTCAGATGGCTTTGTAATTTTTGGAAGATTTTTTACTGCTTATTTCTTGATGATATTGAAAATATTATCAAAATTTATGTGTCACATTCTCTTTTTCCATAGCCAACTTTATTCAATCTGACTCAAACAACATCTTTGGCCTTTGATGTCTGATAACATATATAAATTATTGCCTATTCTTTAAGCATATGTAACCAACAGATTTGAATATTTTATCCTAATTTAAAAACATTTTGCATAAAAATTTATTATGTACCCATGATCACACATTTTACATACACTTAAAATATTATGCTTAAGACTTTCTACATACAAAACATTTTAAATTTTAGTTCTACCATTATCCAAACTTAGTGTACATTTTTCAGCAATTCTGGTAGTAGTATTATCTCCGAATTTCACTATGCCACCATTGATCTTCTTCAAGGTTATGAACTTGATTTTATCTCCTATCATGTGACTCAAATATCCAATATCAATGAACCATGGATTTTCTTCATTTATTTCATGCAAAGCTGTCTGTACCAACATATATTTTTTAGGTTGTTTCATCTACCATGAACCTATTTGAAATTTCTTCTTGATGAATGGAGCCTTGAAACTCTGGTATATCTTGACTAACTCAAGAAAGCTTCTATAGTTATAGGCTATATCTCTAAAGTTATTTCACTTGTAACATATTATGGAATCTTCATTAAAGCCTGGTAGAGGAACGAAAGAGTTGTGGCTTCTGCTTGACTCTACATGACTTTCCTTCTCCTTATTTTTGAAATTATTAGCCCTTTTTTGACATTATATTTTATTATGACCATATCCATTAAAATAAAAATAGTAACCATAAAATAAGACATGTTTATGTATCTTTGACCTGATTGCCTTTTGTAGCTCTATTCCTTCTACCCTTCCTTGTTTGAGATGTCCTCTATATTCTCAACTTCTTCCCTTTTTATTTCCTCTTTTGTAAGAGCTTCAACATAGCTCTTTCCTTTTTCCTTATTTGGAAAATTAGTGGCCTCCCCTTTATTTTTTTAAAATCTGATACCTATCTTATTTTAAATTGATCTTTGACTTTCTAATATCTTATTCAACATATTAGTGTTATTCTCAAATTTTGAATAATTGGCTGCTCTATTATTGATTGTTTATTTATTTTCTCAAGATCTAATTTTAAAAAAGTAATTTTAATAACATACCTTTCACATTATTTACTTACTTTTTGCAACTATGCCATTAGATCTTCTTCATTCTTATTGGCTTCTTCAAAGTGTGTTTGTAGATATTCAATTGTTTCCTTTGACTCCTTTTGATTATTCTCGATCTGGAGCTTTAATCTCTGATTATTCTTCTCAAGAGCTTTTAACTCTTCTAAGGAACAAACAAGTTCTCTTTCTAGAATCACTTTAGCTTCATCATATTATTTTTATTGATCATCTGTATTTTTTCTTGTAGAGGCATCTTCATGTATGGCCATGAATAGAATCTCTTCTTCTTCTAAATCACTGACTCCACTATGTTTGGTTGAGGTAGGATCTTTAGAATATATAATATTCCTCTCAAATATCTTCTTTAATTTTCCTTTGAAATTATTCTTTTATGTAAACTTTCCTTCCTCATTTTCACCATTACCCTTATCAGGGCACTTAACTACAAAATGTCCAATATTTCCATAATTAAAACATTTAAAAGGTAATTTTCTTTGAAATTTACCTATACCCTTTTTTAGCTTGCAAATGAATAGAGCTCCGTTGTCATCTTCATCATCACTAGAACTATCACTTGATTCTTGAATCTTAGCCTTCTATTTCTTTGATGTCTTGAAAGTAGCTTCTCTCTTTGAGCTTTTGTTTTGTTTGATTTACATCTCATATGTTGTAAGAATACCATGTAACTCATCCATCTTTAGCTTGGCTAAATTCTTCATCTCTTTAATTACCAAAATTTTTGCATCATTTCTCAATGGTAGAGATCTCAAAACTTTTTGAACCATAATTGATTCTTCTAACTTTTCTCCAAGACTTTGAATCTAATTAACTATTTGATCAACCCGTAAAAGATAACTTGCTATATTTTCTTTCTATTCCATCTCCAAATTCTCAAATTGTCTTTTGAATGCCTAAATCTTATCTTGTTGAACCATTTCATCACCTTTGTAAATATTCTCAAGTTTTACCTATGTTTCATGAGCAAATTTATATTTCATAACTTTAACAAATTATGATTCACATAATCCACATAAAATAGAATTTAAAGCTTTAGCATTATTTTCACTTGCCTTCTTCTCTATCAAAGTAGTTACAAGTGTTTGTGGCTCTTCATATTCCTCCACCATTGCTTGCCAAATATTGATCCAAGGGATATCAAATAAGTCTTCATCCTTATGCTTTAGAAATCATAATTTGTCCCATCAAACAAAGGTGCCATATTTGTATAAAAACCTTCATATGATCCAGCCATGATGTTTTCCTGATCTACCTTCAAGCTATAAAACTTTTTCAAAAGAAACCTACTTTGATACCAATTATTAATCGTGAAATATATTGAGAGGTGGGGTGAATCAATATATTATATATCTTTTAATTAATCTAATTACATTTCTTTAATCACTTAATCACACATTCAAGATATGCAATAAAACTGAAACAATAATATGCACCACACGAGAGAGAGAGAGAGAGAGAGAGAGAGAGAGAGAGAGAGAGAGAGAGAGAGAGAGAGAGAGAGAGATCATATTTTTACATGGAAACCCAAAGTGGGAAAAACCACAGAGAATAATCTCAAGTATATGAATGAGCATCAACTCAAATTAAAAAAAATTTAATCACCAACTTTCAAGACCACCAAACCCTTGTAGATATTTGTGAGAACCAACCTACAAGAACACCGACCCCTCTTGTGTATAAAACACAACTATCTCTCAATGTTGCTTACTCAAAAAATGATAGAACTCTATATATCTCCTACTTTTATCTCTTTGAAAACAAATACAAACAATGCACTCTCTTGAATTTTACAAATGGCTTCTCAAGATTTTATTTATAGCTTTCCAAATGACCTTTGGAATTCACCCTTTGTGACCCTTCAATCCTCGTGAAAAATGGTGCCAAAATTTCATGACCCTTTGTATCCTTACATTTAAAAATTCATATGCTGACTCTTCATAATCAAATGCATCCTTTCCTCTTTTGTCTTTATCTTGGTGAATTTTCTTATTCCTCAAAGTTTTCCTTCATATAAAAATGTGCCATACCCTCTTTTTTCTTCACATGGTGACTCTTGGAATTTCTCAAGATGACTCTTCATGAGAAAATGTGTCTCATTCCTATTTTATCTTTACCCCATGACTCTTTAATTTCTACATGGGCCTTCTTTTGACATATATGCAACTAAAAATATATTCATTAATATTAAATAAATATTAACACACATTAGACAAGATATGAATATTAAAAACACCATTAAAGCAATGGGGCCTCTATCACCAATAATTTTAGACCTTTGACATCAATGATAATATTTCTAATATGTAGTACTTTCAAGTTGATAACAAGAGATATCAAGTAATTTTTTTTACCCCACCTTTGAAAAGATACCAATTTTCCAATGGGTGATGGATAATGTTTGAGAAAGAAAAAGAATTTGAAGAATAAAACACTTGAGAAAATAAAATAGGTGAGACGAAAAATAAGGTATGAGTGTAATAAATTCATTTAAAATAGGTAAAAAAAATATATCTGATGAGTTAAATGTCTTAGATAATGATTTAATTGACAATAATGAATTTAATAATGATGAAATTACAAATAATCAATTCAATAATGATGCAATTAACAATACTAAATTGAATAACAATAAAATTAACAATAATGAATTAGATAATGTTGGGAGCTCACATTCAAAGTATTGTGTTTTTTATTTTATTGATGTTGATTGTATGCATGATGTCTTACCCCCCATACATGAAGAAATTTTCATGGAAATAAATAATGAATAAAATTTCATGGAAGCATATAATGAGGAAAGAAACAATGAATAAAATGTCATCCCACCACTAATCGGTGAAACTAATGATAATTTTGAAACACCCTCACAAAAAATTCCACCAATAACAACACATCCAATAATTTTTAGAAGAAAGGTAATTAATTAATTGAACTCGATGAAAATATTTTGAAACCAATACTTAGGACAATGTCTTATTGCCATTCAAGAAGACTAGATTAGGAAATTTGGGATATTTTCTTTCATAATTTGATTCATGATACTAAAATATGTCAATTTTTTATTTCATTGATGAAATTGATTAAGATAGGACCTACTATGTACTTATTAGGTCTAAGAACATTTAATATAGATGATTAAAATGTATAAATTGTTGATGACTTACATGAAACATATTGAATTAACTTTTCAAGTTTATGGAGTTTAAGCCCTAGGTTGTTCAAGGGGCCAAGTAAAATAAATTAGGGTATAAATATGCAATAAATATATACCTAATTTTTAACATAATTTACCTAGTTTTACATTTGTAAAAATAGTAATATATGATATAAATAAGTACTTAGTTGGAAACAAATCAAGATAAAAGATCTGGAGGTTGTAAACTAGGATAGGAACTAATATAGCTATTAGGAATAGGATCAAGGTGTCAAAACCTTTCTTATGTAGTAGTATCCTAACTAGATAGTAGTTCCAATGGTGCTAGTGTCCTCATTTTATCACTAGTTTCTGTGATGCTAGGAATTTGATAATGGAGGGAAGGTTAGATCAAGTGTTAGTTTCCGTGAAAACAAATGAAATTAAAAATACAATAAAAAAGCAAACATCTCCATGCCTAGATCATAGGGAGAGCTTGGTGAAATTAAAAAAATGATAAATCTCAACTAAAATTTAAATAAACTTACAAATTTCCTTGCATTCCCTGAATTCTCCAAATGATGTGTTCGTTGGCTTGCTCAGATTGTGCTAAAAAGTCTTCATTAATGGGTTTTGGTTATATCCATCTCCTCTTATAACCATGATTGGATTAGATTTGACTTGATTTGTCTTGAAAATATCATGGATTGGATCAATTTTATCATTGTAACACTATGCATTTACTTGATGAATCAAATCTTGCATTATAACTTTACTATGTTCTAAGCTCTCTAAATGAAGTGCTCTAGGCTTACTTTTATAGGCTTTGAAATCAACTTGGAATGATTTAAATCCTAACGTTGGTTGGATTAGTTAACCCCATTAGGATTAAAAGGTGTCAAATGGTCATGATTAGCATGAAATAAGCATGGATGGGATATTTTCCAAAAATGACAACTCACAAATGCTAATGATGAAAACCTAGGATATTCATCAAATTTTGAATTTCCTTTTTTGATAATTTATTTAACTGATCATGGATGAATTCAATTAGTATTTGATTAGGATTTTCATGTTAATTAATTATTTTTAGGATTTTGAATATTTTTTAGGTTTTGGTTTAATTCATTTGGGAATTTACTCTATTTAATGATTTTTGGGCCAAATTGATTTAATTGTATGTTATGAACCAAATTTGAGACATTTATAAATTCTTATGCTATATGCTCAATAGTTGGTAAAAATTGATATAAATTTAGGTATGAAGCCATTGGTGGCCACTTTTAGGTGTCTATAGTTTACCCTTATTTGGGAAGGCATTGCAAGTTATAAACATAGTATTATCTTCTCAAAGAAAAAAAATTCTATGTGCTTATGACTTCAATGGAAATGGATGAATTGTAAGGTTCCAACTCAAGGGAATGGTTTTAAAAATGGTCACCAAATTGTCCCTTGAAATAATAAAATGAGTGAGCCAAACAAATGAAAATGATGGGGTGATAACACAATGATTTGTCCAAAATTGGTGAAAATTCCTGAGAATACAAGTGAGATGGTGTATAATGGTTTGCCCAAAGGTGGTTACAATCATTGTACCCTAATAGTGGAAAAAATGGTATGATAACACAATTATTTTCCCAATGGTGGTTATAATCATTGATAATATGGATCTTTCCCATTTAGGATAGACAAAAAGTATAAAAACATGCCCCAGTTAGGTAGAGGAAAGTGAATGATTTTCCAAAAGATTTTTATAATCATTAACCCTAAAATTGGTGACAACATAATTATTTGCCTAAATTTAGTTAGAATCATTGAGAATGTAGGTGGGATGGTGTAAAATGGTTTTCCCAAAGGTGGTTATAAGCATTGTACCATGATTCTAGCAACCAAGATTGATGGTTGAGGATTGAAAACATGATGATGACAACTTGATACAGAGGATAAAGATGAATTAGGAAAACCTACTAGTAAGGAGATGCTCATATAAACTTAAAAAGTTTTAAATTATTTTATTATTTAATTACTCTTTTTGTGATATGATTGGGATTGTTTTTGGTACTGATACCGAGGAGATATTGATGTTGCATTTCTATGTAGAATTATTGAAGCTAATTTTTTTGTCACATATGTTAGTGGCCCTCATGATATAACATCATGAGGAATTGGAAAAAATATGCATAAGGACTAACTCCCATGATCTAATACTCAATGTAAAACAATTCACCAATGATAAGAACCATGATGATAATGTAGATGTATGAATATGGATGGATTCAAATATAAATACGAAAGGAATTAACCAATGAATGCACAAAGACTAAATCAAGGAAATAGTGTTGAAATAAAATAAACAAGCACACAAACAAACAACATTTGGTCCCAATGTTAGTATAAACAACATGACAAACATTATCCCTAGAAAATAGGTGAAAATTAACAAATAAACATGATGGGGGATATAAGAAAAGGAATGGGGGGCTTAGTTGTCTCCATATGCACTAGGCAAGTGGATGCTACCTACATAGTTCCATGGATGATATATCCAACAAAACTTCAGGCTTGATGTAGTTCTCCCAGGAAATGAGATAGAAGAAAATGTTGATAGAGAAAACAAACATGATGTATGTGCTAGAAGAATAGGAATGGTCTTGTAAAATGGTAAGAGTGTGGGACAAAAGGCCAAAAAGGATGGGGAAACTAAGTGACAAGTGATTTCTTGTGACTTAGTAAGGGTTCCCAAAATCCTTAAGGCAAAGAAGTGGTCAATTTTTTTTGTTTTTATAAATTATTCTACAAATGTTTTTGGAATTTTGGAGTATCTCAACTCAATCAAGAAGGATTAGACACTAAACAATATAATCTCATAAAATGGAAAGAGTTTTTACTTGAAAGGTTGACTGTAAAATAGTGAGAGCATGGTGGAAATGGGAGATCGAGCTGACCTCAACAAGTATTGAGTATGAACACATAGTCCTAAAATGGCCTCGAGTCATAGTAGTTCCACCTTATAGTAGAGGAATCTGACTAGTTTAACAAATAATTCAAATAAAATAGGCAAATTTGGCACAATAGCACAATACAACATAGGATTGGAAAGTTGGTATGTCAAATCAAAATAAAAAAATATTTCCCCTAGTTTACCCACAAACAGTTATAACTAAGATACAATGGATCAGATCAATGGTACTAATTTTCCCATTAGTGATTATAATTAGTACCAAAACTGGTGAGATACTGATTTACCCATATAGGTAGATATAATCAAGATCACATACATAAACATGATAATAATGGAACAAGAAATGAAGGATACAACTACCAACACTTACTATCATACTACTCCAAAATATGGCCTCTATTTGCAATGCTTGAAACAACTATTGAAATTAATCTAATTCTTCATGCATGAAAGTGTGAAACCAATGGATGAACTAAGGTCAAATGAGCTAGGATAGGATAAATCAAAACATGTTAGGTTGATAGAAGGGAATGTTATAATGAATAAGTGATATGAAAAGTGATTGGATGTTAGGATGGAAAAATGGTATCATACAAAGAAGAATATTGATAATATGATACAACTTAAAATGATCCTCATAGACAATACACCAAGTCACCTAAGTGTAGTACTGCTTGAGATGTATATTGTTCATTGACTCATCAAGTTAATCCCCATCTAATGTGGTGAGCCTATATGCTCCAATGCCATAGTTTGATACAATGATGAAAGGAACTACCAAGTTGGGTTTGAAATTTCCTTTATGCTTCTTCTTAGCTATGGTATTCTTTTGGTTTTATTCAAGGACAAAATCACCTAGTGTAAAGTTTATGTGTTTCACACACTGGTTGGAGTGACCACAGAGCTAGTTTTGATATCATTGTAGATGGTTTACTACATTTATGTGTTTCTAGTCAAGTAACTCTAACTCTTTTAAGTGAGTGACTCAATAGTCATTGTCATCTAGGACATGTTTGAGAGAGATGAATAGTGAAGGTAACTCAACCTCAAAGGGAAGATTGGCTTCAATACCATAAACAAGTGAATATGAAGTGGCTCCTATTAGAGTGTGATGATTGGTATGGTATGCCCAAAGGGAATGAAATATTTGAATGTTTTAATTATGGTTGACATCATTGACAATATTTTTGAGGATATTGACAATGGTTTTGTTTGATGCTTCAGCCTGGCCATTACCTTGAGGGTAATATGCCATGGAAAAGTGTTATTTTATTTGTACTCAACACGTAGCTTTTTTACATTTTTATTCTTAAATGATCCACCATTATTAGATATTATATCAGAAATGATACTATAGTTGTAGATAAGATGGTTAAAGATGAATTTGGAAATTTGATTTCTAGTCATGTAAGGGTTATAACTTCAACCCACTTAGTGAAATATTTTATGATGGTAAGGATATGTTTATGGTCATTAGATGAGGTGGGGTTTATCTTCCCAATGAGTTTGATTTCCCATGTATCAAATGGCCATGGTACCAACATTGATTTTAGATTCTTAACTGGGGCATAGATCAGATTAGCATACCATTGAAATTTATCACATCATTTAACATATGTAGCTATATTTGCATCTATCATTGGCCAATAATACCTAGTATGTAAGATATTTTTGGATAGGATGGCCCCACTAGTGTGGGATCCATATAATCTTTTGTTAACTTCCCATAATGCTAGTATATATTTTGTCAAAGGTAAGTAATAAAGAGTTCCATCAAAACTATGAAAATATAGGGTTGGTTTGAGTAAGGTATAACATTGGGAATTAAGGATGAAGGCTTTGGTTTGTTTGTAGGATAATTTAGGTGGTAAAACATGGTCATGTAAATAGGCACATAGGTCAAAATACTAAGTAGAGCTGGGACTAACAATATAACATATCATTACAATAGTTGAAGGTTCATGATCCAGTGTTAGCAAATTTTCAATGAAAAGTTGGTATTCTTTGGCTATGTCTATTTGTAGAATGAGATATCCAATAGTATCCATGGCATATATTTTTCTATCACTAACCCTTGGTATGTGTTCAAAATGGATGTCAATGATCTACTACTTGAGAGTGTCAACCATGGCCTTATAGGGAACCGACTTGTCATCTTTGGTCTGAAAGTGGTTTGTAACCTGATTGATGATTAATTATGAATCATCATAAACCTTTATATGTTGTATATTCCATTATATTTCTTGTTGAATCCATACTATAAGTGATTCATATTCATCCATGGTATTTGTATAAGGAAATTTTATTCTGAATGACTTAGGGATTAGATCCCCATGTGGTGTTATAAACAAAAGGCCTACCCCTAATCCATGTGATATGAATGAACCATAAAAATACAACTTCTAGTGTTAGTCTTAAAGAGGTGTTTCAATGATGTTCATGATGGATTCATCAATAAATTAGAATGTGAGTGGCTCTGTGTCTATAAGGGTTCCTTCAACAATTTGATCTGCAAGAAATTGCCCCTTGATGGATTTTTGGTTCACATATTCTATCTCAAAATCACTGAGAAGCATGATCTATTTGGCCATGTGGCATTGTCAAGTTGCTTTAGATAGTAGATACTTGAGTTTATCTACTTTTTAAATCACTATGGTCTTATTTTTCAACATGTAATGTCATAATTTTTGAGATGTGGAGACCATAATTAAACAAGCTTTTTTGATGGGCATATAATTGTGTTCATACATGACCAGTGTATGGCTTAGATAGTACACTGCATGATATTTTCCATTATCATTATATTGAGATCAAAATGCCCCTAGGGCATTATCAGTAGCTGATAGATATAATAATAATGGTTTTCCCAACATAGGAGGTAATAAAACTAGTAGATTTGGAAGATAGTCCTTTATCTGTTGAAAAGTTTTCTAACAATCATCATCCCAAAGAAATGTTACACCCTTATTAAGTAGGTGTGTAAATGGATGGAACTTATTAGCCAATTAAAATATAAAGCATTTAATGGATTAGATCTTTCCCTCGAAACTATAGAGCTACTTTAAATTGGTCGATGGTGGCATATCTGTTATGGCTCATACTATGGATGGATTAACTTCAACACCTCAGAAAGACATGATGAATCCAATAAATTTGATGGAAGTAACTCCAAAAACATATTTATTAGGTTTTATCCTAACTTTGTACTCATATAGTCATTCAAATATCCTATGTAACACTACTATATGATCTACTTTGGTCTTTGATTTTCCTAGTATGTCATCAAAATAGTCTTCAACTATGTCATGGCTCTTTGATAGGTAGCCCCTACATTTTTAAGACTAAATGGCATGACTTGTTAACAAAATGTTCCCCATGGAGTGGTGAATGTTGTCTTATGTTGGTCTTCTGGTGCTATTCAAATCTAATTGTAACCTAAGAATATATCCATCAATGACAACATCTCATAACCCATTATGGAGTTGATAATCATGTCAAAGACTAAATCGCATGACCTGTTAACAAAATGTTCCCCATGGAGTGGTGAATTTTGTCTTATGTTGGTCTTTTGGTGCTATTCAAATCTAATTATAGCCTAAGAATCTATCCATCAATGACAACATCTCATAACCCATTGTGGAGTCGATAATCATGTCAATGTTTGGCAATGAAAAGTCATCCTTTAGGAAATATTTGTTAATGTCATTGAGATTAGTGTAGATTTTGATTCCTTCTAGTTTTTTACTAACTAACACAACATTATAAATCCATTCAAAATAAACAATTGGCCTAATACATCTCACTTCCAATAGTTTCTCCAACTCTTTCTTTACTGACATAACAATGAGAGGATGTATTTTGCATAAATTTTGTTTCATTGATTTATCATTAGGATGTACCACAAGGTGGTGAATAACCAAGGCATGATCTAAACTAGGCATGTCATAATAGGCCTATACAAATATATCAATAAATTCCATTAATAGGGCTACTAAGACTTCATGTTCTTCCTTAGTGAAGGACATGCCTAATGTAATCCACTTTGGGACAAATAAAGACCCAATTCTTACCTTTGTTTTGTATTCTATTAGAATATTTGAACCATCTTCAAGAATATTAGGCAAAGATTTGAATTGTTTGGCTATGTTAGAGTCCTCTATTAGGACTAGTTATTCAAATTCTCCTAGACATGATGAATCAAAATCCCCAAGGGTAGGGATGGACATGTAACAAATGTTGTTGGGAACTCTTGAATGATGGAGTCAAATTCCTACTATTTTTGAACACTGAATTTAGACTTGTGAGCAAGTTCATCATGATTATCATCCTAAATTATTTGATCAAAAGCTTGTTCTTCTTCAATATTAATCTCAGACTTGTATATAAGTTCATCAATGGTGGTCTCTTGGTCTATATTTGAAGAAGATTGAACACCCCCATCTAATGGCACCTAAAATAGGTTTTCACCACTAGATTGGCTTTTATATTTACTTTTTTCCTAGTCAAAAAGTGCCTCAAAGAGGTTTTCACTTTTCAACCTCAATGCTTTATTTTATTTTTTTGGTTAATGTTGTTCAGCCACTCTATAAAATAGGATTCTGGATCTAGTTTGATTGAGAAACTTTATTTTGTGGTCTCCCAATGAAACATTATCACTAAGGCTAAGAAAATCACAAAAGGCCTCATCATTGTAAAACTCATCAACTGGTACATTGGATTTTTGTTGGCCCTAGTTTATTAGTTGGGAATAATATAATACTATTGGATTATGATGAATGACTAGTTGAAGAGTACAAATGACATTGTTTTTAAATAGATTGGTATGGGCGAGGTCATTGAACTAGCTATGATCAGACTCTACTTCACTATCAGCATCATTGTCACTAGTTTTTGGTGATGAAATCAGAATAAAATACATGGGGTCACCCCTAGGTAGTTTAAATCTAAGTCCATTGGTTCCTTTGTACTTACCCATATAAATTGGCTCAAGTGTTCCCTATTGATTTATCCCAAGGCCTCCTCCTTTATAATATTAATTCTTTATAATGTGATTAGGAATGGGATATTTAGAACTTTTGTAATATTTGACTAATTTGTCATTAAACAACCATGATTCATTTCCTTGAACAGGGTTGTGTTCGTAGCTTGAAGCTGGTATGAAGGTGATAGGTGTTAGACTATGTTGATAGCCTTTATCCTTTCTTTTTCATTACATGAGTAATTTGGCTTTAGGTCTTCTAAAGTAATTTGGGTTATATGGAAGTTTTATAATGTGAAAGGTGTCATGCATCAAATACTCTCCTAGGCTATTAGCCAAGATGTTATAGTGATTGGACATTTTAGGAGGTAGCATATGGGAAAGTGAATCAAGGGTATCAGGGTTAATGTAGTTGGCCTCTGGTAAATCAGCAAGTATGGATTCCTTTTGTCTTACTTGGAAACTAGATTCATGTCAAAATGATAATTATAGCTCTTGAACTCAACCTTGAGATTTTTACAATACTCATATGGATGTGAATCTCCTAGAATACTAACCTCCATCCCTAAATGGGAAAATTTGATGCACTAGTACAATGTCAATAGGACTACACAAATTTCATGTAGCCAAGGTCTACCTAAAATCATATTGTATGACAAATAGAGATCTAGCACGTGGAAAAGTGTATCATGGGTCAAGGGTTCAATGATAATTAGAAAGATAATGGTGCCTTGTGATTCCCATTCTTTGTTGTCATAGGATTTGATGGTGATTAATTCTACTTGAAGATTTGTTAAGGTATACCCAAAAATCTTGAAGAGAATTAGAGACACTATGTTCAAACCCGATCCATTGTCTATGAGGACACATTTCACTTTGTGCCTCTTTAGGTAGACTTCAATGTATAATGGGTTATTATGCAGTGGGCCAAGGGATGACATATCTCTTTGGTTCAAAGTTAATTGTTGGGGGGAGTTAGCTGTCTAACCAAAGCTTGAAATTTATTAGTGGATATGTTATTTAGAACTATGGATTAACCAAGGAACTCTATCAAGATGTTTTTGTGGATAGTAGACGTGCATAAAAAATCTAAAATGGAGATTTGTGATGGTGTCTTTTATAATTATTCCACAATGTCTTGTTTCAAGTTAGAATAGTTGGTTGGATGATAGGTGAAGTGGTGGATGGTTTTCAGTCTCATAGGGTAATATTTAGCCACCAAGATGTGACTTCATAATCAAGATTAGGTATATGATCGTTATTGATAAAAATGATGGTAGAGGGAACCAGATATGATAAGTGTCAATTATTGATGTACTTGTGCATAGTCATGGGCTAATTATGAGCTATTAGTATAAGGTCATAACATGATAATCCTTACTTATTGGTTAACTTATGTGTGGTCTCACGTCAAGGAAGGATTAACAGAATGATTTGGTTGATTTAGTATGATTATCAATGGTCTTATCTGATTGGTACTTGATCTTAGATTAATGGAAATGGCGGTAATATGACCTCTTAAAATATGGATTACAACTAAGTTATAGTCATGTGAAACAACATGATAGGTATGTTGGTTATTATCATTATGGTCTTGGTTGTATCCATTGTTTGGATGTTTTTAGTTATACTACTAATTTTATTGAGTATGTTGGTTCTATTGGTTCAGCCTTGGTTGTTGATATTGTTGTTGATGTTGAACTAACCATTGTTGTTGTTGTTACTATGGTTATTGATTGTTATGTTGGGGAAAAAGATTATGATAAATGCCAAGGCTCCAATTGGAGGTGGAATACCCATGATACAATGTGATCTCTCTATTTTCCAACATATTATGAATTACATGTCTAATTTACACATAAAACTACAAATTATGGCCATTAACCCTATGAAAATCAAAAAATTATTCTAGCTTGTACTAGCCTGGCATGTCAGTACCCTCACAAACTTGATCTTTGAGAATAGGCCATCTAATCAAGTTAACTATTGTGAGATTTCAAAAGACTAATTCAATGGGCTCTCTAAGGTCAATAAAAGCTCAATGAGTAGGTAAGTTCCTCCTTAGAGGAGGAGGGTTTTGGAAAGGCATAGATTGTTTCATTTTTTGCATTTGTTACACTGCTTTAGGTTATTGCACTTGTTATTCATGCTATGTTTGTTGAAGAAGTTGTTGATTAGGAGTAATATGAAAAAGTAGCATAGGATAAATAGATGGTGATTGCACCATTTTGACATGTTGTGACTCTATTACTCTATTTCATATAACATTTTTTTGCAATTGAATTACTTGAGTTTATCATTAGTATTGGCATATACCAGTTGTGATGCTTGTATTTGTACTAGATGTTAGTTTTGGCCACTATTTTGGTTTTGATTTTGGCCATTTTTATAATTTGACAAGGTTAGTTTAATGATCCCTTTATTAATGAGGGCTATTTTGATCAACAAACCTTTATCAATGATCTCTTTAAATGTATGTGCACATTGTAACTCCAAATTCTAAGATATCTTACTGTGTATATTTTTACTAAACATAGTGGCTAACTATTTGTTTGGTATATTGTGGGTGAATCAAATTTCAAGGGATATCCATCACTGTAAATAGCTTACAAAGATTTCACTAAATTTTTGTTTTGATTATGTTAAATCTACCAATGAAGTCTCATACTCAAGATTTTAAGAGAAGTTTGGTACAAACTTATTCAAGAGATCATCAAAATCAAGTACTGAATTCTTGGGTAACTTTAAGAACCATTCCAATACTTTCCCTACTAGGATTTATGGAAAAAACATGTATATGTTACTATAGGCCACTGGTTGGCATGCGACAAATATTTTTGTTAGATATGCCTTGGGGTCACATTTCCTTTTGTATTTGTCAAACTTTGGTGGCTCATACCTTAGAAGAAATGGTATCTGCAAGTAAAATCATCTAACTTAAAACTTTTTGGTATATTTCCTCACTTGAATGATGGTAATTGCATCCTTAATTTGTTGTAGTTATTGTGAGAGGAAACTAGTAGGATCATTAGCTAGTTGAGGTGGAGGATGTGTAGTTAGAAGTGGATTAATTTGACCGAGGTATAATGGAGGAATTTATTGGGGAATGTTGGATTGACCAGGGAATGGACTAGGAATATGCATACATGGATTTAGGTGTATTTGTTGAAATTTCACTTGAGGTTGTAATGTTTATTTTGGGATTGGGGATGTAGGATTACTACTATGATTGGGATAGAGGTATATATTCATATTATGCCTACTTAGGTTGAATAAGGACATGCTTCTAGCTATTCATACCTTGTTGATTGAGAGGGACTTATGAACCAAGATCCTATATTTGAACCTATGGCATATTTTGCATAAAAGGTAACTATTGTGTAATAGGTACTTAAGGAACATTGGAACCTATTGGTTATATGAATCCACGTTGGGAAGTAGATCCATGTTAGATATTTGGAATCTATCATTGACAAATATTTACATGTTGTTGGTTAGACATCATTTGATTTTGGATGGACATGTTAGTCTATGACTAAAGAGGTATGTTCACTGCTACCTAGTGAGGTGGAAACATTGGTTGCCCCTATTGAGGTAGTAATATGATTTACCTCTATTACATGGGTGTATTTGACTGTGTCTATTATTGTATAATATTACTTGTCACCTATTGGGGAGGATTAAGATACATCACATTCTATTATGGCACAAAACTAGTCATTGGTTGACTACTTAATCTTTGTTGTCGGGTGATAGAAGAAACAACTGCTTGAGTATTAGAGGTAGTTGGTTGAGGTTGGGGTGTATAAAATCCTACTATCTGAGTTTGAAAACCACTAAAGGTGCTAGTTTAAAGGTACATTTTGTTGTTGACTAGTTTTTTATGTATTAACTCCACTTTGGTCTAGATTGGTTGTTGTTTATGCATTATCTATTATGTTTTGCTCATTGTCTAATGTAGAAGCAGAAGACACTTCCTTGATGGTTAGGTTAATGAATATGTTTTCAACCTAAGTGTTTTGTGCAAGTGGGTCTAAATGCTAATTTTATTGACTTGTCAACTCACATAAGACTCCTGTTGAAGGGAGTGACTGAATTATAGGTGTATTTGTCATGGCCAAATTGTTAAAGTTATGCACTAGGTCTTGATATGTCTGGTTTGTTGTTTAAATTTGAATGAAATGGTCTTCTATGAGGCTCCTTTATGTGAAAATCATATGTGCATCTTGATATGTTATTGGTACTATGACATTAGGATCACTAGAAGAGGTTTGATTGTTTTTCTGATAAGACATGTGATAAGGCCCTCATGGTAGAATTGGCAAATTGGCATGCTCTACCTCATAGTTCAATGGAATTGTTCCATAATAAGGTTGTATTTGAATGTTTTATATAACCATATGTACAATATCCAAATATTGGGTTGTTTATTCTTGATCTTTCTCCATGTATGGAGGCATGCTAAACAAATAATTGGCCAAAAGATCTTGACTCTATTCCCCTATTTTAGTGTTGTATGGTGGATAGGAATCCATCTCCCAAATAACATCATCTCCATAAGGGTTTTGAACAAAGTCCTCTTGTGTACTAACATTTCCATATCTTGGATTGTACATGGTTGGACTACATGTATAAGCCATGGTAAAATCTATGACAAATGTTTTGCAACAAGATGGGATGAGAGTTATAAAAACTCTTAAAAACTATGTCTAAAAATATAATAGGGTTTGAAATCTATCTAACTTGGTCGAGGGTGGAGCTGAATCTCCAAAATTTCTATGAAAAGACTTGGTAAAAATAGTATAACATTAAATGTATAATGTCAAATGTTTTACACAAATAAGGTTAAGTAAAATGACCTAAAAATAATATGCCAAAATGTAATGTCCAAATATGTTCCAATTAGGTCTAAACTAGGAAATGGAAATATTGTTAGGTCTTTTGTCCAAATGCTGAGTCAAAATCTAGGATGAAATAGGTTGTGCTAGGATTTTTAGCCAAATGTAACATCAAAATCTATAGTTGAAAAAAAGGATGATGATGATTAATCTAATAAATTTGGAATAGTTTGAAAAAGACTAGGAACTTTATTCTAGACATAAACTTATCTAATTGGTGGAAAACACAAAATAAAAGGCACTTTGAAGATGGACTGATTCTATCAAACAAAGGCATAAACAAAAAAATTTCCAAATTTTAGTAATGGATTAACCTAAGTTATGCAACCCAAAAGAGAAAGGTTTGTGTATCAACCTCCACATGTTGAGGCCTAAATTGAAATCAATCAATATTTGTATTTGAACTTGTAAATGTTAATCAAAGACTCTCAACTCAGGTAAACTAGGATTTGATGATAACAAGCTAGGTGAATTTGAATAGTATGAATGTGTTAAACAAATATCTAATAAGGCACAGATAATTGATTTCAATAATGATAATTTGGACATAAGATAAGACAACTCTATTGACACAATTTGGTCAATGTAACGACATTATCACACCCAAAAGATATGAAAATGGTTTATTTCAAATACTTATGTTGATGTAAGTTTTATGCACACCACATCATAATGAGGTGGCCTATAACATTTTAATATCTCAATAGAGGTAAAATCCACTCTAGGGAATGAGTTGTATGTATGTGATCTTTGACAAATTATTAATAGAATAACTGGTAGGGCATGTAGGTTATTGACAAGGTTTTTTGGATAGAGGTGTCATCCCTAAAAGGTAGTGAATATCTATGTGATTTGGATGAGTGGTTGGCTTCTAATATTAAGTAGGTAGATCTCAAAATAAACTCAAAAAAGGAGGGAAGGGTAAGGCAAAAAATAAATCTCTATGGTTTTTAGTAACTACTTACCTAGTTGGTTTTTAAATAGACCTATGTTCTCATAACCTATGCCTATTGTTATCATCTATTACACACACACAGTCAGACACAACTAATAAGTCTAAGGAGATGATGATGTATGAAAATTCACAAGCCTCAAACAAAGGTTTCTCCTTTTAGGGTAGTTCTTTCACAATTTTACTCAGGAGATTATGGCTCGAGCTAATGAAGTATCTTAGACAGCTTTGGCACACATATAGAAAACTACCAAACAAATCACTAGTACACATTCAAAATTAAGAGTCAAATAACTTGACTATCTTAACCAATATATTTTACCAAACTTTTAATAGTTGTTGAAAATCTATAGATAAGTACATCAATTAATATAATCAAGAATCCATTCATAGCTATTACACACTAAATATTATTGAAACATACAACCAAAGAAAGTAGCAATTAATTACACATAAATTGGAAACAAAACACACAAACACATTCACTGATGATCAAAATTGATGTTGCTCTTGTATTCAAAATTCGCTAACAAAAATCCAAGTTAGATTATAAATATTTTTATAGACTTGGGGGAAGGGATCACCTCATCCTCCAAGTCCATGCAAGGTCATTACATGTAATAGTTATAAAATGAGTTATAAATTTAGTCCAAAACCATATAAGAGTCCACTTATAGTTATCAATTAGCTTTTGTAAGAGCTATGCAACATGTGCATGTGTATGAAGACAAAGGCTATTTTATAATTTTAGCTTTATTTGTACATAAACTACAAATATATACACCATTTTCCCAATATTATGCATTCCTCCTTTTATAGGTTGTGAGAACAACCTGTTGATATTTTAGATTATCCACCTTCAAATGGAACTCAGGCATGCATCACTTTACCAATGTTTTTTATAATCAAGGACACTATTATTAGCTATGACCAACTTATCTAAACTATGTGTTGTATGTTTATTTGTTGTAACTATATCCTTTGTTGGATATTCACTTATATATTTGTTAACCATGTGTGTTCATATTCATGATTGAGTCTAAGATCTTTTAAAAGTCCACTATGGATTCACATCATTGATCTAATTTTTGTCAAGTTAACACTAATCATTAATCTACCTAGGCTCATTAACACTTGAATCTAGATGGCTAATTTATAAGATCAAATTTTATGTTTGTACAACTATAAATGACATCCTCATGACCATCAAAATTTAATCCCTTGATGTTTTATTTTTGAGCCTAATTTTAATATTTTCATGAATGTCAAAGACTTTTATGCAACCATCAAATTGACTTAACTCCTTGTGAGATTGAAATTTATCATTTCATAGTTCACTCTACTCTTTAATCATAAATGAAAAGAGGACTTAGCATATATATAACTTTAGAGCAAGGTCTCAAAAAATAACCTAGGACATAATTTGCATCCTAAGGTTTTATACATACTGATAAATATGAATAAAGCCTACGTCTAAGATAATGTTAAAAAATTGATCATGTGTATACCATTTGGCATTTTTTTAAGGATTATTTTATCTCTTTAATATTGACACTACTTCTTCCCATAGGTTGATTGGATATCTATACTAGGATCTCATAATGGTGACACTTGTCACCCTCATGGGGCTTAGTAGGTCTTTTGAATTTTCAACCTTTGATCTCACTTCATTGGATCAATTGGGCCTAAGTTAACATGGTTCATTAGATCTACATGCATATAATAAAGGACATGAGTTAATATAAAGGACCCTACATAAGGATTGTAACCTAAGGTCTTAGTTTTATTAATAAAATATGATTAGGGCCTAGGCTTAAAATATATGAAAGAGCCCCTACATTAATTTAAATGACTAGCATAAAGAAATACGATTGAGACCCTAGATAAAATCTTAAATTAAGATCAAAACATAATAAAATGCTCTCTAAGAAAGGGTGCCACTTGGCAATTTTATGGGATTTTTGGTATATTTATCTTGGCAATAAGGTATTGTTTCAGCCATTTTATGCAGGGGAATTATTGAAGGATTTTTGTTAAGGGATTTTCTTTACAAAAGACTGATAAAAAAATCTCTAAGACCTAATTTTTATCGAATAAAATATCTAAAACATAATTTACGGAGCATGTATTTTTTGTCGGATAACGTGTTTGAGACACAAAGCTTGCAATTTATTTTCATCGAATAAAATGTCCAAGACATAACTTATAAAGGATTTGGTCTAGGGGAAAGGTTTGTAGGGCAAAGTTCCCATGATAAAAATTCTGAAGGGTCTACTTCATCCAATAAAATGTCTAAAAAATATATGCCGAAGACCTAATTCTCTCAAACAAAATGTTTAGAATAATTATGTCGAAGCAAAAAAAGATTACAAAAAAAAGTTTGATAAAATAAGTCTAAAATAGTTAAGTCTAAAAATATAATTGCATAGGTCTCAAAAGAGATACTAGACAAAATACCTGATAGAATAAGTCTAAAAATAATTATAAAGTTAGTCTACGAAAACATAGTACCAATCCCATCTTGCCCAAGTATGAAAGGCCAATAGTCAGTCTTTTCCCATAATTTTGCAAAAAATACATAGAAGAGGGGTCAAAGTCAAGACTATAATCCAAAAAAATGTGAGTCCCCATTTCCTATAGAAAGAAGGGAGATGTTGGATACAACAAATGGTGACTTATAGGAGGAATACTCCTGAGTATTCAAGAACCCAAAACTCTAGTTTACAATATTAAATCAATCATGAAGTTTTTCATAGAAGAATACTTAAATTAGAAACATGGAATAGACTCCTAATTTCCTTCACACAACATACTTACCTTCTAATTTCTTGGGTATGTGTGTGTCAAAATGTGTAATTCATTTATCCTTTATTGTGGTGAGTTTTTCAAAGGTTTTATGAAACTATAGGTTTCATTCTAGTGTATATTAAAGATAAAAAACAAGGGAAGCTCAAGCATTACTCTACAATTAGCAAGGCATTCATAGTCCCAATAGAGATACCCTGGGTTCTTTCTCTTCCCATTCCATTTTTTTATCATGATGCATCGTAAATCGACCTTATTTCATCATATGAGTATTTTGATTTCCTTTAGATTTTCTTTTGTTCTTTTGAACTCATTGGTTGTTTCTTCTTTTGTTTTTTATTTTGTTCTTGAATGGAAAAGAAAAGATCTAGAACCCCAGTGAGCTAGTATAATTATAAAATAGATCATTACTATAACGTCCTTATGAGCCACATCTATACCCAAAATTATCATTTCCAACAAGTATTTTATGTGATAAGTGTATTTGATCTAATAAAATAATAAAACTTTATAAATCTATATGAAGTAATCTAATAGCAGCTTCCAAATGCTGGTAAAGGTATTCAATTATGATACCATTCATAATAATCCATGATTACCTACCTTCATCCTAAAGACTCAAGACACAAAAGTACACCTAGTTTTGTGAACTAGTCCTAAATTGACTATTCTTTTTTTAATTTTCCCCATTTCTACAATTCCTAAGCTCAGTTGATTTGGATTTTAACTTGGTTATAGTCGTATTTAACATAATTCCTATTTTCAAAGAAAAAACAACTATTCTAAGAAATCAGGAAACCTAAACTAAGAAAGTAAAAATCTAATCTAAGAAAGCAAAATATTAAAAGCAAGAAAGATTAATCTAGAATGTAGGAAACCAATATAAAAATTAAGAAATCTAATCTAATGCTATAGATACATTAATATACTTCATTAGTTTGGGGTTCTTTTAGATGGTACAACCATGAAGTAGTGCTTTAAAAACTGTGTATTGACTGGATAAGTAAGTTCATTGCCCTGTAGGTCCTTCAGATGAAATGTAGTATTGCCCATGATCTCCAAAATCTAATATGGTCTAGTCTATAATGGGGAAAACTTGTCATGATGTCCTTTATTCTAGTGGGCTTTATCCAAAAATAGTACTAGATCTAAAATCCTAAATTCTTTGACCTATACTTTTTTATCAAACCACCTCTTGACCACATCCTAGTGTTTGTTGAATGTTTATAAGGCCTCATTCCTTGAATATTTCATTTTTATTATGTCTAATAGTCTTAATTCTTCTTTATCACTTAGTTCCATGTAGTCCTACATAAACTTATAAGTGGGTAGCTTCAACATGATAAGAAATATTAGCCTGCATCCATACACTAGCAGATAAGGTAAAGTTTTAAGGGCTTGCTTGTGTCTAGTCCGGTATACTCAAAGAGCATGATTTAATAAATTTATGTTAGTCCTTGGACTTATCCCCAACTGATTTCTTAATTACATAGATTATATTCTTATTCATTGATTCTACCAATCCATTTCCCTAAGGGTAATAGTTGGATATTGATTTAATAATAATCTAGTTATCATGTGCCCACTTAATAAATTTTGATGATATAAAAGTTGATCTATTGTCACAAACCAAAGAAATGGGTCTGCCAAACCTAGTTGTTATGTGTTCCTCCAAGAATTGAATCACATCTTGTGCTCTGTAATTATTTATGTCTATGGATTCAATCCATCTGGTGTAATATTCTATGGTATTAAGTATGAATTTATAACCTGGTGAGGAATTTAGGTTGATAACACTAATGAATTCTAAACCCCACTAGGCAAATAGCCTTCCTTCAACAACTAGTTGTAAAGGCATTGCTACATGTACTTCTCTCTTGGCTAGAGATTGACATTCATGGCATGTTTTCATATGATCATGAGCATCCTTGAAAACTATTAGCCATTAGTAGCCCATTATTAAGATCTTATGGGATGCGGTATTCCCAAAAGGATGACCACTACCTATTTTTTGATGCAAGTTTTCCAATATATTTTTAGATTAATCTATAGATACACACCTAAGGTAAATACCTTCATAGTTTCTTTTGTATAGGGATCCCTTCTTGATCATGTAATGAGTATCTTTAAGCCTCAAATCTCTTCTTTGTTCTTTGTTAATCCTTGGGGAATAAGTGCCTTTAAGTAAATATTGTATGATATCGATATACAATTCCCCTTTGGACACTTGAGCTTCACATACCTCTTCAACTATGATACAAGGATCTGATTTAGTCATAAGCTGAATAATACCCTACCCTCAAATAATCTTTGTAGGCTTTATCTCTATATCAAATTATTGTATCTTGGCCATCCATTTACCTTAACATTCTCCAAATTTGTTTTGTGATACGGTGAGCTTGACACAGGATCAGGTATGATGGTGATGGTTTTATTCCTCAAGATGTAATGCCAAAATTTCTTTATTGCCTTGATAAGGATGAAAATCTATTTATCAATCATAGAATACCTTGGTTATGTATATTTCATATTTGTGCTCATAAACGCAATTGGATGCTCAATTTCCTCCTTCTTCTACATGATGACACATGCAATTATATGCTCTAAAGTGAATGAGTACAAGTAAAAATATTTACTAAAATATGAACTGATAAATATTGGAGCTTGTGATATTGCATCTATAATGTCCTAGAAGAACTTTAAGGCTTCATCTGTCTACTCTATTTTGGCATCTTTCTTGAGCATGGCATTTAGAGGTTTAACAATCTTGAGATGAACTTATTTATGAATTTAATATTTTTAAAGAATGATTTAATCTCCTTACTATTTTGTGGTTGAATTTTTGAAATTACCTAAATTTTATCTAAGTCAATGGTGATCCCATCCTTGGTGATGATGTGCCCCAAGAGCTTGCCTGTGGTGACTCCATTTTATTTTTTTAAGTTTAGTGAAATACCAAACCTTCTGCATCTCTCTCATGTATGGACTGTAAATGGCTTATGTGATCCTTTCTATTTTTTTAAAATATTGTAAGATCATCCATGTAGATGATTATGAAAATTCCTGCCACTCCTTTGAATGCATGATCCATAGTGCTTTAAAAGGCTAATATTGTGTTTATTAAGCCAAATGGCATCCTTTTATATGTGTAAGTTCTCCATTTTATGGTAAACACTATCTTCATTCTATCCTTAGATTGCAATAGTACCTAATTATATCCTAAAAATCCATCCAAAAAGGACATCATTTTAGAACCACTTACTATCTATATCACCTTATCCAAAAAAGGTAGGGGATAATTGTCTTTTTTAGAAGCCTTATTCAGGTTCTTAAAATACACACATAATCTTATATCACAATTATCTAATTTACTAGGACCAAACTGATCACTCAGGTAGAATGTCTTATGGGAAAGATGATTTTTGCACTCAATACTTTCTCCACTTCTCTCTAGATGAAAGGCTCCAGGATAGGACAGACTAGTCTCTGCCTTTATCTAAATGGCTTATGATCTGGCTTCAAGGGAATCATATGAGTACTAACATGTGGGTCATATGATTTCAAGTCTTCATATGTCCAAGCAATGACATCCATATATTTATTGATTATATCCTTCACTCACTATCTCTCTTCTGAGGTGCAGTTGAGACTAATATTAACATAGTGTGGGTTGTGCTCATCTCCTAGATTTTATCTTTTGAAATTTGATTCATTGACCTTGGGTTGCCTAGGTTTATGAGCTTGTAGATCTATATCAAATGAGATCTCTAAATAAACCAACCCAATTGGGATGTGGTTTTCTTTGATTTGGAGAATACCTTCCTTGTCTGATTCCTTTTGACAAAGGTGATAAAAATCCTTGACATCTATGATTTGAGACTCAAAATGCCTTGAATTTATTAGAAACTAGATAATTTTCTAGTCATCATCAAATACCTAAAAAATTCATACATTATCAAGAATAGAGGGATAATGCACTAATTCAATTCAACAGCAACAACAACTAGAAAATTGCCATCTTGATCATGCTCTCTATAAAGTGCTACTATGTTGAAAACTTTGAATATTTTGATTAGGTCCCATGATCTATACTTATATCTTATCAAATAAGACAACATGCATTGGTATTTATTTCTAACTTGGTTAACCACCAGTTCTAAGTCACCAAATACTAGTATTTATTTTACATTGTTCTTCAGTGCAAATTGTAATACTAGAATTAAAGCCTCATATTCATCTATGTTGTTTGTGCATAGAAATTACAATTTGTATGCTTCCAAGAACTTTTTACCTTGTGGATCAATTAGCTCAATTCTCATACTTGATCCTTGCTTGGATATAGCACCATCAAAGTGGAAAGTCCACGACTGATTCAAACCTTTAGGTTATGGCTTTTGTACTTAATTCTACATAGTAAAAGTATCGATACCAAGGTTAGGAGATTCATACTTTACCTCTTCATTCTTGAAATTATATTTCATAATGGGGTACTTCATTTTTGGATCTTTGTCAATTATAATTTGATTTTATAATTCCCTCCATGGTAGCCATATATGAGATAATTTTGTAGAGAGATATCCATTAAGTGTTTTAGACCAATCCCTGCTCAGCAATAGTTCATAGCCTTCTGGTATGTCTACCATAAGAATAACATATGTCATCTATAATTACAATTTAAATTTGACTTGAATTCATACATTGGTAAATTCTCCAACTATTAGTACTACTATTTTGTCTAATTGTAAAACCATTCTCTTTAAGGGGCTTGGAGTGATACCAAGATTTTGACATATGAATGTGGGCATGATAGTTGTAGATGATCCAGAATCAACTAAATAGTTATGAATATTATTTCCAAATGCCTTGATAGTTAACAAAAAAGGAATAACTTCTATTTTACTCTTGTAAATGATGTTGGCATCAACAAATTTCACTTTATCTATAGATGCTTTAGTTCTTTCCATATTATCTTTTCTAGTAATTGACTTTCATAATAACTCTTTCTATTCAGGGTTGTGAGCTAACTCATGAAGATTTATGTTTGCCTTGATCTTCTTCATATCTTCTAAAATATTGTATCCTCATTTACTTGGTTATTCCTTGTTATATGGCTAATCATTCTCCTTTGGAGGGAGTGGATTATTATCTACTTTAGGATTAGGAGGAATCATCATGGTATTTGGAAGAGTCGATGTTATAAGTGGTTGTTTATTCCTTAGATTATATGCACCTCTCTAGAATTATTAAAAATCATGAAATTCATCCATGTGTTATGGTTCATTATCATCTTCACTTGGGAATGGAAACTCATGAGTTTCAAAGAACATGGTAGTGATAGAATATCCAAGATCTAGATGATGCTCAGGTAGATTATGCATCTGATCTTGTCTAACCACATCTTTTTGAAAGATTTTAAATGCTGCATAAAATTCAACATAGTTAAGCTCACTATGCTCAAAATTATTATGAATTATACACCAATTAGGAAGAGTCATTTCTACTATGTTGATCTATAAGAGCATGTTAGGTTGCTCCATATTGTCCATAGGTCTATTGAATGGTCAGTTGTATCTCTAAAATCTAATTTTTGATTACCAGTTATGCCATTATCACTGCCCATCCTCCTTTTCATATTTAGGAAATCATTGATCAACTTTTGAGCCATCTTTTGAATATATTCTAGTTATGCATTTATAGATTTAGTGCCTTATAAAATAGTAGTAGGAGATATAGTAGATTATTGATTATGTTGGTATCTATTGCCTTATATGTGATTGTTCAAGAATCTATAATTTGGCTATGTTGTTTGTGTCACGAGAGTTAACATGTATAGTTAGTTCTAATTAAATGTTGATACATTCTACCTTGTATGTGGAATTTGATTCAACATGGGAAAATCATTGTCGACATTAGGTGCCCCAAAAATCTAAGGATTTAGTTTCTTGTCTACATTGATAGCTTCTTTATATGTTAATTTTAAATTGTTAATAGTAGATGATATTCTCAGGAATGCAACAATGATTGGATCTAGGTCATTTTTGTACATTTCTAACATTAATGGCTCATTTGATTTATATCTCAGGATCAGCTAGTTGTACATCTTTTGGAACCTTACATTGAAATCATGGATGGGCTCATTAAGTTCTCTCCTCATGCTGGGGAAGTGTTGGTATACCAAACTAGGATTGGTGACCTATCCAAACTTCACAAGAAAATTTTATTGATATTCATCCCAAGAAGTGATCGAATTTTCTTTTAGATTTAAATACCTTTCATAAGAAGCATCCATTAGAGTAAAAGGGAATAATCTACATGTAACATATTCATGGATAACATTCATTAGCCTTAATACAGCTTTAAAAGATCCAAAATGTTCCTTTGTTATCCTTTCTCCTAAAGAACCAAAGAATGATAGGTAATTTTCAATATTATAAGGAAAATCATGCATGTCCCCTGAGACAACAATAGTAGATCCAATTAACCAAGGTGTTTGAGCCATTGGTTGATTAATAGGTAAAAGATTGCTTACTAGAGAAGGAGTCCTAGGAGGTGGATTAATTTTAATTGGGGTTATTGGCGTAGTTCTATGTCTCCTATGATATGCTGAGAATGACACTAGAAAACCAACTTGAGAATTAGATCTGGTCACTCTCCTAGGTGATTCTAGTGCAACTCTACACAAAGAATAACTACTATTATTAGGGGTGTTGGCCCTCCTAGTATAATTAAAACTATTGATATAGGTTTTATGAATACCATAGCATAATGAGGTAGCCTCTAACATTTTAGGATCTCAATAGAGCTAAACTCAACTCTAGGGCACAATTTTTAGGTATACGGTCATTGACAACTTTTTGATGGAATAGCTGGTAGGGCATACAAGTTGTTGATAAGGTTTTTTGGATGGAGGTGTCGTCCCTAAAAGGTAGTGAATCTCTATGTGATTTGGATGAGCGAATGGTTGTTAATCTAAAGTGGGTATATCTCAAAACAAACTCAAAAAAGGAGGGAAGGGTAAGGCATAAAAGAAAGCTCTATGGTTTTTAGGTTTTACATCCCTAGTTGGTTTCTAAATAGGCATGTGCTATCAAAACCTATGTCTATTTTTAGTAGCTATTGCACACACACAATCAGACATGGCTAAGAAATCTAAAGACATAATGATGTAGGAAAAATCACAAGCCTCAGATAAAGGTTGATCTGTTTTGGGTATCTATTTCACACTCTTACTCAAGGGATTATGGCTTCGGATAACAAAGTATATAACGCATATTTGGCACACACATATAAAACTACATTAAATAAATCACTAGTACACATTCAAAATTATGAATTAAATAACTTGACTATCTTAACCAATATCTTTTACTAATCTTTCAATAGTTATTGTAAATCTACAAATTAGTATATCAATCATTATAATCAAGAATCCATTCACATCTATTTCACACTAAAGATTATTGAAACATACAACCAAATAAAGTAACAACTAATTACACATAAATTGGAAATAAAATACAGAAACACATTTGTTGATGATAAAAATTAATGTCACTCCTGTATTCAAAATTCTCTGACAAAAATCCAAGTTGGATTACAATTTTTTATATAGACTTAAAGGAAGAGGCCACCTCATCCTCCAAATCCATGCAAGGTGATTACATGTAATAGTTAGAATATGAGTTTTAACTATATTCCAAAACTATATAAGAGTCCACTTAAAATTATCAATTAGCCTTTGCAAGAGCTATGCAACATGTGCTTGTGTATGTGTATAAAGACAAATGTTATTTTACAATTTCAACTTGAACTATACATAAAATATAAATATATGAACTATTTTCTCAAAATAGTACATGCCTCTTTTTATAGGTTATGATAACAACCTATTAATATTTTAGATTAACCACCTTCAAATGAAACTCAGACATGCATTGCTTTACCAATTCTTTTTAGAACTAGGGACACTATTGGTAACTGTGACTAACTTATCTAAATTGTGTGTTTCATTTTTATCCATTATAACTATAGCCTTTTCCATATCTTCACTTCTATATTTTCTAACCATGTGTGTTTATATTCCTGATTGAGTCTAGGATCATTGAAAATTCCACTATCGACTCACACCATCGATCTACTTGTTCCCAAGTTAATGTTGACCATTGTTTTGCCTAGGCCCATTAATATTTGAATCCAAATGGCTAATTTACAAGTTTAACTTTTACATCTATGTGATCATCAATTATTTCCATGTTACCATCAAAATTTAATCCCCTAATGTTTTATTACTAAGCCTAATTTTGATGTTCATGTGAACATCAAAGGCATCCACACAACTAAGAAATTGGCTTAACTCCCTATGAGCTCAACACTTGTCATTTCCTTATTCACTTTGCTCTATAATCATAAATTAAAAGAGGACTTAGCATAAATATAACTTTATACCAAGGTCTTGGAATATAACCTAGGACATTATCTAAATCCCAAAGTTTTATACATATTGATATATGAATAAATCCTAAGTATAAGCTAATGTTAAAAAAATGTTCATGTGTGTGCCACTTGGCAGTTGCTCGAAGATTTTCTAAGATCTTAACTATTGACACTAATTCTTCTCATAGGTCATTTTGATCTTTGTACTAGGATCTCATGATGGTGACACTTGTCACCCTCATGAGGCTCAACGGGTCTTTTCAATTTTTAACCATAGCTTTCACTTCATTAGATCAATTCGGCTTCAGTTAATGTGGTTTATTAGATCTAAAAGCATAGAATAAAAGACATAAGTTAATATAAATGACCATGCATAAGGATTTTAGCCTAATATTGTAGTTGTATTAATAAAATACAATTAGAGCCTAGGCTTAGAATATATAAAAGAGCCCTTGTGTTAATTTAAATGACCTAGCATATATAAATATGATTGGGACCTTGGCTATAATATTAAATTAAGCTAAAAAAGTAATAAAATTCTCTCTAAGTAGGTGTGGCACTTGGTAATTTCATGGGATTTTTGGTTTATTCATTTTGGCATTAGGGTATTATTTCTACCATTTTGTGTGGGGGAATTATTTCAATATTTTTGTTGGGGGGCTAGTCTTTATAAAAGACCTGCAACAAAAGCTTGAAGGCTTGATTTTTATCAGACAAAATCTTTAAAACACAACTTACAAAACATGTACAATTTTTTTTAGATAAAATGTCTGAGACACAAATTATATAGTTTACTTTCATCAGATAAAATGTTTGAGACATAAATTTTGAAGGAATTAGTCCAGGGCAAAAGTCCCAAAATAATTAGTCTAAGATAAAAAGTCAAAGGATACTCTCATAGGTAAAAGTGCCCCTAACAAAAATTTTGAATGGTCTACTTCATAGAAAAACATTTCCAAACCAAATATGCTGAGGACCCAATCCTCTCAGAAAAATGTCTAAAATAATTATGCTGATGTAAAAAATCTTGTAAAAAAAGGTCTGATAGAATAAGTTCAAAACAAATAAGTCCAAAATAACAAATTACATAATTCCTATAAGAGATACTAGATAAAATACCCAATAGAATAAGTATGGAACAATTATAAAGATAGTCTTTGAAAATACAAAACCAATGCCATCTTGCCAAAGTATGAAAGGCCAATAGTTGGTCTTTTCCTAGAATTTTGCAAAAAATACATAGAAAAGGGGCTCAAAGTCAAGACTATAATCTAAAAAATAATGGTTCCCCATTTAATATGTAAATTATGGGGACGTTGGATTCAATAAATTCTAAGACACAAGACTTGAAATGATTTCAGCAACGTAACATTACCCATCTCAATCAAGTGACATACTGAATGTTTTGACACAAAATTTTTCTAAGTTAAAACAAGGTGTTAAATTAATGACATAATGTCTCCTTAAATAATGGATTAATGTTGGACACAAGACTCATTCATGATATGGTATAAATAAAAAGGGCTTAGTTCTAACACACCAAGCAATATATAATAAATGATAATAATACAACTAAGTATATCATCTTAAATCTTATCAAGGTGTGGTAAAGTGGGGTTGACTAAAACTTACAATTTATGACCATCTAGATTGATCCCATGTGTATAAATTTTTACATATTCACATAAGAAAATCAACAAATCAATTAGATTCACATCAATATTTTATGAAAAGGTCTTGTCCTTTTCACAACCACTACATCCATCAATTACTCAGTGTAGTGTGATGTCCTAATTGATCATATGTTATAGGTTAGCTTGCCACTAACAGAGATTATTTAACCATTCAAACCACCATACTAGTGGGGTGATCAAAATTTGTATCCCCCCCCCATGGAGAGGGATTACAATACTACTGGGAGATGAAGCCCCAGGTCAATTATTTCCTAAAAAAATCATGAGATAAAATGACACCCATTTCATAAGCAAAAATGAATGAAAATAACATATGAGTATAAATAATTTAGGGTTTATTTTAGATCACCTAATGCTATGTGGTTTTAAGGAGAGCTTCACCAACTTTATTTCTACACCTTGGACTAGGTGCTAAATGCAATGGAAAGCAATTTTGATCCCACAAGTTCCCTATAGGGGATGGTGGAAAGCATACATGCATTATCATTTTTATGAAAATAAAAAATCAACAAATATTTTTCAAATAATTTTTTAGTGAAGTTTTATTTTTAAGCACCCGATTGATTATGAAATTATTCACTACTAGGCCCCTTGGCTTAAGTATGAAAATAGAAAAAATTCACAAAACCATCTAGTTCATTTTAAGCCCAAAGTTTAGATGTGCAAGATGTATCCTAAGTTCATTTTAAAACACCAACTTAAAATGTTAAATATTTAATCATGTGTTTTAGACACCAAATTTGAAATTTTTCTAAGACTTAGTATGTTAGATTCATTTTAGGCATCAAATACCAAATGTGTAAGATCTAACATGTTCATTTTAGACCCAAATTGAAATGTGAAAGATTTTACTAATTACTTTTAAAATCCCAAAATTAAATGTTTTATTAGTATAAAATATCAAATTTGGTATTCAAATTGATCCTTTAACCTACAATTGTTAGATAATAACCCCCTGCTTTGAAGCTCTTTCTTGATTGGGTAAATGATGTCTAAATTTTTTATCTCTTGGGTTTTTAATTTAGTTCACACAATGATTGTAGATGGTCATAGATGACTACCATTAGTTTTAAGGTGACTGACATCAGTCGATCTCTTAGAAAACCACTACCGGTCATAAAGAATTGGCACTGGTCGATGAAAACCATCATCGATCGCTTGTGGAGCTAAAGGCAAAACCATAAAAGATAAATATGTTAAGTTAGGCCTTGGTTAGTATAAATATTAATAAGACTTTCAAGGTTAAACTAGGTAAATTAATTTAAATGCCTTTGAAACCTATAAATCATAAATCTAAATGAAAAAAATAATCAAAATTCAAGCTTTATGAAAGCTTTTCCTTTGTAATTAGACCATTGATGGTTTACACAAAATCGAGGTAGGTTGGGTAGAATTGTGATTGGTTTAAGCCAACCATTGTTGATTATACCTAACCATCATCGATCTATATGTAAATTTGAGAAATAAACCAAAATCAAATCTAGCCAAAATAAGGTTAGAAAATTAATTTTAGAGAGATTCAAGCATCCAAATAAAGATTTAAAATTTGAATATTGATGTCCTTGGTATGTGGGATGCATTGGGTCCCACTAGGAATATCATTTGTGATGCTAAGAATTTGACAATGGAAGGGAGGCTATATCAAGTGTTAGTTTCCATTAAAACAAATGAAATTAAAAACACACTAACAAACCATACCACCTCCATACCTAGATTATATGGGGATGTTGGTAAAAAAACAAAAAATGACAAATCTCAACTAAAATGTAAATAAACTTACAAATTTTCCTTACCTTATTTGAATGCTCCAAATGATGTGTTTGTTGGCTTGCTTAAATTATGCTCAAGAAGTCTTTATCAATGGGGTTTGGCTATATCCATCTCCTTTTGACACCATACTTGTCTTAGATTTTGGTTGATGTTGCTTGAAAATGTCTTGGCTTGGCTCAATTTTGGTATTATAACACTATGTATTTGCTTGATGAATCAAATCCTCCATTATAACTTTACTATGTTCCAAGATCTCTAAATGAAGAGCTCTAATCTTGATTTTATAAGCTTTAAAATAAACTTGGAATGAGTTAAATCCTAACCTTGGTTGGATTATTTAACCCCATAGGGTTAAAAGGTGTCAAATGGTCATGATTATCATGAAATAAACATGGGTGGGATATTTTTCAAAAATGACAACTCACAAAAGCTAATGATGAAAACCTAGGATATTCATTGATTTTTGAATTTTCCTTTTTGATAATTCATTTAATTACTCATGGATGAATTCAATTAGGATTTGATTAGGATTTTCATGTTAATTAATTCCTTTTAGGATTTTGAATATTTTTTAAGTTTTGATTTAATTGATTTGGGTATTTGTTCTATTTAATTAATTTCTGGGCCAAATTGATTTAATTTTATGTTATGTAGACAAATTCGAGACATATAGAAATTCCTAGTTTATATTTTAATGGTTGGTAATAATTTATCTAATTTGGGTATGAAACCATTGGTGACCATTTTTAGATGTCTACATTTTTTTATGGAGAACTATTATGAGCTTTTGGGTGAAGCTATGTCTAAGTTTGCAAAACCTGTTCTTATGTGTAGTAGTTCTAATTCCCTATCAATAACCTATTTTGACTAATTTTACATGTAAAACCAAGACTTATATGTTGTTAATGGGTTAGGTTAGACATCCTCAACACCCTATTGTGATGAGAGTTGCCTACATACCAATACTTTGAGGAGTGATCAAGTCTGATGTAGTTCTCCCCACCTAAGTGATATTAAAATTACAAGTGAAGCTAGTATGGATGTCATCTTGAGGTCTTTTAATGTGATTGAGACTATAAATCTTAGTAGTTTGAGCTTAGGAATGTTATATATGGATATATTTATAATTAGGGAAGAATAAGGATTGATACTCATGATTGTGCATAGCTTGTTCTGAGTTAATTTGTTATTGCATCTCATTTCCATCTAGTGAATAATGGGATAAAAGTCATTTATATACTATTTTAGTCCTTGTGCATGTCTTAAAAGAGGTCTAGCTGACCCTAGGTGGTTATTGATTTAAAAATATTATTGGTGGCCAAAGGCATGAAAAGGATAGTAACACCCAAACTGGGACATTAGTTCCATTGGCACTACTATCTAAATCATGGTGCTAGTGTTCAGGTGGTAAAACCTAAGGAACTAGGGTAAAAGATACTAAGGTGAGGGTGTGTAACTACTCTAGGAATGTTTAGTGATGTATGTATCTCATATAAAGTTTGGATAAGTGTCTTAATAGGTCCTAAGATATGTCTAGGTCTATGTTAGGGATGGTTGGTCTCAATTAACACTCTTATCACTCAAGTTTCATTTTTTAGATGATGTTACTATAGGCCCTAAATCACATAACAGAGATTTTAATTTTAGCCAATGTATAATCACAACTTGTGTAGTAATTAGTACAATAAGGGAAATGATTGATTTCATAAGCAAATGAAACACTTAATATAAATATAAAAATATTAATGAAATCAATTTCAAGACACAAAAGACTTAATGAACCTAATACCAATGATATTGAAGCATTCTCTTGTCAACTTCCATGAAAGGACAAGGCTATAACCAATGTTCTGAAAGAATTACTTGCACAATTTTTGAAGGACAATACTAGAGTTTCACCCAATTTAAGAGATGTATTAAAAATAATATTTGATTCTCGTAACTATGAATCACATCCAAAATATTTATTGACTATGACTCAAACATAATTTTACTCTATGTTTTTGGAAAAACATTCACAAATTTATATTAGTCAAAGATATTTTGAGATGGAAAAATATTTTTATGTAAAAATAAATCACACATGCACCACTTGTTATTGTAAGCAACATATTGATTTTGCAATACACTATGATTTTTTATGCCATATTCATTTTACTTTGCATACTAACAATAATTTGCAAAAAATTGGTTTAGAAGTTATGATAAAATGGGATAGGAAATTTAGTCCAATCTTTTTTGTGAAAGACCAGATTGATAGTTATTTTATAAAAAAACATGTTTAGATGGAAACTAAAACATTTGTGGTGTATTCCAAAACTAAAAAAGTGTATCCATGAAGATGAAACAAATGCAATTAGATAGGAATTATTTGGTTTGAAAAAGTACAAATATGTGACCTCTCAAGCAAAAGATGGTAAAGAATCTAAAAGGTGTGAGCTTCTTAAAAAATAGATACATGTTTTAAAATTTATGGTTAAACTCAAGGAGAATTATTTTTATGATTATGTAAGGCATACACATAGGACTAGATGGTTGGATGAACATTTCAATATAAGCAAGGACACATTCCCACTTGGTTTGACTATTTTAGTAGTCACCTTTACTAAAAATTATTCATTTAACCCACAAATGAAAGTTCTATTGCAATATCAAAAATCATCTGAAGTTGCCAAATTATTGTATATAGCATTCACACATGCACCTAATAGTACCGATAAGGATAAAAAATATTAAGGGAGTATCATTTATATATCAATGATAATCCATCACATTGTATAGAGTACATGCATGGTTGTTTTGAGAAGTTTTATGGATAGTTGACTAAGGGGAAAATTCATTTCAATCATATTTACATTTGGTTGGACAATTACACATTACAATTCAAGAATGCATATATGTTTTATTGGTTGAGCACAATGAAAGTTACCACTGGTGTAGAATAGATGTGGAGTTTCATTAAGAATGGTCATGAAAAATGGGAGCATGATGGTGTTGGAGCATGTGTAAAAAGATTCATTACAAGGGAGGAGTTGAAATTTGATGAGGGTGCTCATTTGACTAATGTACAAAGCATCATTGAATAGTGTAATGAGAACATGTTCTATGTTTCTCAACTAAATTCTATTGTTCATAGATATTTTTGGTTAATGGATGAATAAAACTTGGAAAAATATGAGGACTATATGAATGTAATGGGTTCAAGTGAGATCCACTCATTTCATATCTCAAATGTAGGATCTTAGACTATTCACGCAAAACACTGGGCATGTTTCTATTCTACATACATGGACTCTATTTAGAATGAGTGTGAGTCACAAGAGTGGGTGGATGACTAGAGTTTTATAAATCTAATTCCAAACACATATCAAGTTTGGAGAGCATTGTAATTTATAGATATGGCATTGTGACATGACTTTGACCATGTATCTAATCTAGTTTACCCAGATAGAATATTATTCATTGTTATTTAATCCCATTATCTATCTTCATATAATGTCATTAAAATTTGATTTTTGTGATACAGAGCATTTTTTTGTAGTTGTTATAGATAAGGATAATGAATAGGGGATAAATTATAACTTATGTTGGTGTGTAGAGGAAAAGAAAAAATTAACTTTCACAGTCATAGATGGAGAAAATATTGAGTGTCCTATTAGGTCTATGGAAGTCACTATAACTTGGATTCAATGATATCCAATAAAATTTTTATATATATGGTTGTTTGAATACTTTGAAACATATAAGAAGATACTACACTATTAAAATTTGGTTATTGCAATGAATATTCAATTGAAAAAATATCATGGGATGCCATTAAACATGCATATATGGAAATTTCATGAGTCAAACCATGAAGCTATTCTTTCTAATATCAATAATAGAGTAGATCCTAGTGGTTCGATGGATTGATATGTGTAGATATGTTGACTTTTAAAATCTAGCTATAATTAATTTTACCCAATGTTTTAGATTTTGTAGGTAGTACATATAAATTTAGTTTTTAATTACTAATAATTTTTTATAGGTTAGTGGTGCCATATAAGCTTCCACATTCATGCAGTTGGCACTTTTAGTAAATAATTTAATATTATCAAAGCTAAGATAATATTTCTAAAGTTACTTAGAATTTATCCTTGAAAATCAATTTCCTTTAATAAAGGAAGGTGTAAAAGGAGCATCATGGCTATTGAAAGTGTTCAATGTGGTAAAATGCATTCATGAGTCAATTTATATTTTGGTATGGTGGTATCCTTGATTAAATTTTGATATTAAATCACCATGTACTTACCTTCAATTCTTCACTTCTTATTCAACCAACTTGTTTTCAACTCCCATGAAGTAGTTCCATTATTATAGGGTAGTTTGAAAGACCTTCGATGCTTATTTGACTCCATCAATGAATATTTGGTTGCTCAAGTCATAGGGGTAGCATGTTTTACATTATATAAATCCTATTTCATAGGATATCATGGTCTAAATATCTGCCCATTCATCATGTATTCCTTCTTACCTACATTTAATTGATTATCAACTCCTAGGTTGCCACTCTCATTGCACTCACTAGCATATTCATTATATTACATGATTTCCAATGTAGGCTCCCCACTTATGGAAATCCATACACCTCGATATGGGAAATAAATTTATGAATATTTTTAATTATTATTACATCTTTAAATCTGATTAAAAACCCCAAATTAGATACCTCTTTCCTCAGAGAGGCAAACTAGCTCCTTTTAATTCTTAACTACACAAATCCACCTTATTAGTGTAACCAAGGTGAAAAGTGTATAGATAAATATTATTGTTATAAAATTTAGGTATTTAGTTTTTAATAAAAGATAATTAATATCTTGAATCATTCCAACCTCTCATCTTGGGTCATTATCAATTTGCTTGTAAGAAGGTTCACTAGGCCACTAGCTTGCTAGGCATGTTTGGAGGTAGATGAAGAGTAGGATTGGATATTTGAGTTAAAAATAATATTGAAACATATAAACACCATTTTTATACCTTTTTACATATTCCATGTCCATTATAATATCTAATACCTTCACAAAGTGATTACTTGTTACTTAACCTAGTTCATTTAGGCCTAGATACAAAGCCATGTTTGTGAGTAGTCATGTATAACTTCATTTTGATTGGATTTTAAGGATTTAAAAAACATAAAAAATATTAAATACATCATAAATCACATAAAAATTAAAATTTAGAGAATTTTTTATCAATATAACTTGACTTATAGAACTTTTGGTCCTCTTTAGGTCTGAGTTTCCTCCATTTTTGCATGTGCAAGGCTATGTTTTTGTATTTGATATATCCATAGGTATATTAAGGATATTATATAAATTTAAAATTTTATGAAATATCAAGTCAGAACTTCAATCCAAATTTTAAGTCATTTGGATCTATAAAACCCATGTTATGCTCCTTTTTGTGCAAATTATGATCTACATGGCAACAAGCAGGCCAGTTTAGAAAAAAATGTATCTTGAGTTATGTAGAGTATCAAGAGCTCATTAAATTTTTTATAGGTCTATTCCAACCCCATATACAGCTTCCAATAATTGTATGGGCAGGTACAATCAATAAAAAACACCATAATCATATAATTGCAGGCTTTCATACCCTCTTTGTGGTTGTGTGCATACATTTGGGCTATGGAATTGAATTTGGAGGCATACATGACATGGCATGGATATTTTTATAACTATTAGGATTGTTTTATGATTTTAATAGTACCTTTAAAAAGTTATGAATAACCTTTGAGTGTTCCCAATGACTCAAGATCTCCAACCATGCACAAACCTATTGACAACTTTCATTTTTTCACCTTGTGTATACGAATGTGACTGATAAAACAAGGTATGGTTGGTTTGATTGTAGGTGAGGTTTGATTGATTATAGGTAAGGTTTGGTTGAACACAGGTAAGGTTGGGATAAAAAATGGCTTGTGATTCAAGGTAAATCTCTAAGGCAAGATGATTATCTTCTAAGAGTCTAACAAAGTTAGGATCTCCTGGAGAAAATATAGGAAGTCTCCCCATTGAACAAGGTAATGGAGATGAGGTGGATGAAGTTTTCCAAGGAGAGTTATATTCCTCACAACTCAAATAAAGAGAAAATAATAAAATGTCAAATAAGATAAAACACACCCTAAATCACCTTAAATCCTAAGGTTCTTTTTGTCTCACTTGTGGCTTATGCCTTAAGTTAAAATTGTGTGACTCAACTTGGTTTTGTAAAGCGGTTACTACAAAATAAGTCTATGGTTGGTTTTAAGTAGTCTATGCTCTCAAAATTTTCTATGTTGGAATCATTACATGGCTTGATATTGAGGCCTATCCCCTCACTTCACACACCATAGCGATAAGGGTGTCAGATGCTTAGCCAAGATATATTGAATGCCAGAGATTATACTCAACTAGAGAATTGAGTTTTGGTTTTTCCCCTTGGTAATGATGTCCAAGTGGGGTATCCAATGGGTGAAGGTTTACCTCTAGTACATGAAACTCTATTTGAGCCTTATTTCAAGTGTTTGATGCTTGATTTGGTGTAAGTGGTTTGGTCTATGTGTGCAAAGAAGTGAGGATATGATTAATTTATTCAATTAATTAAGTTATGTGAGCTAACTATATAAGTAAATAATCTATGAAAGGTAAATGTTATACCCAAAATAATTTTTGATTTTGTTTAAATGAGTATAAAACAAGAATAAAATCAAACTATGAACCCAGGAAAAATCTTGGGTCCCATCAGGTGTGCTAGAATGTTTCACTATTTTTTTTTACTTATTTTACCTTTTGAAGACAAAAAAAAACTTAGAAAAAGGTAAGGTAGAAGAACTTGGATGTGGTTTACGCTCCATAATCTAGACAGTTGTAGATACTCCTCTTTGGCTTGGGAGGATGGCCTACAAATAAGAAAGCAACTAGAAAATTATTGATTGGCTAGTTAGGTGGGTGGATTACCTAGTGTAAGCTATATCTAATAAGTACACAACTTTCTTGGAGGCTATTGAACCACCTTTTAGACTTGAGTTAATGTTATGAAAATGTTGATAAAAAAGGTTGCATAATATAAATAAAAGTACTTAATCAAAAAAAAATACTTTTCAAAAAAAATGCTTATTTTAATAAAATAGTATTAAAGGAAATGTTAAATTATTAAGGTTTAGTTCATATTATTGATATTGAGTTTGTGTAGTGATAGAGGTTAACAAACAAGCCTTTTGGTTGAGGTGAATAGGTGTTTTCATCTTGTTGTTTTGGGTGAAATAAGATTACATAGTGACTGTCACCGGTCAAGGTATGACCATCGGTAGTCAAGGTTGACCATCACTAGTCAATAGGTGATCATTGATGGTTGAAGATGATCACTAGCGGTCACTATGGGTTTTGACAGGTTATTGGTTCTAGGCATAATGGATTGTGGGTAGGTTGCATAAGGGTCATGTATGTTGCTTGAGGTTGGTTGTTGGTCATGAGGGAAGAGATAAGTTCTTAGAGATGTTAAGGTCAATATTTTTACATTCAAATGATTAAGAGTGGCCAATGGGTGCTCTGGTGGAGAGGAAGATGTTTGGAGTTGCACAACTCCAACACTAGAGGGGGTATGGGTAGAAGCTAGAAATGAGTGTAGGTTGTAAGCTACTAAAAATAAAACTACTAAAATTATGTAAAATGTAATATACTTAGCTTAGTTGTTGTTGGCTTGAATAATTCTGGAGTTGAGGTGAAACTGCTTAGGAGCTTGGAGTTATGCGGGCAAAGTGACAACACTTGAATCCTTGGTGTTGAGATTATAAAAGTGCCTCATTGGTCTTTGTCTAGTTTTCATTTGGCTCTCGTTCGCCAAATTTTTTTGGTCATTTACTCTAAATGATCCTCATTCTGTCCTTGTGATTCCACGCTTTGGGCATGAGTCTTAGTCTCACGTTATGTAACCATAGATAGTTTTAGTTAACCACTGTCGGTCAAGGGTCGATTGTCCATGGTTAGGGAGAAGAGGTCAAAATGGATAGAATTATCCATTTTTACTAATGATTGGTAGTTAAGGCATTGGAAAATGGTCTAAGGGTATTTTTTAGGGGCATGGGGATGTGCAAGTAAGAAGTCTAGGTGGTTAGGGCATTAAATGTTAGGGTAGAAATAGTTCTTAGGTTAGGTGTCAATAAGTTAGCCATGGGCTTCGGTAAGTGAGGTGGAAATAGGAATTAACTAATTTATTTAAATAATTAAATTAGCTAAAGGGGTTAAGGGTATTTAATAAATAATCTAATAAAAAAGGGGGTCAAAAAGTGGTTTGAAAGTTAATGTGACATCTAGAGCTATAGTGTATGTATTTGTAGTATCTACAACCATGAAAAAAAGTTACATAATATGAACCATTCAATTTACTATCATTAGCAATTGAAATAAAATTAAATGTTATAACTTCTTTCCTTAGACCATAAAAAATATATGCATATTTTAAACATGCATTGCTTGTATCATAATAAAAAACAATATTCAAGACATATATGTTGTTCATAATCTTGTGCAAAAAATAAAACATTTAGAAAACATAAGCATCTTCAAGATTCATATAAACATATGATTTTAATGAAAAAAAGTTAGCACACCCTATAATGTTAATAAAAATAACTTGACCTTGTACCATCAATTTGAAGCAGTTAATAATGTAGCGAATGGGTTTCCATGATCTTTCTATTATTAAATTGAAATTATTATGAAAAAAAGAACACCAAGTGTTTTTCAATCCCACAAGAAAGACCAATACTGAGTACTAAGTTAGGAGAAACATAACACAAAGAGAGAAACTTAATACTAAGATATCCACCACCTATGTGAGTCTTTCATTAGCAACAAGTAATTAAACATTAAAAACATCTATTCATATCACCATTTAAGAGAATAACTGAGTCACAAAATATAGATGCATGTTTAAATATATAATATGGTAAGATCTTAAAATTATTCTCAAATAGGCATACCATCAGGTCGTTTAAGTAGTCAAAAATACAATCAATATTTAATTTTACGAAGCTTTTATTAATAGTTGATTGACTTATGAAGAAAAATGAACACAATAAGTGTTTTACAACTCTACAATAAATAGTTATACATGTCCATCCTTCATATTAGTAAAATTATCAGTCAAGAACTTAGGAGTATTATGTTGACTGTATTATTCACTGCTTGAATGAATTCATGATTAGTTAGAACATAATCATTCATTCAATGCATAATCATTGTTTGTATTGTTGAATATCCAACCCTTGAGCATAAAATTATTTTTAAATAAGCATACCACCAGATTGAAGCATTCAACAATACAATCAATGAGTTTCCATGATCCTCATATTATTAACTTGATAAGTGTTCTGCAACCCCATAAAAAATACCAATACTGAGTACTAAGTTAAGAGAAACATAACACATAGAGAGAAACATAGTACTAAGATATTCACTACCTATATGAATCTTTCCATTAGCAAAATGAAATTAAACATTAGAAATATCCATTCATATCACCATTTAAGGGAATTATCCAAGTCACAAAAGATAGATGTACGTTTAAACATGGAATAGGGAAAGATACTAAAATCATTCCCAAATAGGCATACCATAATTAGTTAACAATATAGTCCATGGTTTTCCATGAGCCTTTTATTATTAGCTTGTTTGAGTTATCAATAAAAATTAACATAAGTGTTTTGCAAGCCCATCCTTCATATTAGAACAATTATGACTGAAGAATTGAGGAGTATTATGTTGACTATATTATTACTTGCTTGAAGGAATTAATGATTAGTCAGGGTATAGGCATTCATTGAACACATAATTTATTTTGCATGTTTATGTAATTAGGATATGTTAAATAGAATTCATTAAATGCACAATCCATTCAATATCAGTTACTACTTCCAACATAACTCACAGTCCTATACTCTGCCTCCTACAACAAAGCATTGACTATATTGTTAATTGCATCAACCCTTGATGGTATGCTTATTTGGGAATCATTTTAAGATCTTACCTTGTTTTGTGCAAGAGATGTGCATCTATCTTCTATTACTGAGTTCATGCTGACAATGGTTATAACTATATTTTACTATATGTACACCATCATTTCTAAACATTCAAATTCCTTTATAGTATAAAGCTAGAATACAAAGGTACAGAGTTTAAATTCTTTTATGTGTAGCATATCCAACAATGATTATGCGTTGAATTCATATGCATTCATTAAATTATACGTATCATATCCTGATTACATAAACTATTCAATAAACTTTGTGTTGCATGAATGATTCTACTCTAGCTAATCATTAATTCTTTCATGCAGTCAATTATACAATTAACATAAAACAAACCCAAATGTATTACACAATCTAGTTATGATATGCCTTTCCTGAGATGTTGAACCGATATCATGCTCAAGAGTTGACGATTCAACAATGAAAACAATGACAATGTAATTCATTGTAGCTACCAACATGTATAGTAAAATGCCTCCTCGGGAATGCTCCTATGGTTCGTGCTTTTGGAATCAAGTAATGACGAACGGATAATAGATACAAGCTCTTGCACAAAGAGACAAAGAATATTGTAATGGCAAAAGAAAACTGGTATACTCTTTGAATAGGGGAAAGGCATACAATTAACAAGTCAACGTTCAATAGATATTAACATTTTACTTTACAACGTGCATTTTGCTTAACCATATTCATTTGTCTTAACTATTGTCATTTGTCTTAACCGCTATTGTTTGCCTTAATCATTGTTGTTTGCCTTGATGTATTGTTAACGAATGTTACCATACCCATGAGCACTCAGCGTTGACAAATTTGGTGGGCCCCGCAGACACGTCAGCGGAAAATGCGAATGCTATTGCTAATTAAGATGCTACGAGAAATCAGATTGATTGCCTCGATGTCCTTTCACATAAAACCAAGAAGACGCTGTAAAAAAACTTCCCCAATCGATGAATTCCACAAACCCCTCAACGTGTGGCATCCTACTAGAGTCATAAAACTCACGAATACAGGTTTTAAAGGCCATGAAGCTTCGAATATGACAGGTAGTGGGTGAGAACACCTCGATTCCTTTTCGGCCTTTGAAAAAAGCTCCATTCTCACCTGCGAGTTGAGGTAAACTGGGCCGCTGGCCCGAAAATTTCTGTCCTTCACTTCCACAAATGCAGGATCGACTCTGGCCGCAAGTGAAACCTAAAAACTAGTACCTGAGAAGGAAGCCCTAAAGCTATGGTTGAAACAGAAGTTTCAACCCATGGTGATGGCAATGGGGGAGGAGCTCTAAAATCCTTCATGCTCATATTTGGTGAATGCCGCACCACCATGATGCAACCCTATGTCAAGGCCGTGGCTTATCCAACCTCTTATTATTGTTTTCCCTGCTCCATTCGCATTGCCTTCTCTGCTTACATTGCGCTCCTTCTAACTGTGTTTCATTCCCCCTGTTCTTCTGAACGCTTAGTGAAAATAGGGTTTGGCGGAAGCACACACAGCTCAACTACCATTCTTCTTGGACATTTTTTGGATTTCTTTGCTTCCCTTTGCTCTGCCAGTCTCAAACCGTTGCCGCTCCTGCTTCCGCACTCCATCACCACCAGGGCCGGCCACAGGAAAATCGACCTTTTCCATCTTCTCACTCCTTGTTCTTGGCTCAAGCTTCTGCTACATTTCGCTCGCCCTATCATTGTTTAGGATCTTAAAAAACTATCATTGACAATAAAGTTTAATCAATTTGGTGAGGATCTTAAAAAACTATTATTGATAATAAAGTTTAATAATTGATAAGTAAGTGTTTTTACAATTAAAACTTGGTAAATTGTTCTCACAACTGAAACTTCATTTTAATTTATCAGTTTAAATATTTTTCAAATTAAGGTCATCACAAGCGAGAAACCAATTAAATATTTGAGATTTTATTTCAAAGTGTATAATTAATATTTTTATTTATTATTATATTAAGATATATTTTACAATGGTAGTTAGTGAATGGGAGAAGTGCAGGAGAGTGGGAGTATTGTGGTGCCTTGTAATGTGGTTAAATGTATTTATTTTTAATTTTAACTTTAAATTTAATTTTTATTAAATTTTTTTGGTTTTTTAAAGAAAAGTTAATTAAAAAATTTTAATATCTTGATCATATAATAGAGTTTGGAATCGTTTTTATAATTTTTTTTTTTTGAATTTTACATATTAATATAGTTAAATTGACATTATTTATTTTATCACTTTAAAATATATAAAAAAATATAATAAAAATATCAAAATATAATAAAATTATTAATAATTATGACTTTAAAAAAAAAAAAAAAAAAACAAACAAAAACAAAAAACTTAACATATATATTCCTCTCTTTGATATCTATACTAATTTATTATTCAATGACATATATAAAAATGTGGATTTATGCAATACAAATATCATTACCATAACATATGATAGTATTTAGCATAACAAAATAAAAAACACCATCATTTGATAACATCTATTAGATTTTGTAGTTTACTTTAAGATAGATAAGGATAACCAAATGGCCAATCTTAATCTATTGTAGCTTAAACAACACAGTTATGAATACGACTATAATGACTACTTATTTTTCTAGTGAGGCACATACATTAAAGATATGACATATACTCATGAAGGTGAGAAGATCATAGGATAGACATAATTTTTATTGGTCTGAAACATAATGAAATGGCATTCTTCTTCATCCTCACCCTTCCCATTTCATTAAAAAGTGCAAAAATATATGTGTCAATGGTTCGACTAGGTCTCTTCGATGTTCCGACACTAGACAAAACATGATTGAGGAGATTATTGTTGTAAGTTTGGGCATTGTCCATGGTATCCACATCGTTGCCTAGAAGGGTAACTACTCAACGAGCTCATAACTATTCATATTAGCTACAACCTAATTGGAAAAAATAGAGGTAGTCAAAAAAATGCTTGAAAGGTTAAATTCATCACTTTACATAAGATATGCAGGTATAATGAGCTAACTCGGTATCACTAATATAATGGTGGTATAATACTTCTTTCTATATTTATTTCAAATTGTATTCATTTATAATATTGTATGTATACTTTCCACCAACCCTCACTTCATCTTTATAAGTGAGACCTAGAGTTCAAGAACTTGAAGAATACATTCAATACCAACAATAGGTATTCTCAATCCCAAAGAAAACTTAGACCTATTTGAAAAGTTAATGAAACAACAAGTTGATCAAAAATAGGAGTGAAATAAATTTTAAAGTGGGAGATTAGGTTTTTATGAGGTTGTAACTATATAAACAAATCTTCTTGAAGTACTAAAATAAGGATTAAAAATTGTCACTGAAATATTATGGTCCTTATTTGATCTTCTGTAAAATTGGTAGTGTGGCATAAATATTTGCGTTACATCATTTAAAAAAAATTAAATATCATCTTTCATATTTCATATTTGAAGGTCATTGGTCAAAATATTTTAGCCTTAACTTTAACTACCAAATATTGATGAAGAGGAAAATGTCATCTTAAAACCTCAAGTGATTCTATAGACATGTACTAAGATACTATAGATGAGAGTGATCACATAATATATTATCAATTAGAGGACCCTACTTAGAAGATATACAACATAGAAAGATGAATATTTTATACGAAAAGTATCCTCACATGATCAATGTTGAGGATAATGCTTGTTTGAAGGGTGCATTCTATGTGCCTAGCTTATAACATTTATTGAGATATGTGTGGTCAACCATTGGCATGTACAACCTTTAAATTAATCATTTGATAATATTTTGGTTTATTTTTGGTAAGAGTAATTGACCTAATTGAAATATGGTGATCCCTTAATCTAATGATGTTATTTATGAAGGTAGTGTTTAGATATTAATCACCGTATACTCTAAATTTTATTCTCGTTAAAGGAATTATGTAGGTTTCCATCCACACAAGGCTTATTCCTCTATTTGAATATTCTTATTTGAATTACAATTATATTTTGTGGATTTGCTCTTATTTGGAATTAGTGTTAGTTGTTACTTAACTTATATGGCGTTATACTCTGGTATATTATTGTGATTTTACTTTTCCATTATAGAAATTTCATTAAAAAAATAACTTGACCATAGAATGGGTGTAAGAACACAGAAGATCACTAGAATTTATTTTGGATAAATGGATTTATATTAATATTAAAATATAAATACCGATAAACATGAGTAAAATATTAACTTACATTATTCATCAACTAAAAAATTAGAGATAAGAAACATGGCATACAAGTTTTAGATATGTAATTTGAATATCACCAAATTTGGTGACAGTCATCAAGATCTGAAAGTAAAAATGGGCATCCAATTGTTAGATAAATTTAACCCAAATCTAGTAATGGTTATCAAGATATGATACTAAAAATTTGCATCTAGATATGATGCATGAAATAAATTGTTATTTATAGGATAATCTACTCTCCCAATAATGTCCAAACACTTTAGAAACAATTCTAAATAGGTTTTAAAAAATGATTAATGTGTTTGCATGGTTTTGGTCTTCAAAAACCTCATTTAGAATCTTGCGGCTTCGCTCCAATAACACCAAACAATAAATTCTTCTTCTTCTTATTGTAATTAAGTTTCAATACCTGATAAGCATAAGGAAATAATATATATTATCAAAAATTTTGTATAAAAAAAATAGTAAATCTATGGTTATATTTATTAGGCCCCTCAACAGTAATAATATAAAAAAAAAAACACATCTCAATAATTATAATATATAAAACATCTTGAACCAGTGTCTTGAAATATATCTAATATAAACTTGAGTACTTGAATGAATGCTCTAATGTATACTTTATCTTCCTTTTAATGTTTGTAATTATTCAATGAATGCCCATAAAAATGAATTAGCTTGATTTAGTGTCAAGCCTAAATGAACTATAATCACTATATGATATATAGACAAAAATTAAATTCAAATTAACAAAAACTAACCTCTAAGAATCCAAAATTGAAAAAGCTAGAACTAAAGAACAAGTACACTCTATCCTTACGGGACCCAAAAAAATACATTGTAGGAGCATACACACATTCTAGCCATAATCCAAAAGCATAAGAACACTCTTGACATGCTTTGGTAGAATATAAGAACTCTAGACAAAGAGGATAAAATAAATTGACTGAAAAGGAGAGAAAAATAGAGTTAGTAGGGATTTGAGAGAATGGTCATAAATCATCAAAAGTTTGAAAAACACACTAACAATGCCTAATTTAGACCAATAATTAAAAAGTACACAAACATTCTAAAAACATGCAATTTAATAATTAATTAATGCCTAGGGACCATTTTTAAATATCTATAATAATAAATATAATAAAAATGGAAGCTTAAATTTAAACCTTTGGTCATTAGTACAAATTGTTGTATTATTAAAATTTAATGGGCTAATTTATTTATTTTTTATAAATTCATAAATTTATAAATTTTACCTTTGAGATTAATTAATAAATCATAAATTTCTACAATTTTTTTAAAGTGATGAGATATTAAAGAAAAGTTTGGGAAAATTCAATTACGTCATCTATAAGTTGAACTCGATCTCAATGTAATTCAAATGACTAATCATTAAGAGAGCCTCAATCCTAAAGAACTATTTTTTTATTATTATTGGTAAAGGGGTGATTTTTGAAAGGGAACCAACCCTTTTACAAATAATAAAAAACTTGGCCCATAAGCCAATTAAAGTAGAAAATATCACCAATATAAAAAGAAGCATGTACTTAGTTATCAAAAAGTAACCAAATAGTAAAATAACACCGATTGATCTGAACAAAAATGCATGAAATAAGACCAATAAATGCATAATCACTAAGGCTCTAAGACATTAAACACAAGCTCAAGATAACAACTATAAAATCTAACAAAGAACAATCATCATAAGAAAATTGAGAATATAGGTAAAAAAGAGAACAAGCCTAGAGAATAGCTTGTAGAACTATCCATATGTTACATCCAACCTTCTTCCTTACCAGGTAAGAAGATAATCCATTATCTATTGCACACCACCATGTACTGAAATATCTACTTCTACTCTCAACATCTCCACCTCAGATCGACGACCTTTCTTCTTGGAAGTAGTTCCTACATCAACAAATATTTTCAAAATAGAGGTCCTAGGAGGGGAAGATACCTCCTCAACTAGGGGTTCGAGAAGGAATAGTGGTAGGGGCATCCTTGGGATTCTCCTCCAAAATACCCTCCCAAGGTTGAGAAACCAAAAAGGAGGAAGGAAGATGATAAAATTTGTCATGATTATGCCAAAAGAAGACCTTGTTCAAAGTTCCATCTTTTTTTCCAAACTTGCTGACTGAGAAAAGGCAAGAACCCATGAATCCTAGAAGGACACCTAACAATCTGATGCCTAGGAAGATTGTAGTGGAACCATAAAAAAGGTAGACATTCAAAGGTGAGGAATTACTTCCACAAGCCATGAGAGGAAAGTAGGTTCAGCGAATGGAAGAGAGGTTTGGATAAATCCACGAAAGCATAGGCTCAGACGAAATTGAGGCCCCAAGGTAGCTCATCAACTTTCAAAAAGGATCCCACTCTATTCACCATGAACTTGATGTTTTTCTCTTTTTCAAGGACTAGCGGCAGATTATACAATTTGATCCATATAGGAAAATTTGAGATTAACTCCTTGGATGGGTCAAAAAAGGGGGACTTGGTGCGGAAATAAAACCTAAAGTTTTTGAAAAACCAATGTCCATAATGCCTAACAAAATCTCTGATGTAAAACTCCACTAGGAAAAAACCTGAGCTGAGAAGTGTAAAAGGAGAAGCAGTGCTGCTCCAAGCTTTTGAAGCCTAGGAAGAAAACTCAAAGGCAAAGTTTGATAATTGATTGGTAAGTATTTTTTCGATTACAATTTGGTAAATGGCTCTCACAATTGAAACTTAATTTTAATTTATTAGTTTAAATATTTTTCAAATTAAAATTATGTTAAGTGAGACACGGATTTAATATTAGAGATATTATTTGAAAGTTCAAAATTTATTTATGTATTTATTATTACATAGAAAAGTGTTCTACAATGGTAATTGGTGAAGTCGAGGGAGGTAGGAGAAAAAGTAAGGTTATAGTACATTGTAGAATTCATGAATGTGTTTATTTTTAAGTTGATGTCGAAAATGATATTTTTTTAGAAAATTTTCTTTTTCTTTGAAGAAGTTAATCAAAAAATTATAATATTTTGATTATACATTAAAATTTGAAACCTCTTTTTTAATAATATTTTTTTTTCAAACTTAACATGTTGATGTAATTAGATTAACACGATTTACTACAAATTACTCTAAATTTTATAAAACAATGACAAAATTATTAATAATTATAATATAAAAATAAATTGAAACTAAAATCTAAAAAATTAATTAATTTTTCTTTTAAATATATATGCTAATTTATTAATCAATAACATAAATAAAGACATGGCTTTATGTAATACAAATATATTTACCATAACATATTATAGTATTTAGCATAACATTTGATTTTGTAGTTTGCTTTAAAATAGAAGAGGATAACCAAATGGCCATCCTAATCTATTGCAGCTTAAACGACACGGCCGCGAATACGACTGCAACAACTGCTTATTCTTCAGGTAATATGCGTATACATTAAAGATATGACGGATCCTCATCAAGGGGAGAAGACCACAGGGTAGACAGGATTTTTATTGGTCTCAAACAGACCGAAATGGCGCTCTTCCTCTTCCCCGCTCTTCCCATTTTCATTGAAAAGTGCAAAAATATATGTCTCAATGGTCCGTCCAGGTCTCTTTGGCGTTCCGCCACCGGACAAAACATGCTTAATGAGATTATTGTTGTAAGTCCGGGCATTGTCCAAGGTAGCCACACCGTTACCTGCAGAAGGCCACCCACTTTCAGTAATAACAATTGGAATATTGGGTTGTCCCAATTTTTCCATGGCCGATATTAAAGAGTCGACAAGGGCGTCGAACAAGCTCTTATACATTCGACCGCCATCGTTGACAACAGTATTTGTAGATCTGAACAACGCATAGTCTGCAGAAATGTCTTTTGTGTTGCCTTTGTAGCTAAAGTACGGATAGACCTGGGCCATGAAGGGCGAGCCGTTATCTGCCAGAAACTTGAGGATAGCGCTCATGGTGTCCTTGATGTCGTCACGAAAGGCTCCCTGAGATGGAGGATAGGAACTTGACAGAACGGTTGTTGCATGTGTTGTGGAGACCTTTATGTTCTGCATATTGGCGTTACGGACCGCAGTCTGAATGTTGCGCATTGCAGGCAATAAATGCGAAACATATTGCGAATTTGGCAAAACCTCGTTTCCAACCGCAATGTATTTGATGTTGGTGGATGGATAGAATGGGCGAATGTTGTCGTTCACCCATCCGTTTGCCGCAGCCTGGTCGTTTGCTATTGTCTGAAGCTGATCGTTGCCAACGCCTGCAATCACTTCGATTCCAGAATTCTTTAACGCCTGCAGTACGTTCCGATTCGCATCGTATAATCTTATCTTTCCTATGTTATTTGACCTGAGCAGATTTACGACCTGATCTGGAGGAGGCAAAATGTTTTTTGAAAGCATTCCGTAACAGACTCCTATTTTCTCACCATCTGCGAAGCACAAAAGCATAATCGACTTTTAACATAGCTTAAATAGCATGATAGATTTGAGATGTAATTACCATTATATCAATTCTGTGATCATTTACAGAAGAAAATATCTACATAATATGCCGTGTAAGTTCAGTTTAACCTATCCTCATCTTGCAATTGAAATATCTGAAAAGGAAAATAAATATCGGCTACGTCGCTCAAAACAATGGTGATCACTGCTAACAAGCAAAGGAAATATCTAATCTTAACTATATACTACAGGTCTCAACTATGTAAAATATGCCGGTAAACAAAAAGACTGCATGGAACCTGCACAGCTTATGTAGAATGACCGGACAATGAAAACAATCAAAGCACAGCACTTCTTTTTAACTTGATCGGACGCCATACTTTTTTGCAAAAACAAGAAAAACCTCCAACTTCAAAGATATAGATTCTCAGACACTGCGATCTGCATTTATAGAACACAAAACTAATATCCACAGAGGAAGACTAGTCAGAGTCTTTGCCGTGGCTTACAGGCAATTGCGTGCAATAAATGGCACCTTCAAAAGTAGACAAATCGCTTAAACTCATAAGCTGGTCATTTTTCCACGTTACTTATACTAATCACCGTTTTTGGTCCTATCACTTTTGGACAGATCAATTAACTCAGATCAATTAAACTCCTCACCAAAACAATCAAAGCAATTGATTTTTTTTGGGGGAGTTAGCCGCCTTCACGTCACTTTACCCTCGCTTTCCATCCGGACTTTGACGCCAACGTCAATCTTATCTTCTTCTTCTCTTTTTTTTTTTTATGTTAATGATAAAATAAAAATATATTTTATAAATATAAATAGAAATGTTGACATTTTATATAATTTAATGATTTTATATAACATTTTCACACATCAAACAAATTATTTATATATTGAGAATTTGTTAAACTTTTTTTTAATTATGAAATACAATCTTTAAAAATATAAATAAAGATGTTGATATTCTATTTAATTGAATGATTCCATGTAATACTTTTATATATAAAAATTATTTTGTAATTTTTTTTTTTAATTATTAAATAATTTTAAAAAAAAATTAACAATATTTTAAAATTAAAAAGTTGGAAAATCTTCATACAATTGTTAAATTTAAATCTGATTTAAAAGTCATTTCCTACGTTAATGTCAATCTTTATCTTTTTTCTATTTACTAAATACTAATATCAAAATAAAAATATATTTTCAAAATTTAAATATAAAAACTGACATTTTATATAAATTATTGATTTCATGAACCAACATATATATATATATAAACTACCCGTTAAATTTTTTCCTTATTATCATTTAATCTTTAAAAAAGTTAAAAAATAATATAAAATTAAAAAAGTAAAAAACCTTCATACAACTTTTAAATTTAAATCCTGACTCACAGACCATTTCATTTTTACTAAAGAGAGAAAAATAATGAATAGAAATAAACTGGCATAAAAGATTTACTTCTACAAATGTATAATATTTGTAGAACTCAATCAAAACTCATAAATATCTTGCCAAACACACTGGTTTGAGAGTTTGTTATGAACTTAAATTTACAAGCCACTTGATCTCCCTTAGTGCAGTCTTGGTCAGATGTACATAACTTGCTGAAAGCTACACGGATGGACATTAATAATTCTTGCTCCTATCATCTTTTTATTTTCGTTGAGTCTCTTGGCCATTGTTGGCCATGTGTAACATCAGAATTTAAATTAAAATATTTTGTAATACTCTAAATTACTAGTCTTATAAGGGAGGGTACTATTTCCCGAGAAAAAGAATCTTATTCATTTTAAGGGTGAATTACAACCACGTATTAAGATGTCGTAATGTTTTAATTGTGGTTTTAGGAAATATATTTATATAATATTATATATAATTTTAAATTTTTAATTTGATTGTAATTTTATGTTGATAGGTAATTTATTGTGATATTTAAAGTAGAGATTAAATTTGATGATTATTTGATTATATTTAAATTTTTTAAATGAAATATAATGATTTTTTTCTTGGACCGTATGAAATGTAAGATGAAATTGTATATATATATATATAATAAAATTTTAATGATCGATCTAAAATTTCGTCTTAAATTTTATTAAAATTATATTATATATATATTAATACAATTTTTGATATTTCTTTTTTCTATAATAAATTATAGTAATATATTTAAAGGGAAATATTTAATAAATAATTTTCATAAAAACGTTTTATGATAATGAGGGTTGATCATCAAATTTAGTTTTGATTGAGGGTGGTGGGGCCTATAATTTATCTACATAAAAAAATTAATTACAATATTAAATTTGATTTCCATTTAACAATCACTTATATATATATATATATATATATATATATATATATAATTTTTTAAAATCAATCTAAAAATCATAATATCTTTACTATACATACATAAAATTTAATACTTTTTTCTAAGAAATATTTTACTTAAATGATTATGATTATACACTCTTTGTAACTGTTGACTATTTTGACCACATGTCAAAATAAGTCAACCCCCTATAGTTCAAAACTTGTATAGGGGATTATTAGTATCTTATAGGGTGTATCTTAGTCCTATCAAGGTCATTTGATATGTCACTACCTTAGTCATATTCACCTTTAGGCCTATGTCATGTTAGGGGTAATATTTTAACTCATTTATGAGAGTTATATGGTTTCCCTTGGTATTCAAATGTTCTAGGTTTTCCTCAAAGTCCTTCATGTCAGTATCTTGTCAGACATGTTAGTTTGTAACTAAAAACTGTAGGAGTAATATCAGAACAAGAAGAAAAGTGGTAGTTTGGGCAGTTTAAGTTGGTTGTACGAGTTCTACAGAAGTGTGGCACATGTGGAAGGATTCCATAGTGACCTTTCAACTTACTTGAACTCATTTTAATGCTTGATCATTTCTAGAGATCTCAAAATTGGCCTAAAATTGTTTCACTTCTCCATCACTTCACTAGGCATGCAAAAATGACCAACCAGTTTTGGTTTAGTATGGATAATAGAGGATGAGTCAAGTAAAATGATATTATGGGATGTTAGTGCACTTGGTATACTTCATATTCATGGTAGGATTTGTAAGGATAGGTTTTCATGCTTTATGAACTATTGTTTAGAATTTGACTGCCTTTTTCTATCATGTTTATTCTCGTACCCTGCATGTTTCTCTTTTGTTTGCAATGGTCTATAAAAACTAGGTATTGTACTTAACTCAAAAGAACATAGACATCTCTCTCACATGGATTCAAACTTAGTTTGAATGTGTGGACATGAATTGATAACCTAAACATTTCATGTTGCTAATGAAAGGCACTATCATAGTCCATAGATAAGTCTTCCTTAGTAATGGAATTTTCCTTCCTATTTTGGATTTTAAATCAAATTTGATGTAGTTGTTCATCTCTTAAAACCTGATGATTAGTCTCTCCCAAGGAATTTTAGCATCCAATGCATCTTTTGAGGGATTAACATAGTTATAAATGGTACACAATCAAATTTTCTTGCTTATATTCACTTACAAGCAGTCGTGAGGAATCTTGCTCAGCCGTGGTGACCAAATATGAGTTTTTTAAAATGTTGAGATAGCTCCTAAGGTGGAAACAATACCTTTGAGTTATCCAATGGTAGATGGAGTTTGTACAGGATAACATGTTCTTAAATATTCAAAGTTCTGCCCTATATCCTACATATGCAGTACAATAGGTTCATACAAAGGTTTGTGATGTTGTAATACTAGTATTGGAAATGTTTCAAGAGCCTCATCAAGTTTAGAAACATAGCGAGTATAATAACATCATGGTGAAAATATAGGATTGGTTGTAGAACTAATCTACCATGCACATTGTCTATATCATATATTTCACAATCATGTAGTCTACACATACACCTACAAGAGGCTCATATAAAGGATTCAAAAATTGGAGTGCTAGTGTTTGAACATGTTTAAGATATTCATAGAGGTTTAAGCACATGGATAATGTCATAGTAACCATGAAGGAACCATAAGGAAATAAACATACCTATAATAGCCCACCACAATTTGAGAGGGTGACTTAAGGGATTCATTTCCTTAAAAAATCTGAAACAAGGAGCATGCCTTGATTTTGATCCTTTCATGGTAAGATGTACTAATGCCTACATAATCCTAAGTGTTTCATCATGATTTCCAGAACTAGGAGTGAGGCCTTGACCAAAGAGAGTGAGTGGTTAGTCCCAATAAGTGATGTAGGTAAGGCTTCTATTCCACTCATTCTTTCACTATAGAATGCTAATGTTCTTTGTAGTGTTTAAGGTTCAAATGGCCTTTCAATATACTAAGATATAATGGAAGCCCAACTTTTGGGTAAATGACTCCTATTAAAGGGAAATGATACTATGATTCTCAAAAGACCATAAAATTGGATTGATACTCAATACTTGATATAAATCACAACCTACATGACCTCTTTTGCTCTTAAAATAGACATCCATAGGTTGACTGTAGGGTGACAATGAAAATTTGAACCTAAAAATTTGTGTGTTTTGTCTGACTCAAGGCATGGTATAGACAAGTTTAGTCATGATATGATATTAAAGGACTTTGATAAGGTCTTATGGAAATGACACTAGGACTAAGTCATAAAAGAGTAACCTACAAGATTCCCTTTGCCTTCAAAAAGACTACCTACAACCTAGCTTTAAGCACTTATGGAATGATGATGAGTGAAAGGTAAATGACCTTGCAGACATAGATATTGGCCCATGAAAGTATAGGATGAGTAAAAAGACTATAAAAAGATCTTGGATGAAGATATACAGGGTTATACCATTGAAAGATGAAGATATACCCTTTTTTGAGTAGATAATACAATCACATAATTCACAAGTCAAGCCTAATCAAAGTGTAGAGAGATGGATTGAAGAGGCTAACATGGATGATGATGATCTTGAAAATGTTTTAAATGATATAATTACCATGATTTCATTCTCATTAGTTTTTTAGGATAGGGAAATAAAGGTAGAAACTAAGCTCAGGCCTTAACCTGCAACCATACTTGCAAATCCTACATTTAGTGTTACACAAAGTCTGGATTGGAATTTTAGAATATTTGAAGGTGTTATAAGTGTGACCTAACCCTAAAATTAGGTATAGAACATCCCCATGAATATTTTGATCCTCTCATACCCTTTATTTGACTAAGTAGATAGGGTAGATACCCTTTTTTCTATTTCAGATAGAGGGTACTCTAGGAAATAAGAAAATTACAGGTTAGGTGAGTATATGATGAGAAGATATGCTAGGGGGTCTTAATTATGATTGATGATTGTGTACATAGTGGTATTAAACATGGAAAAACCTATAAGATACCCTACAGTCATGATAAACCACTCAGAAGTGGTTGTGAGTGCATAAACATAGTCAAATCCATTAGGCTTAGATTAGGCTTAATGCCTAAAGAGGGGTCCAATACCATTTATAACACTATATGAGACTTTAAATACATTATATTGCCTTCATGTGGAGATATAAAGTGATTTGGAACCTTTAGTTTGTAGAGGAGGTCACAGAGAGGTCATTTCTTGGCTTATAAACATGACAGGGTGCACAGAATGCAGGGAAGGGCTCGAGAAGTCATCTTAAGAAACTCATATCTATACATATACTTAGCATTGATGTATCAGGAGAGATTATATTTTGAATAGAGTCATAAACAAGGTTTTAGTTAAATTTATTTGAGGATTGAATGTCACAATTTTTTAAACAATCCTTAAGGGTATGAACTACTTAAAACGCTCTAAAACCCTTGCTCATAACCTGATTGGAAAAACAAAGAAGCAAAGGAATAAAAATAAGTTTTTATGATTCATGAAGTGATTTTAAATTGTATAAAATTCCCCTAGTCTACTTCTCAACATATTGGATTGTACCCTATCTATACAGATAGAGTACAAAACTAGTTTTTTTTTATAATTTTTGGTGTTCTGTAGGTACATAGGAGTGTAAAAGGATGAGGATCACTTTGGTAGGACAAATGGGACCTAATATAACTCCACATATATATATTTTTCTTTATTCAATCACATAGGTATCTTTGCAAACACCTTCACTTTAGGCAGTCCAAATTAGCATAGTGAATGGAAGGTGATCACCAAGTGAGAAGGTGATAAATCTAATTAGGAATAATTTTAAGGTATACCTGATGAATATAAGGATAAGAGGAATATTAAAATGTGTCATACCACCCCTTTATGGATTGTATTGGAAAATTAAAGACCATCTTGGTTCCAAGTGTGAAGGATGAGTGAAAGAAGGATGATAATGACTGCAGGTAGTGAGAACACTTATCGAGAAGAAGATAAATTATTAGGGGAACATCAAATGCATGTTAGATATTTTTATTAAACCCCTCATAAAATTTTACATGTGAAAACTATCCCTATTCTACCGTGGAGCATTCAAGAGGAGCCAATCATGAAAACAATTTTCAAGAAGCTAGTTGAGAGACCTGTACACCAAGTTTGGGGAGTTTGATGTTTCTAAGGGACATTTGTCCAAAGATAATTTGAACGGTATATTTTATAATCCATTATATTTAATAAATAACTCCTTATCTCATTTGGACACCTATTCTTGTGAATTTTGAGCTTCATTCTTCTCTCCTTTCTCACATTCCATAGTTATTATTCATTTTGGCTCTTGTATACTAATTCCATGCCATATATGGTGAATCTATATTGGTTTAATGTTTTAATTTACCTTTAAATAATAAATTAAATATTTATTTTATTTCACAAACATCTTTTCTAAGTGTGCAAAGTCATGTAGGGTGAGGTCTAGTGAAAAACATCTATCCTTACTTCTCTTTATCCGTTCATGTTTCTTGGCAAGAAATTCTCATTCTAAAAGGTCATATGGAGTGTAGATAGTGTGTTTGGATCCCTTAAAGTGTGAAAGTGTCCTTATAGGCTAAAATATAACCTCTTGTATACTTACCCTGAGTTGTCTCATACAAATCAACTCCATGTTGAAATACTAATGTTAAAACATCTTAGAACTTTGAAGCTAGTATTGTAGATCTTATTTATTAGTACAGTAAGTATGATGATCTTGTGGAAATACTTATGGTGTATCAACCCATTATAATAATTTACATTCATGCATATTTCTACCTCTTTTCCCACAAGAAATATGTTAATGCAAGTGATAAACACTTAAAGGTCAATCTAGCGAGCTAGCCCTTAAATCTAGAGGTCTACCTCTATTGGAACACAACTATCTACTAAGAGGGGGGGAGTGAATCATTAGAATTATTAAAATTATTCATTTAATACTTTTAATGAAAATTAAAAAGTATATTCAAGTATCACATGTGCATAAATATACACAACATTCAGTGTATATGGAAAACCCAATATGGGAAAAACCATGGTGAGAATAGATACTAGAATCTAATGTTCTAATCCAGCCTCACAATCAAAACCTCATAGGTTACAATGTTTAACGGCACCAACCCTAAGGAGACACCAATCCCCTGATTTAAGAGCACCTATTATAAAAAAGCACCTATCCATAATTGAGAACCAACTTAGCTCTTCTGATGGCACTTGCCAATTAGATCTATTATGGAGCTACAACTCCTGATTACAAAAATGGATTAAAAATGAATCTAGTTGTATGTTACAAACATGTTCTATAATTACTCATGCTCTGCTCTACATCTCTCTTCCTCTCTTTCTCCCTACCTCTCTCCCTCTTAATAAAACTCATCTGTCATTCATCGTGTATATCCTAGATGATGTATATATGCATTGGATTTAGGTCTCACATCTTCTCTATGTTCACACTTGGTCATTAACACATCATGTTACATTTTTTGAACTTAGTCCATGTTTATTTAACGACAAGTTTCTCACTTCTTCAATTCACACACCACCACAATGATTCTCTATCTTTTACTATATTTATCATATATTAGGTTCTAGTTTTGATACACATGCCATTTTACATAATTTGGATTGATTACAATAATTTATATCGTTCTTTGTGTCATAAAATGAATTTTACATAATTTGGATCAATTACAAAAATAAATATCATTCTCTATGTCATAAAATACATCTTACCTGAGTGTTCCATCACTTGATCATTGAGATGAACAAATCTTTAAATACTGACCATTGATCTTAAGTTTCATGCCATGATTCGATGATCCTCATTTAATTGTCTCAACTTTAAAATGTAACCATTAGATCAAGTTCATGTGCTCTATTAGATCCTTGTGAGCTTTTAAACTTTAATGCTTCAACTTTAAGTCACAACCATTGATCAAAATATGACAAGCTCGCATGCTCTATTAGATCTTTATGAGATTCCAAACTTTAACGCTTCAACTTTAAGTCCTAACTATTGATCTTTGTCTTAGTCTCCCAAGATTAGGATACTTGGCACTCTCCATGTCCTCTGAGCACTTTACTATTGATTTATTATTTTTGGTAAATTAGATGTCTAATTCCTAAATAATAAATGGGTCTGAGTAGATAAAAATAGTGATTAAGCCACTAATTTTGTGTAAACAAATAGTGTTTTTACCTTTTCCAAAAATAGTAATGAGTGAGAAAAAATATGACTTAGCTTATTTCATGTTATTATAGTTGAGACAAAGTCTGATACTAGAAGAATAGGATTGGGACACTCACAAAATGTGATATAAATTTTGTTTTTTGATTAGATAGGACCATCAAAAAGAGTACACCCTACTATTTGGTGTTGTAGTTTTGATCTTACCATTGTTGTCCAAATTGCTCATAGAGATATGATTTTTTTGGGTTTTGTTCACTTAGTCAATATGAGCCTACGTATTAAATTTTGAGGGATGGAAGTCATCATAGCTCACTATAGATTCATTTTAGTCTTCAATAGCTATATTCATCAACACACATAAATAAAGAATACATCAAAAGCAAAAAGGGGAAAACTAGGTTAGGGGAAGAATGATCACACAATCAAGTATCATTATTGTTTTGATTGCTGCCTATATTAACCCTCAAGCTAGGGTCTTAGATATGATGTAGTTATTCCTTAGGTAATATGCATAATCAATGGTCATGATAGATGCAAGAATGAATTTCACCTAGGCCCCTCTTTGATCAAGCATGCAATTCTATGTGTGATGCAGAATGTTGAGCTATACTATTTACTATTTTTATTATGTCTAATGTGCCAAAGCAGTAAGTGATAAATATAAAATGCCTTATGTAGTCCTTTATATAGGAAACTCATTATTTTGAATTTGGGAGTTTTATTTATATTTGGTTGACATTGGAAAACTTAGGAATGAAGCAAAGAAAATAGGTAAGACTCATCTTGTAGGAGAAACTGATCATTGCCATCAAATTTTCACTTGGACAACAACGTTAGAAATTGGACACCCTAGGTTTTAGCACTGTAGTCTTATTTGGACACTATTGTTCAGAGGGTCTAAGACCTAGGGGATGGAATAAGCATGGAAAGAGTAACCTGGGTTAGTAAAGGTTAGGTCTAGAAGGTTACAAATGACTAGGAAAAGTCAAAGAGGTGTATAGGGTATGAAATAAGACCAAGGCAATTAAAAAAAAAGACATGGCTTAGATGTGAATAAGACTCATATTGTTCAATAAAAGTATGATATGAAAGGACTGTGAAAAGACATGATATTTATGGTTACTTGACCAGTTTAGGGTGTATATATTAGCTCCCCTTTTAATCTAGTGATGCAATGAAATGAAGTTCTAGAGTAAATAAAGAAAGAATATGCATACCTGAACTTACCTATATGGAGATAAGTGTACTAAAAAAGATCCAACTTCCTGGTGAGGGAAGTGGATAGGGAACTAAATAGTGCTTGGAGAAAGAAGGAATACATGTAATAGATGCCCCCTATACAGAATCTAAATGAGAAATGAGAAATGATTAGAGTCTCAAAACCAATGTCTACCCTATATCCCACATAAACTCATGTTATTTAGAATATGTGTATAGAATCTATATGTTGTGAAGAGTAAGATCTATCATGCCCCCACTTTGAATAATATGAATTGGAAATGATAAGTGTTCAAAGGTCTAAAACTAATGTCTACCCTCTGTCCCACATAAAATTTTGGGTATGAGTAATGCTATGTACCAGCTACTGTAGATGATCATATGGTCCAACCTAGTGACAACCTATGTATGCCTAGGTGTAATCTAAAAGCTCTAGTAAATGTGTAAGAAGAAAATGGCATGTCTTGCCATTCCAATCTATATAATCCTGGATGATGAAGAACATGAACATTTATGTCATGCCCCCACATATAGTATATGATTTATGTATTTGTATAGTCTATAAATCTATATAACCACATGTGTCACGATCTATCATGTCATGTCACATGTGTAAAACTAGAGATCAAAACAATGTGATCTACACTATGCCTATAATCTGCTATGTAGTCTTGTATCTATGTCATGTTGTATGAAGCTATATGTATGAGGTATGTATTAATTTACATCCCCCAAATATGGTATTTGAGTTTGAGTCTATATCAAAGTCACTATGAGTCCATATAATCTGAACCAATATATCTAAATAATCTATGTATTTGTAAACTAATAGTATACCCCTCTAGATGTCCAAGTGATGTTGAGTGACCCATATAAAATGAATAACTATATAATTTTGACCAAATTGATTTGAGTGATGCTAAGTGACTCATAGAGTTTGAACCACTATATAATCTTGACCAATCTATACTAAGTAATGCTGATAATCTGGAATTTGGAGGTGTAAAAACCAAGGTGTATTTACCTATAGGAGTTGATAGTGATACAAGGTAATTTATAGAGGTAGTAGGAATGATTCCTCCCTTTTGGGAGAGGGACGAGATCTATGATAGAGGATGTTGAGCCAAAAGTGATGACTAGTGGCATATGAATAGTAACTAGGTTGACATGCAGTGAATAGATCAAAAGTCTTTTGTTTGATTGGTGAGAGTTGAATTACTGGGATTGAAATGTGTTCTTGATTGGTTAGGACCAAAACTTGTGTGTGGTTATAATAGATATTAAAAATGTTTGTGCTATGGTAGGAAAGTGAGGTGGTAGTAGACTGAATGGATTGTAAAGTTGATTGATTTGGATAGGTTTTTTAAACTAGTTTTATATTTATAGGTATTGTATGTCAGGGTACAAAAGAGGTATAGGGATGTGTGTATGCTATTAATTATGTAGTGATAGATCAAGGCATGTAGGATGTTGAAGGTATCATTGTCATGATTTTGTTAAACAAAATGTTTTGTAGAATGGAGCTATAGGATTCTAGCTATGGGTAAAATGGTGTTTTGCCTTTGAATAAAAAATTTGGTTGATATAGGAATTTTGATTGACTTTCGGTTCATTTGTGCATTGACTAATTTGAGATATTAGAGCTCTAGAGTGAGAAAATTACAAAGAGATGAGTTTCTTCTATGAGTCATTTTGAGTAGCTAGTAGCCTAGATTCAAGTTGATGGAGATATTGCCCTGGTGAGTAACGAAAGTACTTAGATTTTTCCTATTTAAAATCTTTTATTTGGCATTTTTAGGTTGGTTTGAGTGGTCTAGGAAATGTTTAGCTGGTTCCAATGCTCTTGTCCTAGAGGCAATTCTACTTTCCAAAATGCAACACTGTTGTCCAAGTTTTAACACTGTTGTCTAGTGCTAGTGCCTTTTTACAGCTATGTTGTCCACTAAGGATAGTTTATTTAATTTATAAGTTATTTCATGTTGTTGTATGGCTTAGCTATGTTTTCTAGCATGATTGATTGATATATATTATATTTTATTATGTTTTCAAGGTGAGGTGCAGATGAGAGAGTTCTATAGACACCGGGTGATGGAGATGTTGAGGATGTTGCCCTTATTAGCTGATGAGAGAGTTGTGATAGATAGAGTAGGATTGGGTCATGTATGTGACCAAGTTACTATGCATTGGGATAGGTATTTGATCACCACCTTATGTGAAAGGTGGAATACATACACTTGTACATTTTAGCTTCCTATACAGGAGATCACTATGACCCTAGAGGATGTGTATCAGATTTTGCATTTACCATTTAGTGGGTGACAAGTGACATTGCAAGATAATATGGTTGTTGATGTCATTGATCATGCATCCTTATATTTTTATGGTGTGACTTCAGGTGCACATTAGAGAGGGAGTGATAGTGATGTATTTATATTGGTTATTATGCAGTCAAGTGTTCCATGCCTATAAAAATGGTTAGCCATGTAATTGGCTTCATTTGTTTTAGTGGATGGTAGTAGAATTTCTATTACCTATAGGATGCATAGGGTGGTTTTTAGTGTTGATATGTATGGTATGATGATCTCATGAGGTTGGACTATGCTTGCCCATTTATACAAAGATTTATATAGATTTACGTAGGAGGCATTCAATGAGGTGTGGTTGTAGCTAGTCTATTACATTATTGGGATTATGAGCACATAACAGTTGTGCGACTAATTGGATTATTGAGGGAGAGTTGGGCACCTCCACAAATACATGTGGAGTAATGTATGATTTCATTATCTATCAGGTCTCCTAGGATAGATCACTATAGATGAGTTTGGATAGAATAGAGGCCCATGATATTATATGGAGGTGTTATAGAGGATATCCAAGGTGGGAGGAAGATGGAGTGTAGTTGAGATATATGAGGGTTAGTTTTTGGATATATGACTATTGGGTTGGAGTATATGAGTGCATGACTAGGAAGTTTATATTTTGATAAGATGTTCCTCCTACAACATGGGTATGGTTGAGGAGTGCATGGGCACCGAAAAGAGTAGGAGTTTATGCAAGACCCACTGAAGCTAAGTTGGCACCATTACCTTTGGATGTGCGAGATGTGACTATAGATATTCTTGATGTAGATGACATGGGATGTACTAAGGCATATAATACATGGTGGGTTGGGCATTGGTAAGCTCCATTGTATCCTATTGATGGAGTGGATGTTATTGTGTATGAGGATATTGTCCCAATCTAGATGATGGGAGGTAAGCCATGATTGTATTTAAATTATGCCTAAGGTTGTGCTTTAGTTTGATTTGAATGTATATATCTAATGTAGAGTTGTAATTTTTATGCATGTAGGTGGAGTGGGAGGTGCACAGGATGAATCACCTACTGGGGTGGGGAGGGGAGATGAAGAGTTCTAGGAGACCTTCATTGAGTTGACACTCTAAGAGCTCACTTGCCATGTTATTTATGATGTGATGGAGGAGGCTTTGATAGAGCAGGAAATGGTTACATATGGTGTCTATGCTCATTTATTTGATAAGGCTATTATAGCTATAACTACATATGTTGGGATAGTAGGAGAGAGAGATGAGCTAAGAGCAAAGTTGGATAGGCATAGGATGCCTCCACTTGATTGTGGCATGGTGAGAACAAAGATTATGGATGATTATATGGATCTTCAACGATGATATACAGACTTATGTGAGGAGCATAGTCAATTACTAGGGAAATATAGTCATTGTAAGAGGCATTTGGGAGCTTGAGGAACTGCAGGGACATTGAGTGTGAGGCTGGACTATGGAACTAGTACTAAAGGATAGAGCAAGACTGAGAGTGAGGGAATGATGCCTATTCATGATTGATTGTATCTTGATATGATGTATATGTTTTGAAAACATTGCTATATATATGGATATTGTTTGGATTTTGACTCATGCATACTATGTTATAGGATTTGAAGTACATTGTTATATTCATTGCATATGGTTGTTTTAGAATTAGTTGATTTGGTATTGACGTTGAGGCTATGTATTTTTGGTAAAATGGTACTTGGGATATGTGATTTGATTGTTTTTATTGATAAGTGTTTTACTAGCTTGTGATTTCAAATTGTATGTAAGTAAAGAAATTTATTTGGTTTGTGATGATATGTGAGCAAACTTTTTGTTTGTTTTTATAATTGGGAAATTGTTGGGATAAATTGAGCTAGTTTGAGATTGATAAACTATTTGGATGGGTTGAGTTGGCTTAAATGTTGGTAAAATAGGATTTTATAAGTTCTAGATTTTTGATAAGCTAGTTTTTGGCTATGTATAGCTATTTAGGAGTTAAGAATGCTAGTTGTTAGTATGTGGGATTGTAAGATAACACGTTGTGTGTATTACTTCCTCGAGAGTGGCTCAAGAATACAAAGGTTAGGTAGACCTTTGGATACATCATTACCTTGTTAAGTGGAGGTATATGTGTATTGTATCACTATCTAAACCCTAATGGCCAACTAAAAAAATACCCATACTACTCATGCTATGTAGGAACATATGTTGTGTCTAATACTACTTATTGTATACTAATTATAATTATACATGGAGACTATAAAAAATACAACCTTACTAGATGTGTAATTGAAACTATGTGCTGTAGAGGAGGCTCATCGATTCATAATCATAGTGGATTGCTACATGAAATAATGCCATGTAGCCTCTGTTTTGATGCATATGACTGAGTAATAGATCAAGATGAAACTGAAACATGTGATGGGGGTTCATCTAATCTTAACCTTAGTGGGTTTTTACATGAGATAGGACCTTGAAAAATTAGCTATAGTGAATATCTCTCATGAATAGGACTCTATTACAGTGCCTATGACTCTACTAGATATGTATATGGAATTGTACTATGTATTCCTTGGACAAACTTGCTATGTGTAGGATGTTCTTTTTGTACTAGTTTCCAAACCTTCTAAGGTGGTGTAATAGGATATATCCTATGAGATTCTATCCTAAAACATGTATTACACTCATGATGAGTGATCGGTGATTCCTATAAAATAATGTCCTAAGATGACTCAGTCATGGAGGAATGAGGTCTAGGGTTCCATAATGGAGGATATCTTTGTGGCCCCTATGTGAATGCTATGATACCATTATCAACACATCTAGTAATGCAATCTCTAAGTCCAAAATAGTCATTATCTTTGTGTCCATAGATATAATGATAGTTACAAAAAGGTTGATGTGGTTGTCTATGTAAGAGACATGGGTCTCATTGATGAGTAGAAGGTAATGTGATTAACCTCCTTTCTATTAGTGTTGATAATATGGTAAATGGGTGATCTCACTCTGAATCAAACTATAGTGGTGCTTTGTTGTTTTTCTTTATAGTGCAGACTATAGGTTATGCTCTAGAAACTGGCTCTTTATTCTTAACTAGTTACTTTTATGGTTGTGGTCTCTTATCTTATCTAGGACATGGTGGATGCTAAGTGCTATGAGCTATATTTAAAGATGCTACTTTGAAATCTAGAGTGATTTGATCAACTCAATTTACCTCAATTAATCACAATTTATTTTCCAAAGATAAAACTATATAACACAAGTGTCTAAAAGAAGCCTCTATTTGATATAGTAGATGCTCAAGTAGAGGTTGGTGAAGCCCCTTAATAAAGATATGCCAAATATCTAGATCTACTAGTTTGTATATCACTCTTAACATGTGAGCCTTGAATTTTAAGACATACTCACTAACTGACTCTAAATAATTCTGATGCAGTGTGGTAAGTTTCTCATATGTAACATGAGGGCCCATGTTTATGATGTAATATCTAAGGAATCCCTCCTCTAAGTCATCATATGTGTGCAATGAACCAATAAGAAGTAGACGAAATAACCAATTATGCACTTCCCCCACTAATGTCTACTAGAATAACTTGAGTAGAATCAATGGGCTTGCATGAGATGGCAAAGCCTTTTGAAAGGCCTAAAGGTTTACAAATAGATCTCCGATTCCATCAAAGTAAGGTAATGATTGTAGCTAGAAATGCTTAGGCAATGAATATGTTATGAATGTCTTCAAAACATGGTTACCATGTAAATCATTGGCATCCATCCAAGACTTGTAATATTTGTTTTCCAAGATAAGGAGATGTACTTAGTGTTTTAATTCACCAATTTCATGCATCGAAGAGATGATCTCCTGGGATGGTACATTAGTATCTTGAAGTGGTTCATTTAATCATTGAATTTGATTGTTAGTTTTAACCATGGGAATGCTACATTTTGCAATGAGATCATAAAGAGGGGTTGTGATAACTTGAACCTTGGGTGTAATGGTAACTTGGACCTTACTAGAGGGATTTGGGTTACCATTCTCTTTAGATGAAGAGTGAGAATTGGGTTATACTATAGTGAGGGTGGCTTGGGAGATTCATTGGTATCTTTGTGTTTTAGTGAAACACATACTAATTTAGTAGAGGATGTATTATTATTATTATTATTATTATTATTATTATTATTATTATTATTATTATTATTATTATTATTATTATTATTATTATTATTATTATTATTATTATTATTATCATCATCATCATGTGCATTATTTGAAATAGAATTATGAATAAAATTAGGAGCAACATTTTGACATGCATTAGGTTTGAGAGGAGTGAGAGAAGAGGTAGAAGCATGAGATGCATTTTCTTATTTTCTATATGCATAATAGTCATCATTATTCCATGCATTATCATAATCTAAAATTTATTCATTTGAAATAGTAGAATTTAAAGTATCATTTTTGTATACACTTTCATTCTCATATTCCTTCACGTGTTCACTATCATACTCATTATTGCTTCCATCATTTCTAGGGAGAGGTGTAAGAGAAGAATTTAATTCCTTTCTAATATGAAATAAATTATCATTTAAAATTGGAATATCATGTGTATCTATGCTATCCATGGATGGAGTGTATGTATTTTCTTCATTTGTAGTATGAGAAGTAAGAGAGTTATCATTTGAACATTGTTTCGATAAAGTAGAGTTGAGAGAATATGATGCATCATTTAAACTATGCTTTGGTAATTTGATTCTATTGCATTTATATTATTATAATTTGAACATAGCAGTAGAGAGAGAGAGAGAGAGGGAGAGAGAGAGAGAGAGAGAGAGAGAGAGAGAGAGAGAGAGAGAGAGAGAGAGAGAGAGAGAGAGAGAGAGAGAGAGAGAGAGAGAGAGAGAGAGAGAGAGAGATAACATCAAAGCAAATTTTCACCTATTAAAGGTTCATTTGGAAATGCATAACTAATTTGTTCATTTTGTGCATTGTGCATAGGAGATTGAGATGAGAAGTATTTTTCCCATTTGTCAAAAGCATTTTCCTTAGAAGGGATGAAAGAGATGGGTTTGAGAGTAGAAGATGCATCTGCATTTTCTTCACTATCACTTTCATATGTATGATAATATTCTTTATTAAAACAATAGTAATTATCTTCATTGTAAATAATTTTTTTTTCCACATTTTTACTAATGTGCAATTTTGTAAATTTTCCACTCATTATCATAATTATGAAAAATATTTAAAAAATTTTCTATGGGGTGAAAGGGAAAAAGTGCCCTAGTGGCTATTTTATTTCTTTCACCAAAAAGAATATGAAGTACTATTAAGCAAATAAATGCAATAATAATTAATAACATGGAAATTTTGAAAATACTTGTGACTATCTAAACAATTTGCAAAAATTTCAAAATTAATTTCTAAAAATTGCAAGGATGAATGGTTTGAAGGTGGAGGACCTAGTTTAGGAATCTAGGGTTTTGGGCTAGGGTTTTAGAATTTTTGAAATTATGGCTATAATTTAAATTCTAAAATTAATTTGAACAAGATAATTGCACAAAAATTGATATAAAAATAAAAAAATTGAAATTGAACTTTTGCACAAAATAAGTACTAATTTAGAAATTTTGAAAATATTTTTGGCACACTAAATAATTTTCAAAAATTTTGAAATTAATTTCTAAATTTTTTAAGGGAGGTAAACTTGGGTTTTGAGGACCTAACTTGGAAATATAGGGTTTTGAGCTAGGGTTTTCAAATATTTGAAAATTATGGCTATAATTTAAATTCTAAATTAATGTTTGAATGGAATAATTGCACAAAAATTAGAAATTCGTAAAATAATTTTTGCACAAAATATGAAGGAAAAAACCTAAGGGTACCTAGGATTTTAAATTTGTTTGAATTAAGTCAAGTTCACCAAAGGATTTATAATTTTTTAGAAATTAGATGTTTAATTCCTAAATTATAAATGGGTCTAAGTAGATGAAAATAGTAAATAATATGAAATAATTAAGACACTAATTTTGAGTAAACAAATAGTATTTTTGCCTTTTCTAAAAATAGTAATGAGTGAGAGAAAATGACTTAGCTTCTTTTGAGCTGTTACGACTGAGACAAAGTTTGATACTGGAGGAACAAGAGTGGGACACTATCATAAACTAAGATCTAGAGTTTTTTTATTGATTAAATAGGACCATCAAAAATAGAACACCCTATTATCTGATGTTGTAGTCCTAGTCTTGCTATTTTTCAAACTACTCACAAAGATATGATTTTTTTTGGTTTTGTTTGTTTGGTCAATATGAGCTTGCATACCAAATTTTGAGGGTTGGAAATCATCAAAGCTCATTGTAGATCCATTTTAGTATTTAATAGATGTATCCATCTACACACATAAAAATAATGAATACATCAAAAGCAAAAGGGGGGAAAACTGGGTTAGGGGAAGAATGATCGCACAATCAAGAACCCATTCTATTCTAATTTTTGCCTACATTAACCCTTAAGATAGAGTCTTAGATTTGATGTAGTTATCCCTTAAGGAATATGTATAATCAATGCACACAATAGATTCAAGAATGAATTTCACCTAGACACCTCCTTGATCAAGCATGCAAGTCTATGTGTGATGCAAAATGTTGAGCTATACTATTAACTAATTGTTATTATGTCTAATGTGCCAAAGTAGTAAGTGCTAGATATAAAATGTTGTATTCATTTATATAAGAGACTCATTATTTTGAATTTGGGATCTTTATTTGCATTTGGCCAACATTGAAAAACTTAGGAATGAAGCAAATAAAAGGGCTAAGACTCATCATGCAAGAGAAATTAACTGGTGGCATAAAATTTGCACTTGGAAAATAGTGCTCAAAATTGGACACCTTGGGTTTTAGTGCTATAATCCTATTTGGGAACTATTGTCTGAAGGGTCTAGGACCTGGGGGATGGAATAATCATGGAAAGGGTAACTTGGGTTAGTAAAGGTTAAGTTTGGAAGGTTATGAATGATTGGTAAAATTCAAAGAGGTATCTAAGGTATGATACAAGACCAAGGTAAATCAAACAAAAAACATGGCTTAGATGTGAATAATACTCATATTCTCTAGTCAAAGTCTATTGTGAAAGGACTATGAAAAGACATGATATGTGTGGTTTCTTGACCAATTTAGGGTGTATACAACTATTAATCCCCACACTTGTGACATTTGGCACATTTGCATGCCTTCTACACATTAATATTAGTGCCCATGCTTATGACACTTGGCATCATCATGTGCCTTCTACACATTGTTGTCAGTGCCCATACTTGTGATACTTGGCACTCTCACATACCTTTTGTACATTATTAGTCCCAACTCTTGTGACACTTGGCATCTTCACATGCCTTTTACACATTATTATTAGTTCTTTCCATTGAGATACTTGACACCTTTTCATTCATTATTGACTATTTGAATTTGAACTGTACCATAGATATACTATTCAAGCTTCATGATCATGACACATGTCATCAATGCATTCAATGTCAGGTTCTTTTAATTATTTAATTTATTGCACATAATTGGATATTCATCATGAAATTAAGCACTCACCATTGATCAAAATCTAACAAATATTAAGTCGAGGACTTAGGAATATTAATTTTTTTGATCACTACTCTAAGTCAATAATTGCTAGGTCAAAGGGGCTAGTTGCACAATGACTAGGAAGGCTTAATTTATGACTTAATCAACTAGTTCCTACCTATATCTAGTCACATAAATAGAAATGATTATGAATGCCATGACCCAAAACCATATGGTTTTATTTAAAAACCCTAATAATGATCGAGAGCAAAGATAAATTAATTATGAGCTCATTTCTCTTCATCTAAACCTACAGACCATACATATGAGATGTACTTGAAAAACCATAATGGATATTCTATCAATTTCTTTGTAAACATTTGGAAATAGTCTCTATAAAATAATTACAACTTTATATGATAATATTACAACTTGTGAAATTATAAAACATGCTCCTTCTCTCCATTAATCTTGTATGTGACTAATTCTCTAGACATCAATGACATCCATAATGATAACTATCTCTCTTTTGATGTCAACAATAATCATATTGCCAATAATCTCCCCCTTTTTCATTGATGACAAAATAAATGTTGTGATCTTAGAATACATGCTTTGTTCCTTCTCTAGCATTGATTGTACTTACATTGGCTTCTGATTGCCATGAGCTGAAGCTGTTCATGCTAAAATTTCTCCCCCATTGGGTTTTGATGACCATGATTTGAAGTTATTCATACCAAAATTTCTTCCCCATTTGATATATTTTGAATTTCTTATGAATAGAGAATACTATAAACATTCTTATGGATTTCAATCTAGCAACTGCAAAAAATGTTTCCTCAAAATCTATGCCTTCAACTTGTGCATATCCTTTGCACACCAATATGGCCTTATTTCTTATGATAGTTCCATCCTCATTGAGTTAATTTCTAAAGATCCACTTTTTACCTATTACATTCTTATTTGAAGGCCTTGGAACTAATTCCCAAGTTTTGTTCTTTTTAATTTGGCTTAGTTCTTCTTAAATGGATTTTATCCCATTCTCATCTTTACTAGCTTCAACATAGTTCTTAGGCTCAATTTTAGATATTAAAGCAAAACTTACTTTTTCTTTGTTCATTGCAAATCTTCTTCTTTTATGAACTCCTTCATTTTTATTACTAATGATCTACTTTATAGGATGATCCTTTTAAACAAATCTTGTAGGTGGATTTTCATTTACTTCTTCAGGGTCTTCATTAGTTACTTCCTCTTTAGAATCTAATTCTTCTTCACAGATGTCTCTGTCAGGTTTAACATGTTTCAATCATTCATCAACCTTGACATTGATACTCTCTACAATATTCTGTAGCCTTTTTCTGTAACATATGTAGGCTTTATTTTGGGTAGTATAACTAAGAAATATTACTTCATTATATCTTGATTCAAATATTCCCAGCTTATCTTTTTTCTCTTGATGTAGCATTTACCGCCCAACACTCTAAAATACTTAATAGAGGTAGGTTTTCAATACCATAGTTCATAAAGAGTTTTATCACTGTTTACCCTCAATTGAACTCTATCTAAGATATATACTACTATTTGTACTACTTCTCTCTAGTATCCATAAGGTAACTTGGCCTCTTTTAGTATTGTTCTGGACATCTTCTTGATTGTTTTATTCTTTCTTTCAACAACTCCATTCTGCTATGGAGTCCTTACTGTAGAGTAATGCCTTTTGATTCTATGTTTCTCACAATACTATATGAAATCATTTGAGTTGAATTATTCACTTCTATCAGATCTTAAACATTTGATTTTTTGTCTAATATCATTCTCTACCATGGCCCTAAAGATATTAAATCTTTCAAATGCCTAAGACTTGTCCTTCAAAAAGGTCACCCATGTCATTCTAGAGTAATCATCTACTAGCAACATGAAGTATTTTTCTCCTTTGGATCCTCTTGTCTTCATAAGACCAAAAATAGTAGTATGAAATAACTCTAAAGGCTTTGTAGTTGCATACTCCTTTGTTTTAAAACTAACCCTTAGTTGTTTGCCTTATTGACATTCCTTGAAAGTAGTGTCTATAGGTTTGGTTATCTTAGGCATATGTATAATGTATACACATAATATTTTCACATTTTTATTGATTACTGATGCTTTACATCTTAGAGGAACCCATCATGACTCAATCTCTTGAAGTGCATGTCTTAAGGGGTGAATTGGGAAAGTGGTGGGTAGACCTTTGTTGCTTCATAGGATTGTTGTCCCTTATTTCCATATTATTTCCTATCCATTCAACTCCTAAAACCTTTCCCTAAGATATCTCTCATTCTTTGCACATTCCTATAGTATTTTCCTCTTTCTATCATTCTTTCCCTTACTTAGTACCCTTTTTACCTATTCAATAAGCTAGGTCAACCTGGTCGACCTAACAAAGTCTAGGTCACTTTAGCTCTTTAGGCTTAGTTTCCATTTGACTGACCTAACACAAACTTCAAGAATTAGCTCGATAATGTGCTAGGTTGACCTAATTAACCTAGCATGGTTGACATGTGTAAGTGATTTTTGGGTTAGATATTCCTCTATATATAAGGTCATTTTGGACTTTTCCATATGAATGTAATTAGGATTTATTACTCACTCGTGCTTCTTCACAATTTGCTCTTCCACCATTCTACTTAAGGAGTCTTAGCTTAGGTTTCTTATTTAGAGAATCTTAGTCTTCTATATAGGTCTTGGATGATTTAGCCTAATAATGTGATCCTTATGAACCATATCAACATCTTACAAAACCCCATTGGCTAAGGGAGATATGGAGTCACGATTGGTTCACAATTAGGTAAGTATATTCTAGATTTTTTCTCCTCTCTTTTAGTAGATATAAATAGCATAAGTGTTGGATAGAATATTATTACTCCTCATATTCCATGTATTAAGGTGTTACTCATACTTAATTTATTTAAAGTTCCCTATACATGTATTTGATTACCTTGAATCTAACCCCTTGTTGTTACAAGATTTGGTGAACACTAAATTAGTGTACTTTTCTTATTATTAGATTAGTTTGCTTTCTTGTTTATTATCATAAGTGAATATAAAAACCATAGGACTCTTTTAGGGTTTTTGTGCAATAGTGTTAAGCTATAGGCTTTCGAACCCTGCCTAGTATGATGTGTTGTGATAGATGATATAAGTTATCTTCTAATCGGGTCTAGAAAATACTCATATTGGTCATGCTCCCACTTAACAAGTGTGTGCCCCAATCAAAAGTGTGTGTGTCATCTATCTTAACTGATTTAGGATTGATTCATGTGCACCATGTAATTTTGATTGCATACATTCTAGTGAACCCAATGTGAATCCTATCCCACCACTAGTTGGATTGTCTTAATTTTTCCATTTTTGTTTTCTTGCTTATTTAGCATTAGCTCCACTTTAGATTCACCTTCATTACATTTTGGACGTGAAACAAACCCTTACAATATTTATTTCACTTATTTTATTCATTTTTATCATTAATTTAATCACTTATTTATTCTTTATTTGCATTCTTTACTTAATCACAAATCCAATGTATTTTAAGGTTTGTAAAATGGATGAGTAGAACTAAATATAAAGGCAAAACAATTTTCATGTCTATTATACTAGGTTGACCTAGTTAACCTAGTACTTATTTTGACCTTTGTACACTATGCTAAGTCAACTTGGTCAACCTAGTACTATCTTTTTAGACTTTTTATTTTATACTAGGTTGACTCAGTCAACCCTATACTATTTTATTTTGTCAATGCTTTCCAATTTAGATTTTTTCTTTCCTTATATGTTTGATTTAGCTCTCTATGTATTTTATATAGTTCTTTATCTCTGTCTATTATTCTTATTGCTTAGCATTATTTTTCTTTTATCCTTAAGCATCATGTACCTCATTAGAATATTCTTCAATAACCTAAATCTATTTAGACACTCTATGGGGTTCTCTTTGATTCTTATCCTTTCCTATCTCTTCTTCCTCTTTTTAGTTGTTGGGGCATCTTGCTATGCCCATCCACACATTACTTTAACCTTTGGGGCATATTGTGATACCCACCTTCATATCATTTCATATTTTAGGGCATCCTATGATGCCCATCCCTACATCCACTTACCCTTTAAGGCATCTTGTGATGCCCACTCTTATTCTCCATTACATGCTACCAAACTAATTCAATTCCAAGAAACCTTCTGAGACACATAGGTTTGTATCCCACATGCTTATCCTTGATATAAATGTTAATGCAAGATCCTTTTCCTTCTTTTCATGATTTCTCTATATATCTATCTAACATATTTTTTTAGGTTACTTTAGCATGGGTCTCTCCCTATGCAGTAGTTTCCTTCCTTTTCAAACCTTTAGTCCTCCCTTTTGGTCTTTTGGTTTATTGATGTACCATAGTCTTCATTTCCTTTCTTTTAAAACCTTTAGTCCTCCCTTTTGGTCCTTTGACATTTTTACGTACTATAGTATTCATTACTTATCTTTCCATTCTCTTTTTGCTTCTTACTAATGATATTTTGGCATCATTTGGGTCTTTCTTTGTGAGGTGATTTATACAAATGCTCACTCACTTTTTGCTTATTATCAGCCTCATGGATCTCTCTTTGATTTGGAGATCATTTCAAAAAAAATCCCAAATTAGATTGAGACCTACACCATCACATAAGACTCATCAAGATCTTTCCAACAATATGTAGAATTTGAAAAATGGAGCTCATTTGCTCTTTATGTATTTGGTCAAAGTTCTAATCAAAGTAGGTCAATAGGTGGTCAACACTGGTCAAAATAAAAAATGATGATATTATAATATTTATGAACTAGTTCCATGATGTATATCTTGTTGCAAGATTTTTGTCACATTTTATAGTTCAAAAAATGGAGTTTGTATGTGCAAGTTATGACCAATGTTATTTATGGTCAAACCCAAAGATGTGGCAATATAGTTTGACCCAAGTCTTTAATGTCTAGGGACAAATATAAACCATCATAAATTAGGGAATAATTATCACCCCATATTTTTAAATGTCATGGATAATTTAAAATCCCATAAAAAACATGTATGGGATAATTATGAATTTTATTAAAATAGATTAAGGATAATCATCCCAATCAAAAAAAGTGGACCTCCCACAAGTATATAAAGGGGTGAGGGGTTATTTAGAAATCATTGGGAATTTGAATTCAAATTCAGTAAATTCATTTCAAAGTCTCAAAAATCTCATGGCAGAGATAGAGATGAAGAGATAAAAATCTTGAGTCAAAGAGCCAAAGAGTTAGATCTAAGAGCTAGAGCTAGAGCTGAGAGATAGAGTTGAAAATCTAGATTTAAGAGCTAAGACCCAGAGCCAAAGAGCTGAGAGCCAAAACCAAAGAGCTAGAGCTGAGAGCCAGAGCCAAGAGCTAGAGATTGAGACATTTCTATCCATATATTGAGTATCTATATTTGACCTATTTTGATGCAGTTTTTAATTCCTCAAAGTGAATAATAGAGCAGACTGTGTATAGGCCATAATAGACCAGTTTGTGAAATCTCAAGTTTTGAGGGACTTGGAGAGATTTTCACTTCTCAATGTAAACTAGGGATTTATCCTAGACTCTGAGATGATTTCAATGGTATGTTAAAATATTTTGATTATTTATATAATACCATTTTATAATTCCATTTTAGAGACATTTGGTGGAAATCTAAAGGATTGTGAGATTGCATTCGCACAACAGTAAGATGGATGGTCTATTCATGGGTTTACTGAGACTTTTTGAAGCTCTATTATTTGAGTTATATGCAATCTTAGAGTATCCATTTGATAATTTTGAGGGTTGGCCATGTACTCAGTTTTAAATGAAATGGATTGGTTAATATTATAATGGAACTCAGAGATGTAGGCATTGCTAAACTCCGTTATCACATGCTTGTCGTGAGTTGATTTTATTTGTGCATTATTTTTCTACATTTTGGTTAATCATTTATTAATCACTATTGAATACATAAATATATAAAATAAGATAAAATGTCAAATTTATTTTCATTTCTATGATTTTTTCAAAAAATTATGTGATTTGATGAAAGGATCCAAGGTAAACACTTTTTCACACTAAATCAGTGTAGAGTTTATAGATCACTCTTTTATGAGTTTCTTAGTAATACCATGGATACAACCTAAACCTCCTCATAAAATTACTTTTATTTTCATGTTCTTTGTGATCCTTGTTATTTAGACATTAACTTTTGCTTCTTTTGCTAGATGGAAACTATAAAGAATTTATTTTAGCATGTTTTCCTTCACTTCTTGTAGTCTTATGATAAGGAATCACACCTTTTCTATCATTGTATTCCTTTTTTCCCTTTCTCACATTTTTTATGATTTCAAGAAATTCAAATTTGTTAAATGTGTCATTTTCCTATTGATTTCCCCCTTTCTTTCACTTCCACATTTGGATAAAACAAGGTCGAAGTCAAGATAGCACTTTTATTTCACATATATTTACGAGACTCTTAGACCCCATGCTCTTTGATTTTCTCTCTTAGAAACCTTGTCCCAAAGTTTTCAAATGAAATTCATCTTTAGAACCCATGGTTTGTCTTCAAAATCCATATGGCATAGGAGTTTAAAAAGAAAGAAAGAATTTAAAAGCCAATCATTTGAAAACAAAAGGCAATGATATCTAAAAAGCAACATACAAATCTTAAAAAGTCTAGTCACACCAAATAATGTGATTACAAGCACATCTCCTATCTCCAATAAAAGATCAAACTCCATAGTTAGCTTCACATATAGCCAAATTCCTTTGGGGTGTGGTAGGCTAGTAGATTGGAATAGGGGATTTCCAAAAAATCTATAGTGCTACCTAATTTCTCACACAAGTACCCAATCTTCATAGTAGATTGATAACTCTGTAAGGGGTCATGAAGACTGGGGAACACATTGTGGGGAGGTAGGTCCATTTTAATTTTCATGCAAATAGCCTTCATGGGATGATATATATAATCCATTTTTTGACCTAAGACTTATGTAGCTAAAAGAAGTCCTTCAGAGTCTTTAAGGTTGATAGTCCTCTTCTTTTGACAAACCAAATTTGAGTGTCTTGACTTCAATAAAAAAAATCTCTACCTTTATTTTTCCTTCATTCTCCCCTCTACCCCATTTCATTTCCCCCCTTGATATACAAAGTATGATTTCAAATCTATTTTCCCTCTTCTTTAAATTCCTTTTTGTTCATTTCTTAAAAACATGCTAACACTAATTTGTTTCATTTTTATCTATCTTTAGACGCAAAACAACATGTTTGAGAAACTATGGATCATTTTCATCATGTTTTATATATTTACTAAAAATAATTTTCTTTCATTTTCCCACTTATCTTGATTTTATTGTTTTACTACTATAGATGCATGAGTTCACACCCTTTTTCCATTGTTGTGTGAGATGTGAATTGTTACTACTCACCCAACCATGTTTTTTTCCGTTTTATGTATCCCCTTTTTCCATTGATAATTGAGATGTGGATTGTTACTACTCAGTCATCAATGTTGTTTTAACATTTTTATTTTTGAATCCTTCTTTTACCATCTTGTTTGACATGTATCCTTGATTTGATTTGGTGAGTTTGCCTTTTCTTAGTTGAGGTTTATTTTTTTGAGTTTTCTAGTCTTTAGTAGCCTTGGCTTTTTGGTTACCTGATTTACTCTTGTTTAACTTGGTCATTTGGTCTAACATAGTACTTATCACCCATCTTGAAAAATTACCAAGTATGTCCCATCCACATAACACTAGTTATCTTGGCTTTTCTTGTGGTTTTTTTGCTCCTTAGTTTTGTATTTTGGGTTTGTCCAAAGTAGTCTATACACCCTCCATAATCAAACCTAAAACACAACCGATAAACATCTCATGATAAAGGTAAGTCAAGGTACACATCATTTACTTTTTAGTTATTTAATTTTTAGTTAGTTTCCTTTTTTTTCATTTACTTTTAGTTAATTTATGATTTTAAAAATACCATAATTTTTTAGCATAAGTGATGTGTGTTTCTTTGTGTTCTTTCTTAAAGCACCATCCCCTATTATAACTTAGTAACAAGTGATGAACTTCAAGTGGGGAATATGTATACACATAATATTTTAAAATTTTTATCTATTACTGATGATTTACATCTTGTAGGAACTTGTCATGAATCAATATCTTTGAGTGCATGTCTTAAGGGGTACACTGAGAAAGGGGTGGGCAGACCTTTGGTAATTCATAGATTGTTGTCCCTTATTACCATATTATTCCCTATCCATTTAAATCTTAAAACCTTTCCCTAATATATATTTCCTTCCTTGCACATTGATCTATTATTTTCCTCTTTCTATCCTTTTTTCCCTTACTTATTAGCCTTTTTACCTATTTATTAATCTAGGTCAACCTAGCACAGTCTGAGTCACTTTAGCTTTTGAGGCCTAGTTTCCATCTGGCCAACCTAGCACAAACTTCAGGCATTATCCCGATAATGTGCTAGGTTGACTCAATAAACCTAGCATAACCAACATGTTCGAGTGATTTTTGTATGAGATACTCCTATATATACAAGGTTATTTTGGTCATTTCCATATGAATACAATTAGGATTTATTATTTGCTCACGCTTCTTCACAATCTGCGATTCTACCATTCTACTTGAGGAGTCTTAGCTTAGGTTTCTTATTTGGATAATCTTAGTCTTGTGGATAAGTTTTAGATTTTTTGGCCTAATAAAGTAATCCTTATGAACCACAAAAACCTCTTGTGAAGCCCCATTGGCCAAGGGAGAGATTGAGTCATGATGGGTTCACATTCAGAAAAGTATATTCTAACTTTGTTCTCCTCTCTTTTAGTAGATAGAAGTAGCATAAGTATTGACTCAAATAATATTACTCCTCATATTCCATGTATTAAAGTGTTAATCATACTTACTTTATTTAAATTTCCCTATACATGTATTTGATTGCTTTGCATCTAACCCCTTACTTTGTGCCACAAACTTTGGTGAGCACTAAATTAGTTTACTTTTATTGTTATTAGATTAGTTTACTTTATTGTTTATTATCATAAGTGAATATAGAAATCATAGGACTCTTTTAGGGTTGTTTTAAGATTATGTTAGACTATAGGCTTTAGAACCCTACTTATCATGATGTGTTGTGATAGATGATATGAGTGATCCCCTAATTAGGTCTAGCAGATCTTCATATTGGTTAGATCCTACTTAACAAGTGTGTGCCCTAATAAAAAGTCTAGGTGTGATCGATCTTATCTGATCTAATATTTATTCATGTGTGCCATGAAATTATAATTACATACATATAACACACTTATTTGAGCTCACTTTTACTAGGTTATCAAATTTGACATGACCCATTCTTCTATGCCATAAACAAATATCATCAATCTTTCCTATTATGTAGTTATTATGATTTACTTCACTCAAATTATAAATATTAATTTCAGTTCTTTTCACTTCTACAAATACTCTTCCATATATCCTTACAACCTTTTGCATTAAATGTGAGCTTATATCCATTGTCACAAATTTGGCTGACACTTAGCATATTATGTTTCAATCCTTTAACATAAAGGACATCATGTGTAGGTAGTTTTCCATCTATATTCAAGGTTCCTTTACAATTTAGTTTTACTACAATATTGTCTTCCAATATAGTAGATCCTTATATTTACTCAGTTTAATAAATTTTTTCTTGTCACTAGTCATGTGTTTTGAGCAACCACTATCTATTACTCACAAATTATGTTCCTTGACATGGAGTGTAGTTTGAGAAATCATAAATTGTGTAACTTTTTGATCTACTATTTTCCACACATACTTAGGTTTCTTGTTTGGCTTATTTTTCTCTTTTTCAGAGACTTGTGAACCTTTATTCACACTGGAAGGCATGTTTTTCTTTTCAGTTTATATTTTTGGTCTTACAAAGTTTGTTCTACATTGTTTAGCTATGTGACTAAAATTATTATAGTTATAACATATTATATTTGTATCTAACAAGGGTGCAAATGAATTTCTACTTACAAATTTTGTTCTTCTTTTAGGTATAGATCTATAATCACTGGCCCTATGAACAAACTGATTACAGGTATTAAAATAACCATAGAAAAATGAGCAATACCTAGTCATAGCATTTATTTGTATATGATGATGAAATATTATTGACTTTGGCTTCTTCAATTCTTTCACCCTTATGTAACCAACTGCATCAGCTACCTTTGTCTTCTACATCTTCCTTGAGTTTGTAGAGATTGACTCATTGTTCTTATTCTTTTATTTAGGCTTCTTTTATCCTTCAATGTTCTTCACATCAACATTACTTATTTTTATCTTTGTATTTATGGAGGCATTTATTTATTTATTTATTTTATTCTTGATTCTTTTTTTCTTTGAAGTAAGATGTACTGGTTATGGGACTTTTCCCCTTTTCAAAACCAAGACCACATTTCTATTTTGATGGATTTTGTAAGTTGATCAATTCATCAAGAATTTTTGAACCTCCTTTCATCTTCAAACCTTTATCTATTTTTCTTTAGCTTTTTCAAGTTCTTTTCTCAAAGCCACTATTTCTACTTCTAACATCATGAATTCATCAAAATTAGATTGTAGTTCAAATTTGACAACATCTTCTATTATTTTAACCTCTTCAACTTATGTCTTTACGCTAACTACCATCTAATCAAAATTTTCAAGACTTTGGATACTTTTTCAATCTCTTTTTGTGCCTGCTTCTTCTGCTTTGAGTTCTCTTTTCTCAACTTTTCAATTTCATCTAGAGAGGAAATGAGTTTACCCTCTACATCCACTTCTCGTTCCTCTTCTTCATCTGAGTCATCAAATTTTTCTTTTTCTTGATCCACAAAATCCAATTACAATGTCATGAATAGGAGTTCATTTCCCTCCACCATAAAGGAACAATCATGGTCATCATTTGAACTATTATTATCATCTAATGAATCACTATTTTCTCTTGTGTATAGGCCCTTTTTATTTTTAAAGAAGTTATTCTTCTTGGAGAAGTGAGGTTTCATCTTTTTACTATCCTATTCTTGCTCAGAATTATCCTTTTTTTTATAAGGGCATTTAGCAACAAAATGTCATAGCTTACCATAGTTAAAGAATTTAAAGGGTAACTTATGTTTGTATTTTCTAGACCCTCTTCTTAGTTTTATATCAAATTTGGCTTATTATTCATTAGTCTCTTTATATTTGGATGTAGGTGCTTCTACTTTTACTTGTTTGGTTACTTTAAATATAGCTTCTCTATTGAAAATATTTGATTCTCCCATTCTCATCTCATAGTCTGTGAAGGTTCCATACAACTCATCAACAATGAGTTTATCTAGATCTCTTATTTTCTCTATTTTAGATATTTTAAATTCATACCTCAATGGTAGAGATCTTAGGACCTTTTTGATAATGTTTGAATCTTTCATCTCTTTTCCAAGGCCTCTAATTATATTGACTATTTCATCTATTCTGAGGAGGTAGTCTACAATTTTTTCTTCTTCATTCATTTTAAGACTTTCAAACTTGATTTTATATGTTTGTAGCTTAGCATACATTACCTTATCATCACCCTCAAAGATTCTCTTTAACTTGTTCTAAACATATTTTGTATTTTTATAATTCATTACTTCGAAAAACTCTAAGTTAAAAAATCGATAAAGGGTATCATTCTTTACCTTGGCATTGCTCTCATATGACTTCTTTGTATCCTGATCAGTAGGAGTTATAGCATGAGCTATATATCCATTTAAAATAGACATCCATATACCAAAACCTAGTGAATATAAATATGATTCCATTCTAATGCTCCAAAATGAATAGTTTGATCCATCAAAGAGAGGTACTTTGTTTGAGGAAGAGCCTTCTTGACTATCCATTTATGTTCACTATCCAAGATCTACCTGAGTTGATTAAGATTATTCTAAGGAACCAAGGCTATAATATCAATATTTGGAACACATCTACTGAGAGGGGGGTGGAATCAGTATATTGATTAAAATTAGTCCTTTAATGCTTTTAATAAAAATTATAAAGTATATGCAAAGATCACACATGAAAAAATAGACACAACACTCAGTATACATGGAAAAACTAATATGGGAAAAACCATAGTGAGAATAGATACTAAAATCTACTATTCTAATCTAGCCTCATAATCAAAGACTCATTGGCTATAATTTTTAAGGGCACTGGCCCTAAGGAGACACCAATCCCCTGATTTAAGAACACTTAATCTAAGGAAGCACTTACTCCCTAACTGAACACCAACTCAACTCTTCTGATGACACCTACGAATTAGATCTAATATAGAGATACAAATCCTAATTATAAAAATTGATTCACAAATGAATCTAATTTTATGTTACAAACCTATTCTGTAATTGCTCATGCTCTTTACCTCTCTACCTCTCAATAAAACTTGTCTATCACTTATCATGTATATCATAGATGATGTATATATTCATTGGATCTAGGTCTCACATCTTATCTATGTTCACACTTGGTCATTAACACATAACATTCTATTTTTGGAACTCATTCCATATTTATTTAACAATAAGTTTCTCACTTCTTGAATTTACATACCACCACCATGATTCTCTATCTTTTAATATATTCATCATATATCGCATTCTAGTTTTGATACACATGCTATTTTACATAATTTGGATCAATTACAATAATCTATATAATTCTTTATGTCATAAAATTCATCTTCTCTGAGTGTTCTATCACTTGATCATTGAGATGAATAAATCTTTAAATATTGATCATTGATATTAAGTTTCATGCCATGATCCAATGATGTTCATTTAATTATCTCAACTTTAAGATGTAATTGTTAGATAAAGTTCACACATTTCATTAGATCCTTGTGAGATTTATAACTTAACATTTCAACTTTAAGTCACAATTGTTGATAAAATTTTCACAGAATCATACACTCCATTAGATCTTTGTGAGCTTCTAAACTTTAATGTTTCAAATTTAAGTCACAACCATTGATATTTGTCTCAATCTCTAGATATTAGGACACTTGACACTCTCACATACCTTCTGAACACTTTACTATCAGTCCCCATACTTGTGAGACTTGGCACCCTCGTATGCCTTCTACACATTACTATTAGTATCTACATTTGTGACACTTAGCATCCTCACATGACTTCTACACATTCATATCAATACTCACGATTATAAAACTTGGAACTCTCACATGCCTTGTGCACATTGTCAGTCCCCATTCTTATGAAACTTGGCATCCTCAGATGCTTTTTGCACATTACTATTAGTTCCCACTATTGAGACACTTGGCACCTTTGCATTGATCATTAACTATTTGACTTTGAACCATACCATATATCTATAATTCAAGATTCATGATCATAACACATGTCATCAACATATTCATTCTCAAGTTTTTTGACTTATTGAATTTATTGCATGTCATTAGATCTTGATAATGCAATTATGTGCTCACCATTGATCAAAATCAAATAAATATTAAGTTAAGGACTTAGGAATATTAAAGTCTTTGATCACTAGTACAAGCTGGTAATTCTTGGGTCTAAGGGGTCAGTTGCAAAATGACAAGGAAGGCTTAAGTTATAACATAAGAGACCAATTCCCACCTATATCTAGTCAACATAAAATTAGAAATGCTTGTGAAATCCATCACCAAAAACCATAGGGTTTTACTAAAAAACCCTAGTAATGGCTAAGAGAAAAGATAAATCAAATCTAAGCTCATTTCTCTTCATCTAAACTTACATACCATACATATGAGATGTACTTGAAAAACCCATAATGGATCTTCTATCAATTTCTCTGCAAACATTTAGAAATAGTCTCTTTAAAATCATGACAACTTTATATGATAATATTGAAACTTGTGCAATTATAAAACATGCTCCTTCTCTCCATTAGTCTTGTCTATGACTAATTTTCATGACATCAATGACATCCATAATGCTAACTATCTGACTTTTGACATCAATGATAATCATACTGCAACAACCTCTATTATAGGCAACCCACATGCCTAGAGGTATTCCAATGTAACCCAAATATTAGATTAGGCTTGAAAAATCTCCTTTAGGGTGAAATATTTGGTGACAACAATTTTGACACGCCTGATGGGACCAAGGTCTAAGAGAGTGGAAAGTTGGTGTGTTTTTCCTTTAATAGTATTTTAGAAGCAAAAAAGATAGCACCAATGGTGACTCTAAATGAAATATTATAGTTGTGAGCATCCCAAGTATCTCTTTTTGAATATTTTGATTAGTTCTTGTATAAAATTGGACCTATGAGGTTGATATGAATAACTATGATGAATATCCCTACTATGCACCTCCCTATCAACCTTGATATGAACCATGTTATATACCTAAATAACCCTATAAAAGATTTTATCAATCATAGGAGCCATAATATCCCATGGTCATATATTTACTCCTCCATATGAGCATTATGTTGTTAAAGATACCTATCAAGGGGTGTCTTCTTATCAATCCTAGTACACCTCCTGCCAACCATACCATGATGCTTATCAACCTCAAGATGATTCTTATCAGTCTTGTCATGAAGAACCAGATGATTCCATGGATTATACATCAAGATAGTACAAGGTAAGATTGAATTATTATAGACTAAAATAAAACAAACCAAGGATGGACTCAATCCCTATCATTAGCCTCCTCATCCTACTTCAACCCCATCTCATGTCAAATCCTTCTTGACACTCATGCCAAGTATGCTAGATAGTGAAGATAATATGGGAACATGGCATAATGGTTTTTATGTACTCCCTAGCCATCTCATGGAATGGTAAATAGGTTTTGTTAAAAAGTGGATGTATGCATGGGAGGTGGTTGAGGAGGAAAATTAATAGGATATCTAGGAGCAGCTATACTTTACAAAGAAGTGTTTCCAATGCTCAATAGATAGACTAAGGATATGGGAAGATAAAGAGATTAAAATTAAACCTACATCTATTAAATAGATGTAAGGATTCTATAACCAAGGTGAATTTTTTATGGCATGAAGTGTTTTTCCTATTTACCAACCCAACTTGTCATTCGCCTATGAGTTCACTCAAGAAGCCTTTTTTTTAAAATCCATTCACAATCTCTCCATTAGACCTCATGTTCCCTCTCCATGCCATGATGCTATCCATTAACCTTCCACCTCACCCCTTCTTGAAGGAGATCCCATTTTGAGGAAATAAAGTGGATAAGAGTAAGCTCAAGCCATATCTAGTTAGGAGGATGCCTCAAGTGACTATGAAGAACAAATCACCATAGGGACCCCCTTGGTGAAAGTAAGTGTAATTCCATCTTCTTGAGAGGAGAAATATATTGAATAGCCTATTATAGATGTACACAAATAATTTGGTCAAATCATGAAGGGAGAAGCATTTGAGAAGGACCTCATATCTATTGAGTTAGTTGATTTCCATGATGAAAGGATCCTTAAACATGATAGTCATGATGAGGAAGATGACCTATGACAAATGTTTAATGCCATAAACTAAGAATTTAAACAATTGAGTAAGTCCAACCCTCCTCTAAATAAATGCCTATCTGATCATGAGGTTGTTGATGATCCTAACAAGCAAGTTGTTGAGTGTTTGATCAAGAATGAAGTTGAGTGTCATGTTATGAATGAAGATGAACACCAATCTATCATCCAAGAAGATACAATCATCAAAGAACCTAGTGAAACTATTGTCAAAGGGGGTGAAACTATAGATGACTCTCATGAATATAAGGTAGAAGATTTTGATATTGAGGAGAAGTTAACAACATAGCCTGATGTTGATCCACTCTCAGATGTATTAGAGAAGAAGGAGAACAAGTTTTATGATCTCACACGTTAAGACCATCAAGACCTAGAAGATAAAGTTAGAAGATGGTGGTTCTCAAAGACAAGGAGAGTAAGGATGATTTACACTAGTAAATGAAGATTTTCCAATAGATTGAAGAGATTTTACATGTTGAGGGTCAAGAACATATGAGAATATAATGATATTTTTCCATGAAAGATAATGATCAAGATTGGGTGGACTATGTAGAGCTCCATGATGAGCTTGAAGAACTTACAGCTGAAAAGAAGCCTAAACTTATTGAGAGCACCAAGAAGTCAAGAATGTATGACTTTTTGAATCAAAATTGAAGGTTGTAGTTGAGGAGTCTTATGAGAACATTGAGGCTACTAAAATTCAAGAGGATTTCATCTCCATAGGTAATCTACTTATAGTTGCCTTGAATTCATTGAACATCATGCCAAAGAGATGGGCAAACACCATGAAGGAGGTGGAGACATCAACACCAAGGTTCAAAAAATAAAATTCCTCATTAACTCCATTTCATGTAATAGGAATTGTTTCAAACTTCTTCTTTGATCTAGGAGGAAGAGTTTCTTTTAGGTTAGTTTGTGTTTGAGCTCATTTGTTTGAGTTTATATGTGTATTCCATAAGTGCTCATAAAGCATAAGTGTGTGGTGTTTTTTTTTATGTCTTTTTCCTATTGTTTTTCTTATTTTTTTGTATATTTTCAAAGGTAAATTGAATGTCATATATGCATACAGGTGACTTCATATCCCAATGGATAGGAGAAGGCTATTGGTCTTGGCATAACATACATACCACCCCTAGGAAATCACTAAGAATATTGAATATTTTGACCATAGGTCAAAATAAATCAACCCCCTATAGTTTACAACTTTTATTGGGGATTATTATTGTCTTATAGGGTGTATATTAGTCCTATCAAGGTAATTTGTTATGTCACTACCTTATTCATATTCAACTTTAGGCCTATGTCATGTTAGGGGTCATATTTTAAGTCATTTATGAGAGTTGTAATTTTTAACCTAATATTAAAATGTTATATATGTTCCCAAATATCCTTCATGTTAGTCCCTTGTTAGACATGTCAGTTTATAACTAAAAATTATAAGAGTAATATTAAAACAAGCAGAAAAGTGGTAGTTTGGGTAGTTCAAGTTAGTCGTACAGATTCTAAATAAGTGTGGCATATGTGAAAGGATTATACAGTGACATTTAAACTTCATTAGACTAATTTAAACAGTTTATCAAAATTTTATATCTAAAAATCAGCTTAAAACCATTTCACTAGGCATGTAGAAATGACCAACCCATTTTATTTTAGTATGGATAACAGAGGATGAGTCAAGTCAAATGATCTTGTCAAATGTTAGTAAACATTATCTAATTAATATTCATGGTATGATTTGGAATAATATTTGTTCATGCTTTATGAACTATTATTTAAAAGTTGACTGCCTCTTTTTTCATGTTTATTCGCACACCCTATAGGTTTCTCCTTTGTTCACAATGTTTCATACAAACTAGGTACTATACATGACTCCCATGAGTATGGACATCTCTCTAAAATGGATTATAACTCAATTTTAATGTGTGGACATGGATGGATAAGACAAACATCTTATGTTCCTAACAAAAGGCACTATCATAGTATGCAGATAAGTCTTCTTTAGTAATGGAATTTTCCTTCCTATTTTGGATTTCAAATCAAATATGATGTAGTTTTTCATGTCTCAAAAAATAAATATAAATATCTCCAAAGTATTTTTGGCCTCCAAGGCATCCTTTTAGGGAGTAACACAGTTATAAATGATACATATTCAAATTTTCCTACATATATTCACTTACAGGCAATCATGAGGAATCTTTCTTAGCCATGGTGGCCAAACATGAGGTTTTAAAAATGTTGAGATAGATCTTGAGGTAGAAAAAATATCTTTGAGTCATCTAATGGTATATGGATTTTGGAAAAGAAGCATGTCTTACATATTCAAATTTTTGCCTTGTGTCCTACATATGCACTACAAGAGGTTCATATAGAGGTTTGTGAGGTTATAACACTAGTGTTAGAACTAGTTTAAGATCCTCATCAAGTTTAGAATTATGGAGAGTATAATAGAATCATGGTGAAAATATAGGATTGGTTTGAGAACCAATATACCATGCATTTTGTTTATATCATATATTTCACAATCTTGTAGTCTACACATACACCTATAGGAGGCTCATACAGAGGATTCAAAAATTGGAGTGCTAGTGCTTGAATATGTTTAATATCTTCATAGAGGTTTGAGCACATGGATAATGTAATAGTAACCATGATGTATCCATGAGGTAAAAAAAAAACCTATTCTATCCCACCATAATTTGAGAGGGTGACTTAAGGGATTCATTACCTTTAAAACTTTGAAATAGGGAGCATGCCTTGATTTTGATCCTTTCATGGTAAGATGTACTAAGGCATAAATAATCATAAATTTTTCATCATTATTTAAAAAAATAGGTGTGAGGCCTTGACCAAAGAGAGTAATTTTTTGGTGCCACTCATTCTTTCATTGTAGAATTCCAATGTTCTCTACAATGTTTAAGGTCCAAATGGCCTTTCAATATACTGAGATATAATGAAAGCCCAAATTTTTGGTAAATGAATAATTTTGAAGGTAAATGAAAATATTATTCCCAAAATACAATATAATGGGGTTGATACTCAATACATGATATAGATAATAACCTAAAGGAAGTTTTTAACTCTCAAAATAGACATCCATAGGTTGACTGTAGGGTGATAATGCAAAGTTAAACCCAATGGTTTGTGTGTTAGGTATAATTAAAGGTATAATATAGAAAAATATAGTCATGAAATGAACCTAAAGGAATTTTATAATTTCTTATGAAAATTAAACTAGGACTAACTAATAAAATATTAACCTACATGATTCCCTTTTCCTTCAAAAAGACTACCTACATCCTGATTGTAGGCACCTATGGAATGATGATGTGAAAGGCGAATGGCCTTGAATACATATATATTGGCATATGTAAGTATAATATGAGTCCAAAGACTATAAATATATACCATTTAAGGACACCTATAGGCATATTCCCTTTTTATGAGTAGATAATATAGTCACACAGTCCACAAGTCAAGCCTAGTCAAAGTGTAGAGAGATGGATTAAAGAGGATAACATGGATGATGATGAGATTTAAATGTTTTAAATTCCTTAATTATTATTATTTAATTCTCATGATATGTTTAGGATAGTGGAAAAAGGTATAAACTAAGCTTAGGCCTTAACCTATAGGCATACATGCAAATCCTACATAGTCAGTGTTACATAGAGTATGTATTAGAATTTTAGAATATTTTAATGTGTTATAAGTGTGAAATAAACATAAAAAGTGGTAAAAAAAACATATCCATTAATATTCTGAGCCTCTCATACCATATATTTGACTAGGTAGATAGGGGATATAACCTTTATTTTATCTCAAACAAAGGGTACTACAGGAAACAAGAAAATTACATGTTAGGTGAGTATATGATGAGATGATGTGATAAGGGGTATTAAGTATATTTTTTTATGGTTTAAATAGTGGTATTAAACATTTAAAAACATTTTATATATCCTAAAGTCATGAAAAACAACTCAAAAGTGGTTGTGAGTGCATAAATATAGTTAAATCCACTAGGCTTAAACTAGGCCTAATGCCCAATGAGGGGTCAAATTATATTTATAACACTATATGAGTATTTAAATAAATTTAAGGACATTAATGGGGATATATAAGGTTATTTTTATCCTTTATTTTGTAGAGGAGGTCACAAAGAGGTCATTTCTTGGCTTAGAAACATGACATGGTGCATAAAATGTAGGGAAGGGTTCAAGATGACATCTTAAGAAGATCGTATCAGTAAAAATACTTACCATGGAGGTCTTAAAATATAGGATATGTTGAAGAGGGCCATAAAAAATGTTTTAGTTGAGTTTATCTAAGGATTGAATGTCACAATTTTATAAATAATACTTAAGGGTCTGAACAACTTAAAACCCTCTAAAACCCTTGCTCATGACCTAATGGGAAAAATAGAGTAGGAAAGGCATAAAAAATATTTGGTATGATTTGGTAAGTTATTTTAACTTATATAAGAGTCCCATAGGCTACTTCTCAATGTATTGGATTGTACCCTATCTATATAGATCGATTACAAAACTAGTTTTCTTTATAATTTTTGGTGTTTTTTAGGTACAAAGGAGTTTCAAAGGATGAGGATAAATTTGGGAGGATAAATGGGACATAATGTAACTAAAAATATAAATTTATTATTTTATTAAATCACACATGTACCTCTATAAACACCTTCATTTCAAGCAATGTAAATTGGCATAGTGAATGGAAGGTGATCACCATGTGAGAATGTGATAAATCAAATTGGAAAGAATTTTTAGGTATATATAATGAATATAAGGAGATGAGGAATCTAAAAATGTGTCATAACACACATTTTATGGATTGGATTATAAAAATTAAGACCATCTTGGTGCCAAGTGTGAAGGATGAGTGAAAGAAGGATGATAATGATTATAGGCAGTGAGAACACTTGTCCAGAAGAAGATAAATGATTAGGGTCACATCTAATGAATTTTGGATATTTTTATTAAACCCCTCATAAAATTTTATATGTTTAAAATATCCCTAGTATACCTTGGAGTGTTCAAGAGGAGCCAATCATGAAGATAGTTTTCAAGAAGCCAGTTGAGAGACCCCTACACCAAGTTTGGGGATTTTGATGTTTCTAAGGGAAATTTGTCCAAAGATACTTTACATGGTATATTTAATAATCCATTATCTTGAAAAATAAATCCTTATCGCATATATACACCTATCATTATGAGTTTTGAGCTTCATTCTTCTCTCTCCTTTCTCACATTATATAAGTACTAGCCATTTTAGCTCTTGTATACTAATTCCACACCATATATGGAAAATCCTTGCTATTTTGATGTTTTAAGTTCCTTTTAATAATAAATTAAATGTTTATTTTAGTTAAAAAACATATTTTATAATTTTTAAAAGTGATGTATGGTGAGGTATAGTGATAAACATCTATCCTTGCTTCTCTTTATCCTTTCATGTTTAATGGAAATAAGTTCTCATTATAATAGGTCATATGGAGTGTAGATAGTTTACCTGGATCCATTAAAGTGTGAAAGTGTTCTTAGATTCTAAAATCTGACCTCTAATATTCTTACCTTGAGTTTTCTCATACATATCACCTCCATATTGAATTACAAATTTTAGAACATCTTAATACTTTGAAGCTAGTTTTGTAGGTCTTATTTATTAGTGCATGAAGTATTATGATATTATGGAAATCCTTATGTTGTATCACCCCCTTAGAATAGTTTATTTTCATGCATATTTATACCTATTTTCCCACAGCTAATCAATTAGTGTAGGTGATAAGCATTTAAATGTCAGTCTAGGGAGTTAACCCTTAAACCTAGAGGTCTACCTCTGCTATAGGCAACCCACATGCCTAGAGGTATTCCAATGTTGCCCAAATTTTAGAGTAGGGTTGAAAAACTTAATCTAGGGTGAAATATTTTATGACAATAGTTTTGACATGCTCAGTGGGACCAATGTCCAAGAGAGTGGAAAGATTGTTGGTGTGCTTTTCCTCTAATCAACTTTTAGAAGTAAGTAAGATAGAATCAATGGTGAATTTGAATGAAATATTCTAGTTGTGAGAAACCAAAGTATATTTTATTCAATATTTTTATCATTTATTGTATCTCATTTGACCCATGAGGTTGATTGGAATAGCTATGATGAATATCCCTACTATGCACCTCCCTATCAACCTTGTTATGAACCATGTTATACCCCTCAACAACCCTATCAAAGTTTTTATCAACCCTATGAGATATGGCAGAACCATGGTAATATATTTCTTCCTCCACATGAGAATTATGTTTTTAAATAAAACTATCAAGAAGTGTCTTCCTATAAATAACAATACAACTCCTACCAACCATATCGTGATGCCTATCAACCTCAAGTTGACTCTTATTAATATTTTCATGAAAAATTAGATGATTCCATGGATTAGACATCAATATGTTATAAGTAAATATATTAATTATTATAATCTCAAATACAAAAAACCAAATATATCCTTAATCCATACCATTACCCTCCTCATCCTACTTCAACACCATCTCATGTCAAATATTTTTTGGCACTCATGGAAAATTTTTTAGATAGTGAAGATAATATGGTAACATGGGATAATGAGTTTGATGTAATCCCTATCCATCTTGTGGAATGGTTAATATGTTTTATTAAAATCTGGATGGATGTATGGGAGGTGTTTGAGGACAAAATTCAATGGGATATCTTGAAGTAGATTTACTTTGCAAAAAAGTGTTTCTAATGGTCAATAAATAGACTAAGGATGAGATAAGATAAAGAGATTGAAATTAAACATAAATCTATTGAAGAGACTCAAGGAGGTTTTAAGCAAGGTGAAATTATTGTGGGAATAAATATCTTTCCTATTGACCAACCCAACTTATCATTCCCTTATGAGCTCACTCAAGTAGTCCTTTTTCCCAAATCCATTTACAATCATTCCATCAAAATTAATGTTGTCTCTCCATCCCATGAGCCTATCCATCAACCTTATACCTCAACCCTTCTTAAAGGAGATCCCATTTTTAAGGAAGCAAGTGGAGAAGAGCAAGCTCAAACCACAACTAGTGAAGAGGAAGCCTCAACTGACTATAAAGAGGAAATCACCATAGGGACCCCATTGGTAAAAGTAAGTGTAATTACATATACTTGAGAGAGGAGAAAGACATTGAAGAGCCTATTGCAATTGTACACAAGGAATTTGGTCAAATAATGAAAGGAGAAGCATATGGGAAAGACCCTATATATACTACGTTATTTTATGTCCATGATGAATGAATCCTTAAATATGATAGTCATGAGGATGAAGATGACCTATGGAAAAAGTTCAATACCATAAATTAATAATTTAAGTAATTGCATAAGTCTACCCCTTCTCCAAAGAAGTGCATATCTGATCATGAGGTTGTTGATGATCCTAACAAGAAAGTTGTTGAGTGTTTGATCAAGCATAAAGTTGAGTGTCATGTGATGAATCAATATGAACACCAATATGTCATCCAAGAAGTTGTAATAATTAAGGAACTTAGTGAAGATATTATCAAAGAGGTTACAATTATAAAGGACTCTTATGAATCCAAGGAAGAAAATTTATAGCTTGAGGAGATGCTAACACCATATCCTGATGTCGATCCATTCTCATATGTATTGGAGAATAAGGAGAACAATTTTTATGATCTTACACATCAAGAAAATCAAGACCAAGAAGACAAAGTTAAATAGGTGGTGGTTCTCAAATACAAGGAGAGTAAGGATGATTGGCAACAAAAAATGAGGATTTTCCAAGAGCTTGAAGAGAATTTCCAAGTTGAGGGTCAAGAAAATAAGATAATTAAATAAGAGATTTTCAAGGAAGATAATGATCAATATTGGGTGGACTATGTAGAGCTACTTGATGAGCTCGAAGAACTTATAGCTGAAAAGAAGCATGACCTTATTGAGAGCACCATGAAAGTCAAGAAGGTATGCCTTGTTGAATCAACATTGAAGGTTGTAGTTGAGGAGTCCTATGAGGAGATTGAGGCTATTAAAATGAATGAGGAGTTCATTTTCATAGGTAATCTACTTGAAGCTACCTTGATTTCATTAAACATCATGCCAAAGAGATTGGTAAACACCATGAAGGAGATGGAGACATCAACACCAAGGTTCAAAAAATATCATGCCTCATTAAATCATTAATTTCATGTAGTATGAAGGTTTCAAACTAGCCCTTTGATCTAGGAGGATATTTTATTTTAGGTTAGTTTGTGCTTGAGCTAGTTTGTTTGAGTTTGTGTGTGTATTCCATAAGTGCTCATGAATCATAAGTGTGTGTGTTGTTTTGTGTCCTTTCCCTATTGTTTCTTGTGTTTAGATCTATTTTCAAAGGAAATTTTAGTTTCATATTTGTATATAGGTGACTCCATAGCTGAATATATAGGAGAAGGCTATTAGTCTTGGCATAAAAAACATACCACCCTAGGAAATCACCAAGAATGTTGAATATTTTGAACACATGTCAAAATAAGTCAACCCCTTATAATTCAAAACTTATATAAAGGATTATTAGTGTCTTATAGGGTGTATCTTAGTCATATCAAGGTCATTTGATGTGTCACTACCTTAGTCATATTCACCTTTAGGCCTATGTCATATTAAGGGTCATGTTTTAAGTTATTTATGAGATTTTTATGATTCCATTAATATTCAAATGTTCCAAGTGTTATTCAATATCCTTCATGTCAGTCCCTTATCAGACATGTCAGTTTCTAACTAAAAATTATAGGAGTAATATCATAACAAGAATAAAATTGGTAGTTTGAGTTGGTTATATGGATTTTAAAAAAGTGTGGCACATGTGGAAGGATTATAAAATGAAATTTTAACTTTTATGAACTCATTTAAATTCTTTATCAGTTATGTAGTTCTCAAAATTGGCCTAAAACCATTTCACTTCTCCATCACTTCACTAGGCATGTAAAAATAACCAACTAATTTTGGTCTAATATGAATAAAAAGGGATGTAAAGTCAAATGATATTTTGGGATGTTATTACACTTGGTATAATTAATATTAATATCAAGACTTGGAATAATAGTTACTCATATTTTATGAACTATTGTTTAGAAGTTGACTGCCTCTTTCTACATGTTTATTTCCAAAACCTACAGGTTTGTATTTTATTTGTAATGGTCTATATAAACCAAGTACCATACATGAATCCCATAAGCATGGACATATATCTCACATATATTACAAATCAATTTTCATGTTTGGACATGAAGTGATAAGCTAAACATCTCATGTTGTTAATGAAAGGCACTATCATAGTTTGTAGACAAGTCTTCCTTAGTAATGGAGTTTTCCTTCCTATTTTAGATTTTAGATAAAATATTATGTAGTTATTTATATCTCAAAACCTAATGATAAGTATTTCCAAAGGATGTTTTTCCTCCAATGCATATTTTGATGTAGTGAAAAAATTATAAATGGTACATAGTCAAAGTTTCCTACATATATTCACTCACAGGAAATTGTGAGGAATCTTGCTCAGCCATGGTGGCCAAACATGAGGTTTTCAAAATGGTGATATAGATCCTAAGGTGGAAACAATACCTTTAAGTCATCCACTAGTAGATAAGTTTTGGACAAGAAAACATGTTCTTACATATTCAAAGTTCTACCCTATGTCCTATATATGCACTACAAGAGGTTCATACAGAGGTTTGTGAGGTTGTAATACTAGTGTTGGACCTAGTTTAACATCCTCATCAAGTTTAGAATCATGGAGAGTATAAAAACATCATATTGGAAATATAGGATTGGTTGCATAACCAATATACCATGTACATTATCTATATCATATATTTTACAATCCTCTAGTCTACACATACATCTATAGGAAGCTCATATAAAGGACTGAGTAATTATAGTGCCAATGCTTGAACATTTTCAAGATCTTAATAGAGGTTTGAACACATGTATAATGTCATAATAACCACGGAAGATCCATTAGGTAAAAAATAGACCTATGATAGCCCACCACAAGTTGAGAGGGTGACTTAAGGGATTCATTACCTTAAAAACTCCAAAATAGGGAGCATGCCTTGCTTTTGATCCTTTCATGGTTAGATATACTAAGGCCTACACAATACTAAGTGTTTCATCATGATTTCCAAACCTAGGTGTGAGTCATTGACCAAAGAGAGTGAGTGTTTGGTCCCAATAAATTTTTTATATAAGGTTTCCATTCCACACATTCTTTCACTATAGAATGCCAATGTTCTCTGCAGTGTTTAAGGTTCAAATGGCCTTTCAATATACTGAGATACAATGGAAGCCCAAATTATGGCTAAATGAATATTTTTAAGGGTAAATGATACTATTATTCTCAAAACACAATAAAATGGTGTTGATACTCAATACATGATATAGATCACCACCTACAAGACCTATTTTTCTCTTAGAATATACATCTATAGGTTGATTGTAGGGTGATAATCTAAATTTGAACCCAATGGTTTGTGTGTTAGGTCTGACTCAAGGAATGGTATATAAAAGTTTAGTCATGATATGAGCCTCAAGGAATTTTAGAAGGTCTTAGGTCAATGACACCAAGACTATGTCGTAAAAGAGTAACCTATAGGATTCCCTTTGCCTTCAAAAACACTACTTATAGCTTGATTGTAGGCACCTATGGAATGATGATGAGTGAAAATTGAATGACCTTATAGACATATATATTGGTCCATGTAAGTATAGGATGAGTAAAAACACTATAAATAGATATTTCAGTAAGATATACAGGGTTCTACCATTAAAGGACATGTACAAGCATATGGCTTTTTTTTGAGTAGATAATATAGTCATACAATCCACAACTCAAGCTTGGTCAAAGTGTAGAGATATGGATTGAAGAGGAAAACATGAATAATTATGATATTTAAAATGTTTTTGATTCCTTAATTATTATTATGTCATTCTCATGAGATGTTTAGGATAGGAAAATAAGGTAGAAACTAAGCTTAAGCTTTAATGCACAACCATATTTCAAAAACCTACATAGTTAGTGTTACACATAGTCTATTTTGGAATTTTGTAATATTTTAAAATTCATACATAGTATCCCCATTACTATGTTGATCCTCTCATACCGTTTATTTTAAAAAGTAGATAGGGGAGATACCCTCTACTCTATCTCAGACAAAGGGTACTCTAGGAAATACAAAAATTATAGGTTGAGTGAGTATATGTGATGAGAAGATGTGATAAGGGGTATTAAGTCTAATAGTTTATGGTGTAAAAAGTGGTAATAAACATTTAAAAACCTATAAGAGACCCTATATTCATGAAAAAATCACTCATAAGTCGTTGTGACTGCATAAACATAATCAAATCCACTAGGCTTAAACTAGGCCTAATGCCCAATGAGGGGTCCAATTCCATTTATAACACTAGATGAGCCTTTAATTAAATTGGAATACCTACATGGGGAGATATAAGGTGATTTAGATCCTTTATTTTGTAGAGGATGTCATAGAGAGGTCTTTTATTGGCTTAGAAACATGACAGGGTGCACAAAATGCAGGGAAGGGTGCAAGAATTCATCTTACAAAGATCATATACATATGGATACTTAACATGGAGGTCTGAGGAGATATGATATGTTAAATAGGGTACTAAAAAAGGTTTTAGTGAGATTTATATAAGGATTCAATGCCATCATTTTATAAATAATCCTTAAGGGTCTAAACTGCTTAAAACCCTCTAAAACCCTTGTTCATGACCCAATGGGAAAAACAAAATATGAAAGAAATCCAAATGGGTTGGTATGATTTATTAAGTGATTATAACTTGTAGAAGACTCTTGTAGGCTACTTCCCAACATATTAGATTGTACGCTATCTATATAAACAGAGTGAAAAACTAGTTTTCTTGATAGGTTTTGGTGTTTTTTAGGTACAAAGGAGTTTCAAAGGATGAGGATAATTTTGGGAAGAAAAATAGGGCCTAATATAACTTCCAATATCCATTTATTTCTTTATTCAATCACAAAGGTACCTCTATAAACACCTTCACTTTAGGCATTCTTAATTGGCATAGTGAATGGAAGGTGATCACCAAGTGAAAAGGTGATAACTCTAATTAGGAAGACTTTAAGGTATACCTAATGAATATAAAGATATGAGGAATATTTAAAGGTGTCATAACACCCTGTATATGGATTATATTGGAAAAATGAAGACCATCTTGGTGCCAAGTGTGAAGGATGAGTGAAAGAAGGATGATAATGACTGGAGGTATTGAATACACTTGTCCAAAATAAGATTAATTATTAGGAGAACATCCATTTAATGTTTGAGCTTGTTTTTAAACCCCTCATAATAGTGAATATGTAGAAACTATCCCTAGTCTACCTTGGACTGTTCAACAAGAACCAATGATGAAGTTAGGTTTCAAAAAGCCAACTGATACACCTAAAAGTTTGGGGAGTTTGATGTTTCTAAGGGACATTTGTCCAAAGAGACCTCGCATGGTCTATTTAATAGTCCATTATCCTAAAAACATAACTCCTTATCTCATCTTGACACCTATTTTTATGACTTTTAAGATTCATTCTTCTCTCTCCTTTCTCACTTTCTATATGTAATAGCTATTTTGGCTCTTGCATACTAATTCCACACCATGTATGAAAATCGTTGTTAATTTGTTGTTATTATTATATTTTAATAATAAATTCAATATTTCTTTGAGTTCAAAAACATCTTATCTAAGTATGAAAAGTGATGTAATGTGAGGTGTAGTGCTAAACATCTATCCTTGGTTATCTTTATCTTTTCATTTTTCATGGTAATAAGTTATCATTCTAATAGGTAATATGGAGTGTAGATAGTGTGTTTGGATACCTTCAAGTGTGAAAGTCTTTAGAGTATGAAATATGACCTTTGGTCCACTTACCTTGAGTTATCTCATACATATCACCTCCACATATAAATACTAATGTTAGAACATCTTAGGACTTTGAAGCTAGTATTCTATGTCTTGTTTCTTAGTGAAAGAAGTATGAGGATCTTGTATAAATATTTATGGTATATAACCCACTTATAATAGTTTAATTTCATGCATATTTTTACCTCTTTTCCCACAAGCAATCAGTTAGTGTAAGTGATAAGCACTTAAAGGTCAATATAGGGATATATCCCTTAAACCTAGAGGTCTACCTCTAATATAGGCAACCCACATGCCTATAGGTATTTCAATTTTGACAAAATATTATATTAATCTTGAAAAAACTCCTCTATGGTTCAATATTTGGTAACAATAGTAAGCTTGATAAATTTATTTACAATTTTTTTTTCAAATTTCCTTCGTTAGTTTATGAAAATTCTAAATTAATAACAAAATTAAATAATTTAAACATAGAAGAATATTCAATTTTTAAATATATTTCCATGGGGATGTAAACCAAATTTTCCACAAGATATTCATGCCCCCTTTCAGGGTACAAATAAAAAATACTAGTGGACCTTTATCATTGTGATTTTAGGTCTATGTGATGACTTAACACTTAAAGGCTACTATGTACATCCCAAGTAAAAAATATAATAATCATGGATTTATGTTTGTATTCGGAGTTCATTATCCAAAATTTATGGTTTTTGGCTAAAATATATTTCAAGAACATAAAAATAACACAATAAGAATGCTTTCTTTGAGAAGAGATGTTTTATTACTCACAAGATTGCAAATATAAACATATGCTTATCTCTGGGAAGAGATATTTAATCTCCTTCTCAGGATACATATTTATTTATACATATTTTGAAGTTAGGATGAGGATTTTGAAGTTCACCAATCTTGAGAGAGAAGTGTTTTGACTTCCATGATTTAAAACAACACAAAATTTGAGAAATTACTATTTTTAGATAACACTATTAAAATTGAAATTTTGAGAACTTACATTAGGTTTATGGGGTAAAAATACAATAATAATATCTCTATACCATCTAATAATTTTCTCCTCATTCTTATATTTCCAACAGTTCAAATGGGGAGCCAAATGGAGCTATGGTTCAAAAGTTATGGCTCCCAGAAGTTTTGCCACCAATTGGGGTAGAACCGTCACCCAAATTATCGCCTGAAGTGTTGGTTAGATCATTCATCCATCCTTGAGAATAAATGGTCCCCATTTCATCAATATTCCTCATAAATTATGGTATTTGTGTCTTTATTTTATTCTCTGTTATTCACTCACCTTGGTGATTGAGATTGCCTCTTTTGACCACTCGGTAAAGTGGAATAGAGCACCCTCTTGTTGTCTTCATCCAGGTGTCCACAATCTGATCCTACTCCACTAGAGAAAAAATATTTGGATCAATATCATTAATGTATTTTTTTAATTCTATAACTAAAGTGTCTAGTATAGGTGGATGATATGGTTTGAGGATCTCCACATTGAATATTAGATGCAGACCAAGGTAGGCTGGTAGGTTCAACTCAAAAGCATTTTCTCCAATTTTTTTGGTGATGGTGTAGCAATCATATCACATAGGATAATTTTCTATGTGTTGGATTAAAATTCATTCCTTTTGAATCCATAACCAAACCTTATCACCTACAACAAAATTGTGTGCAACCCTATGTTTGTCATGGCATTGCTTATACTTCTGATTCATCTTCTCCAAGATGTCATAAACCTATTGTTGGATGTGTTGGATTTGTTTAATGAAATTTTCTTCTTTTTCTACCTTATGTCTCCCATAAGGTGTTTATTTTATTTTTGATAATATAATGTCCACATCAATTACTACCATGGGTTAGAACCTAAAGCATACTTGGAATGGACTATGCTTGGTGGAGCTGTGTAGGCCCTGATTGTGTTCATGTTGTATGAAAATAAGCCCCTTATCCCATGTGCATGGATGTTTAGAGTGATACATCTGAAGCATGTGAACAATCAATTATTTCACCACTTCTATCTAACCATTAGTCTATGGATGTAAGGATGTGGACTTCCTCAGCCTAGTATCCATCAGATTTGATAGAGTGGACTAGAAGATACTCAAGAATATACTATCTTGATCTAAAATAATGGAATTGGGGAGACCAAAATGGAGCCATACATGACTAAAATATAGTTGATGAGTTTACTTAGTAGATATATTTTTCTTACAAGCAATCATGATATCCATTTTTCAAAAATGATTAACTACAATAAGAATATAGTCCTGACCATGTTTTGAAGTGGGCAAACCTGAGAGAAAATCCATTGAGATAGATTCCTAAGTCTTGGATGGTTATGTCAATGGTGTGTATAATCCTTTCTTCTTATTTGATGGTTTGGCTATCAAATATAGGGTGTAAGATTTTAGGTACCTTTCTACATCCTTATACATGTGGGGCTAGTAGAAGTGATTTTAAAGAACTGTTAATGTCTTCTCTACACCAAAATGCCCAGTTATCTTGCTAAAATGTGTTTCCCATATCATCTTCTATTGATCTATATCTATAACATATACATACCACAGTTGATAGAGGAAATTATCTTAAAAATAAAAATTAGAGACATGTTTAGATTCTTGAAGTGCCTGATATGTATTAGCAAAGGTAAGATTTGCTTCATACAAAGCATCCCAGGTGGTAGTCTCATGCCCAAAAAAATCAAGAACTATTGTGAGTGCAATGATTGGTGGGTAGTTCAAACAATATATGGTAGTATTTGAGCTCCCCTTTTTGTGTTTGATTATCCGATGGAATTACTTTAGGTATGTGGCCCACTTCTAGTGCCTCTCATTTCACAATTTGCTCTACATCTAGATGAATTCTAATGGTTTGTGGTCAGTGTGGATGACCATCTCTTTCCCCAAGATGTAGTGTTTCCATTATTTATAGGATTGTATAATGACATAAATATCCTTGTCATATGTCAATTATTTCCTAACTATATCATTGAAAGTTTCACTATGATATGCAATAGGATGGCCATGTTGCATGATGACAACTCCCATGGCATATTCAAATGCATCTTTCATCAACTCAAAAATTTGATGCAAATATAGAAAGGTAAGAATAGGACCTAAACATAGTCTATTCTTCAATTTCTCAAATGTTATTTCTTCTATTTTTCCCCACTAAAATACAAATTTATATCCTCCTTTATTCACTTGGTTTAGTGGCCAAGCAACATGTGAGAATCCAAGAACAAACCTACGATAAAAATTTTCAAGACCCAAGAAGCTATGAAGTTCCATGAGGTTCCTTGGTGTAGACCATTCTTGAATAACCCAAATTTTATCTAGGTCAATATGGATCCTTTCCTCATCCATAACGTACCCCAAGTATTGAATTGTTTTCATCTTGAATGTGAACTTGTCAAGATTTGCATATAACTTGTGCTCTCAAAGAGTTTGAATCACCTTATGAAAACGTTGCTAATGTTCTTCCCATGTTATGCTATAGATGAGTATGTCATCTAGGTAGACAACCATGAATAAGTTGGTGAAGGGTCACATGATGGCATCCACCATCCTCATGAAGGTTGTGAGTGTGTTAGTCAAGCCAAAAGGCATAACCAACCATTTGAAGAGCCCTTCCTTGTATTTGAATGTAGTCTTATAGACATTGGTGGGATTGATAGTAATTTGGTGATAGACATATTTGAGATCAATTTTAGTGAATAAATTTGCACTGTGGAGTTGGTCCACCAGGTCATCAATCCTAAGGAGGGGGTAGAAATTCTTCACAGTGATTTCATTTAAGGCTTGATAGTCAATGCAAAGCCTCCATGTTCTATCCTTATTTGGATCTAGGATAATTTGGCTTCTATAGGGTAAATATGTTGGCTTGATGTGACCCTTTTGGATCAATTCTTGAGTCTACCTTTTTATCTCATCATTTTCTAAAACTAATCTATGATACATAGGGTTGTTAGGCAAGGGTGATCTTGGAACCAAATCAATAGAATGTTTTACCTGGTACTGAAGTGGAACTCTCATGGATGACTTGAATAAGTCATCATATTCTCCCATGATTTACCAATATTCTTATGTTATTATGTTGATTGTGTAGTCAGGGCTACAACATCAACCTTCTTGGATCTATGTGGCTTGACCACCATGAGAAATAATTGCTTTGTCTTTTCCACCAATCTCTTACATTACTTGGCACTAATCAAGGAGATAGATGTGTGAGGTGGTACCTCTAATACCGTATAACACCATGTTCCAAGAGTGAGGTTGATCCTTTGAGTTCTTGATTCATAGATGCCATGTTGATAATATATGAATGGATGACCAAGGAGTACATCACAAACATTCAAATTGACCACAGCACATAAGACTTCATCTTGGAAAGGTTTTATTACATATGAAAGAAGACACTAGTGGGTGACATGGAGGTCTCTCCCTGGGATCAACCATCAAATACTATATGGATTTGGGTGAGGCTTCATGGATAGATTTAGAATTTTCACAACATTAGTAGAGATTAAATTCTTTTGACTCCCACTATCAAGAATGAAATGTAGAGGATTACCTTTCACCCAAAACTTAGAGTGAAACAACCTTTCCTTATCATCTAGACTATCCTCATGAGTCTATGATGAATAAAATATGGTATCAAGCTCAACATCTACAATATCTTCTTCATCCTCTTTACCTACATGGTGTGTATGAGGTAGAGCAGTATATGTTGAGGATCGTGACTTAGAAAGTAGGGACGTGATGGCTCAACATTCTTCTTTGGAGTGAATTCCAGTTTTGTGGTAGTCACACCATTTCCCAATCTTTCCCTTCTAGGGTTTCTTATCTTGGAACTCTTTTTATTTATAATTTTGGGTTTTTGTTTGACCTTCTTTTTTGCTTTTCCATTTTAAAGGTTGACTCTTTATATTATTTCTTTCATGCTTCTACTCAATATTCACCATAAACTTGTATGCCTCACCGAGGGTTTCTAAATTGAAGAGTTTCATTACCCCCCCATATATAACATTATAATACACCATGATATTTGAGAGCCTTATGTTTCTCACTTTCTTAAATGCCTAATTTGGTAGATAGAGAATGAAAAATGTCAGTGTAATCTTGGACAGACTGTTCTTTACTTTGGTGAAGTTGTTGCCACTATATGTATAGATTATCATATGCTCCAATGGGGTAGTATTATTCCTTTATAGCTTCCATGAAATCATCCCAGGTAGGTTACACCTCAAGGCCAATTTCATATGAACTTAACCTCTTCTTTTACACTTCCCATAAATTTTTGATAGGCAATGATGCTTTCAAAAGATCAAAAGTGATCTTCTTTCCAACAGTGAATTTATTTACAAAAAAATAGGAAGACAATTGATCCAACCAATTTTATACTACATCATCATTGATTTTGCCTTAAAATGTATGGATATAAAAATTCACCTAAACCTTGAAGGGTGTTGGGTCACTGAAAGGATTTTCCATTGATGAGGAGCCAAAATTTCCCATCAAAATTTATTGAAGAATTTGGGTGAATTATTGTAGCATCTAAACTTACTACCATTAGAGATATTCATTCATCATTTCATTGAAGGGATAGGATGTCTCAGTGTTATCCACTATTTTCAATAGTTTGGAGTGAATAGGTTGATAGTCTACGAGCTCTATTGTTTTCCACCCAAGCTTCTTATAGCCTAACTTCATCCTTGGGATCATCACTATCAAGACAAATCACTCTAATACCACTGATCCAAAACTTAGGGGTTTTGGTTTAAATATATTTAAATAACAAAAAAATGACATAATAACAATGTTTTCTCTGAGAAGAGATGTTTTATTACTCACAAGATTGAAAATACAAACATATGCCTATCTCTGGGAAGAGATGTCTGATCTCCTTCTTGGGATACATATTTATTTATACATATTTTTAAGGTAGGAGGAGGATGTGTAAGGTCACAAATATCAAGGGAGATGAATTGGTTTGACTTCCATGATTTAAAACAACATAGAATTTGAGAAATTATTATTTTTAGAAACTTACTATTTTTAGACAATAATTTTAAAATTGAAATTTTAGGCACTTCCATTAGGTTTTAAATGGTAAAAACACACAAAACATAGGTCCATGACATATCATCATGTTCTCCTCATTATTATCTTGTTAGGTTGTGGAGCTAAAAGATTCACTGATGCAAATGGAGGAGGTTGCTGAGTTGCAGAGCAACCGACATCGGTCAAGCCAACTGACGTCGATCATATTTAGTGTGCAGAGCAACTGACATTGGTTAGGGGTCAGCCGACATCAGTCAAATAGGAACCAACATTGGCAACCTGTGTGTGCGTGCATTTGCATGCGCTTTTAGAACTGGTCTAATTTTAGATGGATAGTCAGTTTGCATGTAAAAGACTAATTTTAGTCTTGAGTCTGTGTTTCTAATTATTGTAATTAGAAAGTCTAATTATTGTTTGTATGGGATCTATTTACGAGACCCATGGGGCTGTATTGTAAAGTGAGAAGGATCAAAAGACAAGGGTTCTTCCAAGGTGTGTAAGATCTAGAGGGTCTATAATTGTGCAAGACCAGGTTGATCTGCATGTTGTACAAGATCAGGGGAGATCTACATGGTAAGTAAGGTTAGTTGATCTGCAGGTGTGTGTGTGCAAGGTCAAAGGAGATCTGTGAGGTAGCAAGATCAAGGAGATCTACAACACAACAAGGAGTAATATCAAGGAGATCTACTTGGATTACTTTGAGTACTTGGTGGACTGGAAGTAGGCAACAATGGTTGAGTTGATTGTTAGTTACTGGTGGAAACAACTCAGTTATTGAGTTGATTATGTTTGTAATTGAGAGAGATAACTCTTGAGGGAGAATTACTGTACACCCAAGAGGTGTGGGAAGAGTGTGATTTCTTCATTGTATTTCCTTTTGGAAGAGTGTTAATACAAGATTGTATTGTCTCTCATATTCTATGTTGTTTTTGAATTCTAGTTACATATTACTTCTGGTTTAATTCTGTGTTTAGTTGCTTATACAAAGGTAATCAAGTGTGTTCTTAAGGAGCAAGATCCTAACAATAGTATCAGAGCAGGTTCATCAGATCTTGGTTCAGAGCTTGGTTCACTAACACCTTGGTTTCAGAGTGTGTTAAGTGTTCGTTGATTACAGGTCACTCACATGGGTTTTCTATTTGAGTGGGAGTAAAGCAATGGCAGAAAAAAATAAGCTACGAATGGAGAAATTCAATGGAAAGAATTATCAATTATGGTATTGTGGAAAAAAGGGTAGGTAAAGAAAGATTGTTGGTTGGTAGAAGATCAGCATGAAGGAAATAAAGAAGCAAATGATGTAGGTATTGTTGCACGAGATGCTCTTATATGTTCCTTGGATAAAGTAGAATCTTGGGTTTTAGATTTTGTTGCCTCTTTTTATGCAACCCCAAATAGAGTATTTTTCCATGATTATGTCCATGGAGACTTTGGAAAGATTTATTTAGGGGTTGGTGAGCCTTGTCAAATTGTTGGCAAAGGGGAAGTGTAGCTGAAATAAAAAACGGGCAACACATGGGTGTTAAAGGATGTCATGCATGTCCCAGTCTTGAAGAGGAGTCTAATTTCTATAGGAAAGTTGGATGATGAGGGTTGCATAGTTACTCTCACAGTGGAATCTTGGAAAGTTTCCAAGGGTGCACTTATATTAGCATGTGGTAAGAAAGTAGGTACACTTTATCTATCTACTTGTATTACTAATTCTCCTTTTGTTTTATCTAATTCAGATGGAGATGCAAAGATGTGGCTCTATAGGCTTGGTCACATGAGTGTGAAGGGAATGGATGTTCTTAATTCAAATGGTAAGCTTTCAGATTTGATAGACCAAGATTTATGTGAGCATTGTATGTTTGGGAAATAGGTGAAAGTGAGGTTTCTCACAACTAGGTCAACAAAGAAGAAGCACAAGTTGGAGCTTGTTCACATAGGTGTGTGGAGACCAGCTCAAGGAGATTCTATTAAAGGATCATAGTATTATGTTTTTGATGCTACAAGAAAGGATTGGGTTTATTGCATAAAGAAGAAATTTGATGTTTTTGACACATTAAAGAACTGGAAAGCCTTGGTTTTCAAGGAGAAGATGATGGACAGAGATCAGCTCAAGAGGCTAAATAATTCTGAGCAAGGTAGTGTTGATTTAGACAAGGTTATGATCCAAAATGAGCTCGTAGGTAAAAATCATCACTCACTGGAAAACATAGGTATCGACATCGGTCAGGTGAGATGGATGTCGAACAGGTAGGAACCGATGTCAGTCATGTGTAGACCAAAGTCGGTGATGTCAGGCAGGTGGAAACCAACGTCAGTCAGGTAAGAACTAACATTAGTCAGGTAGGTCAGTCAGGGAACTGATGTCGGTGATCAAGAGGAATCAACATTGGTCAGGTATAGACTGAGGTCGGCTAGATGTGACCAAGATTGGTCACTGTTAAAATAGATTTTGGGCAGACAACAAGCTATCAAGGAGTCTCAAATGCCCATGTGGAGGACTGAAAGGGAAAGTATGCCTCAAATTCATTATTCCCCTTCTTTGCACTACTTGTTGCTCACTGATGGTCAAGAACAAAGAAGTTTTTAAGAAGAAATGCAGGTAAAATCTAGGAAATAGTGGGAGCATGGCATGAATGAAGAAATTGATTCCTTGGGAAAGAACCAAATGGGATATTTGGTAGAGTTTTCAGCCAAAAAGAAAGCACTGAAAGATGAATGGGTTCACAGGTTAAAGAAAGGAGAGAATGGATAGGTGAGATAGAAGGCCAGGTTATATGGTCTTGAGCAAGCTCTAGGACAGTGGTATAGATTTGACAGGTTTGTGATAAAGCATGGCTTTAGTCAATGTCAATGTAATCAATGTGTTTATTTTACTAGGTTGGATAATGGTCGCAACATTATCTTGTTACTATATGTAGTGTATATGCTTGTTGTAGGGTCACACATGCAAGGATTTGCTAAGCTAAAGGTAAAAGTAGCTCAGAGGTGTGCCAAGAAGGATTTAGAAGGAGCAAAGATAATCCTTGGCATGAGTATTTCTAGAGACAGGGAAAGTCACAGGTTGATTTTGTCTCTAGAGGATTATGTGAATAAGGTAGTGGAGAGGTTTAATATGTAGGATGCATAACTAGTTAACACACCTATGGATGGATAGTTCATAGAACAGTGTCCCAAATCACATGATGAGGTTGAGTACATGAGTACTAGACCTGATATTACCCAAGCAATGCGAGTTGTTAGCAACTTAATGGCCAATCTAGGAAAGGAACACTGGAAAGCAGTTTAGTGGATTCTTAGGTATCTGAGAGGGACCAGCAGTAGGTATTCATGCTATGAAGGGTCAAACACTTCTCTACATGGGTATGTAGATTTGGATATGGTAGGTTACTTGGATGATAGGAGAAGCACCACAAGATATGTGTTCACTATTGGTGGAATAGTGGTTAGCTAGATTTTAGAGATGCAGAAGGTTGTTGCAGTCACAAAGGGTAGCAAGGAAATGATATGGATGACTTGGTTCATGGAAGAGTTGGGAAAGGAGCAAGAGAGTTGTAGATTATACAGTGATAGTCAAAGAGAAATTAATTTTGAAAAGGATTCAACTTTTCATTCAAGAACTAGATATATACAGCTTAGGTACCACTTCATTCGACAGGTATTGGAGGATGGTGAGTTGAAGCTAGAATGGATCCATATAGATAGGAACCCTGCAGGTATGTTAAAAAAGCCAAGAACAAAGGAGAAGTTGAATCTTCATTCAACTTCTGTTAGTCTTCAAGATTGAACTTGAAGAGGGATACAATCTAGGAAACAAAATTAGAGGATGTACAGGTACAGGTATAGGTGCAACTTTTTATCTCCAAGTGGGAGATTATTAGGTTGTGGAGCTAAAATCTTCACTGATGCAAATAGAGGAGGTTGCTGAGTTATATAGAAACTGACATCAGTCAGGCCAACCAACATCAGTCATATTCAATGTGCAGATCAATTGACATTGGTTAAGGGTCGATTGACATCGGTCAGATAGGAACCAACGTCGGTAACCTGTGTGTGTGTGCATTTGCATGCGCTTCTAGAACTAGTTTAATTTTAGATGGATAGTCAGTTTGCATGTAAAAGACTAATTTTAGTCTTGAGTCTGCATTTCTAATTATTGTAATTAGGAAGTCTAATTATTGTTTGTATGGGATCTATTTAAGAGACCCATGGGGCTATATTGTAAAGTGAGAAGGATCAAAGGACAAGGGTTCTTCCAAGGTGTGTAAGATCTAGAGGGTTTGCAAGTGTGCAAGACCAGGTTGATCTATAGGTTGTACAAGATTAGGGGAGATCTACATGGTAAGTAAGGTCAGTTGATCTATAGGTGTGTGTGTGCAAGGTCAAAGGAGATCTACGGGGTAGCAAGATCAAGGAGATCTACAACACAACAAGGATCCAGATCAAGGAGATCTACTTGGAGTACTTTGAGTACTTGGTGGACTAGAAGTAGGAAACAACATTTGAGTTGATTGTCACTTACTGGTGGAAACAACAACTTAGTTATTGAGTTGATTGTGTTTGTAATTGAGAGAGATAACTCTTGAGGGAGAATTACTATACACCCAAGAGGTGTGGGAAGAGTGTGATTTCTTCATTGTATTTCCTTCTGGAAGAGTGTTAATACAAAATTGTATTGTCTCTTATATTATGTGTTGTTTCTAAATTCTAGTTACATATTACTTCTAGTTTAATTTCGTGTTTAGTTGCTTATACAAAGGTAATCAAGTGTGCTCTTAAAGAGCAGGATCCTAACATATCTTTCCAACAGTTTAAATTAGGAGTCAAATGGAGCTATGGTTAAAAAGTTATTGGTCTTGAAATTTTTACCACCAATTGGGGTAGAACTATCTCCCAAATTGTCACCTGAAGTGTTGCCCAAATCAGTTCACCATCCATATATCTAAATAATCTATTTATGAGTATGCATTTTTTAATGTCCTCCTTAGTATACTTTTCTTGGATGGTAGCTTGTGTAAATATATAAATTTGGTATATAATATTTTTTTATTGTATTTTTGTGTTTTTGTCATGATTTTTACACTTAGTTAATTTTTATATATTTATTATTTTATATCTTTCAACTTTCATCAAAATCTCTTTAGTATTGATTCATCTAGATTTATTTAGATATTTTAGTTGTATAGTTTAATTATCTTAGCTATTTATTCTATATTCAATGTGATATATGTTCTAAGACTTTTTTATTTTGGTATATAATTGATCATATGTGAATTATATCCCTATTCCTTTGGTGTGTCCATTCTATCTTACCCTGATTACACCCACCTTAAATTACATTTGTCACTTTCCCCCATGTTCAACTTATGTTCAAAGTGTCATAGAGAGCCATATATATACAAATATATCCTAAATAATTTGATAACCTCTCTTTTATCAAGTGGAATCCTTCTTATTTACTCGCATATTGATTAAAACCATCACACACTTTTGAAGGAGCCTACACATTGAGTCTACATTACATTATCATCAAATCTAAGTCATGTTCCATTACATATTGTTGCAAAATGTCATAGATAAACATTAAGTCATGTTCCATCATATGTTGAAGTGACTAACAATGATATTTTATTTTTTCATTTGATGACCACACTAGTCATTCCACCATCTATTCAGGAGGGAACAAATATAAGTGTTTCTACTATGATTTCATCTACACAACAACTCACTGAGTCACATAAGAGTTATTGTAATGTTTAAGTGTAAATATGGTTGTGTGTTTTGTAATTATCTTGTATACTTATTCAAATAGATGATGACTAAAATAATTATCTATGCATAATCCTTTGGTGATGTCTTTTGGTACTATTGAAATGATTAGTAGGTGTGACATGGTACATTTGAAAGTATAATTTGTAAATTTTCTTATTATAGTTCAATGATTTAGTTGGTTTAAATGTTTAATAACTAATTTTGAATTTTTATTTTGTATATATACATTTGTAGGGACTAAACCCTTCCATTATCATGAGCACGTCACCAACTTCTATTATTGATCCATCTCACACTCATGTTTTCCAGTGTTACCCTATTGAATGTGAGTCCCAAATTGACTATGACCACCAACTTGTGATAAGTGCACCTATGATTTTTTTTATCATTTTAAAAACATAACTTGTTAATTTTTAAAGTATCTTGTTCTAGTACATGTAAAATTTCTAACATTTTCATATGAACAGTTGGCGCTATAGGAAAGTTTTGAGTAGAAGAGGACTCATCATCAAAAAGATTTGACACCTCCAATTATTAGCAATGCATCTAAAAGAGAGGCTTCTACAAGTAAATCAAAGAGAGAGATGAATATTAATGATTAAGATCATGTCTTATGACATTTTGTTGTATGCCTATATGGCTTGGTGTATAATTGTTTATAATTTTATGCCTATATTGCATTGACCTAGGATATTATATTGTGTTCACATTTTGTATGCCTTTATATTCTTTTTATGGATATTATATATACATATATTATTTAACATTTCACTTTTTAAATATTCTCTTTGATTTCACATTTTGGATTTTGTTGTAATTTATTACATATTATATTACATGTTCACATTATTATATGCCTTAAAATTTTTATGAGCATAAAAAATATATCTTGTATTCTATTTAATGCTTTTGGAATATATGGGAAATTTATGTATAATTATGTTACAAAATTATTATAAAAGGTGTGTTAAGTGATCATGATGTAAATAGACCTCTCTTAGATCTACTTACTAGGTATCTTAAAGATTTTTAGCCTAAATGTTTAAATTAAGAATATTTATTATTTTATGAATATCCTTGATATTATCAAGATTATCTCATATCCACAATTTGACCTCTATCCATATAACACAAACAATATTGCTAGGTACTTTCAACTAGACCTCTAGCTTATAATGCTCTTCATTTGATCTTGATATCAACTCAATTTTTTATAGATTTAACAAGGTTATTACACACTTTATAATATTATATGACTCCATACATGTCTTCAATAATCCTTTTTTATTATTCTTCAACTAGAAAACAATATTATGCCCTCAAAACAGTCCTTTAGGCCTTGTTCTAGAAGGTCTATTAACTTCTCTAATGAAGGATGTTTTTCAAAACCTAAGATCCTTATGACTTGTAATGGGTTTTTATGTATTATTAAGGTAATTTTTCACTCAAATAACCATGTTTAAAAATTATCATAGACTAGTTCCTTTAGGAAAATATTAAAACACATACTTTTTCTAGTCCTTTCAAGACCTTGATAATTATGTTTGTCATCTTATAATAGTAATTTTGGTCATTAATCAAATTATTAAGTACTTCATCAAGGTTATTAAATCAATTTTTACATTACTAAACTTTACACATAGATTCCCCTTCCTTCAATGTGATTAATTCTTTATCTTTAATGAAGAAAGCAAGGATTCAGGGCTAATTGTATAGCCCTACAGACCCTGTAACTAGTATAACTCCATAATTATAAATTATATCGACTTTAATTTTTTTATTACCTTGAAAATTATTATATCTATGTAAATCTCAAATTTCCTGATATTTAATTCACTCATTTTGAATATATTCTAGTTTTGGTTTCCTTAAACCCTATTTTTGTTTTATTTGCAATCCTACAAGAACACAATCACCCATAACTTGAATTTTATGATTATTTAAGGAATTAAACCATATTAAATAGATAAAAATATTTTTTTTACATCATACCACCAATTTTTATCATTTTTTGATAGTTTTTTTTTATGAAATATAAGATTTTTGTTCACTTTAACCCTAGATTAGGGTTTACAGAGTCCTGAGATAGTTGAGAGCAAAAAAAGGCATAATTTCACTTTTTATGATTATATTTTGATTATTTTCACTTGTAATAATGTCTTAATGACCTCCTATTATCCTTCCAAACATTCATCAATCTTGAACAATCTCTAAATGATCACAATGAACATAATTCTTTCTAACAATGATATAGTGATAGACATGGAAGCATAAATTGGATAAAGTTTCAAATAATAATGAACTTAAAGGGGTTTTTTAGGATTTTTTAAGACCTATATAATTTAATATTATTATATCAAATGATTATCAACCATAATATTCATAATAATGCATGAAAACACCTATTTTTAAATATTGTGTCAATAATACTATGTTTCTGTATATTATAGCCATCATACATACTAAAAAAGAGGGTAAAGAATAATAAAAATCACTTAATTATGAATATTTAATGTTTATAATTACATAATAATATCATGACAAGGTCTTATTTATTCAAATGTCATCCAAATATTCTGACAACTCTACAAACCTACATATTACTTACTCCAAAACTAGAGGCATTCTACAACTTTTTAATCCTTTATTCCTAAATATAATATTTAAAATTATTTAAAATATTTATTATAATAATAAAAAATTAAGAACCCAAAAATACACCTTCACACTTCACTATGATATCTTCTCTAAGATAATAGGATCAAACAAGGTTCTCCTCTAAGACTATTTTTAAGGTCTATCACCTTATTGGTGTGTAAGATCACTCAAAAATCATAATATTTTTGACTTGGAAGGATTATCACATCCCTAAATATTATTTATGATAAATATAAAAAAAAACTCTATTTTTTTTGAACTAGTTCTTTAGCAAAAGATAATGAACTAGGGTTTTAGACCTTATACACAAGTCTATAGAGTATGTTCTAACTATATCTTCCTCTATAGACCTAAAAAAAAATTTGAAACATATTATAAAACCTCAAGGAAATTATATTTTAAACTTATACAAATTTTCATAGGATTTTTTATTTTAAATTTCAATTTATGATAGTTCTAGTTGATGCACATAGAGTCTTATTCTTTCTAGGCTAGTAACTTACTCAACTAGAGTCTTAATCCAACTGTAACACCTTTAAAAAAATATATTATTATTTATAATTGATTAAAATATCAATAAATGTGTCATTTTACTTAATTAATAGGTTTATCACTTTGTTAGGTTTTATTTTTTTAAGGAGAATTGAAAATAGAGGGTTTTAGGCCTAATCTACAGTCTTATCAACAGAGATTTTGAAACAACCTGAGTTATAGAAACCCCAAAGAAATGAAACCAATTTAAACACATTATAAATATATTACCACAATTTATACAAAATTTAAACTTATTTTAATGGTTATTTTTTTATGGACATTTTTGTGTTATAAACCCTAATTTAAGGGTTATAGGACTATGTCAAAATAATGAGTAT